>VZTY01031763.1:0-94550 GCA_013400935.1 Turnix velox
CCCTTACTTACAAAGTTAGAAAGAAATACCATATCATGAGTGCACTCACGCCATCTGAAGACATAACAATAGAAAATAGTGTTTCTCATTGATCCACAAGGGAGTTTGAGGACAGGATGAATCACTTGCAATAACATTTACAATTCTCTCAGTCATTATTTATCCTTCTTGTCACAGGCCCGCGAGGTTTCCTGTCTGGAGGTTAGAGTGGATACAGGGAACCTGCCGCAGCAATCTACAAGTGAGGTTATTGCTTCATTAACTTATGGTGTCATGATGCAGTTGTCACTAAGAAAAATTAATAATCTAGTGTGCATATTACTTCAACTGTTTCACAAAATACTTGATTTCATCATGCAGCATCTTGTAGAAAGGTGTTTGTCAAAATTGAAGTTAGTCAAGCATTTAGTTCCAAGACAAATCTTCAATACATGCAAAAATGGAGCTGTGTATACTGGTAGTAAGAACATGGAAAAATTATACTAGTTTTTGTTTATTACTTGTTCAAAATTAATNAATGGAGCTGTGTATACTGGTAGTAAGAACATGGAAAAAAATTATACTACTTTTTGGTTTATTACTTGTTCAAAATTAATATTTTTAACTATATCAGATCTTCTTCTAAAGTTATCTTACAATTAAAATATACAGATCTTATCCTGTGTGTTTAATTTGGGGTTAAGTATGTACAATTTCTAGGGTTCTGAACAAGATTAGTGCTATTTTTTTGGTTACTTCAGCAAAAATGATAAACTTAAGATATTAAGTTTAAATGTAAATTTGTATCAAAGGGACCTGAACAGGATGCAAACCATCAGAAAATCATGATTTGTCTATAAAGTAGGTCTGATATAGCATGATGCTTCACTAGTCTTTGGGTTCCATCATTAAATAGTATCTTGTGTAAAGCTGCATGTGGGCATATTTCAAAAAAATACTGTTCTGAGAGAAATCACAAATGGAAAATTGATCTTTAGGAATAAAATTATAGCAAGGGATAAGCAGAATTATAGGAAGTAACATGGGGAGGAAAGGTTATTACCTAAAATTATATGCCTCTTGGCCCTGATCTTGCAAGAGTACAGCATATGATCTCTCTGTAGGCGTAAAGGCTTTTCTGTGAAATGAGCAACTGTGTGTGAGTTGACAGGTTGCTTCATTTTGGGTGAGGTGAGGACACGTGTCAAGTAGTCCGTTGGATTTTTGAGTTTGAATTATTTGACTGTTGTATCTGACATAACATACGATAAAATGTACTCAGTGAACCCAAATAGAGTGCTGTGAAATTAATTCAGAGCAATTGATTGATCCAAAAGGCCTTTGAACTGACATTCCTTTAAATCTAAATTTTGGGTTTATTTAATCATAGAAAGCTCCTACCAAGAAGCACGGTACAGTATCTCCAAATTATCTCTGTGTAATCTCTGTGTATTTGTATTTCATAAAGATTTACAAAGATGTTTTATATCAGTCTTCAGTCAGTTTTTGCCATCCAAATTCTAAATAATCATTGTTAATTAAGGACAAAAAAGCATACATAATAGAAGAGTTTATTTATTTATATTTCCTTGCAATGATTAAAACTGCCTCTGTTCCCTGCCTTTATGTTTAGATCAGGAGCTTACATTTACAGTGAAAGGATCCCATGAAGGAAGCCAGAAGATTTCACTGGACTCTGACTGCAGCCTCAGGATCTTTGCTTTTCACTGTGTAATAAATGAGCAGACAAGACTGGATGTTACATTACCAGAAGAGGTATGTTTCCCTCATCTTTATGTTATCATTAACCTCAATGAAATTAGAAGAAATTAAGTTAACTGAAACAGCCCTCCTAGCTCTAGGATGACAAAACTTTCATGTTCACATCTCTACCATTTTCACATTGTTTCAGTTGGCAGAGAAGAATGAAACAGACAAATCCGGGATCCTTTCTTTCCCTCTGAATTCGCTCCCTTTGCAGAAGGAAATAATAGTAGATGAGGTGAGTGCTGTGAACTTTTTAAAGTTTAATATGTTTAATATCATCCTGATGGAAATGAAGTTACCAGGTGAACAAAATCTAAAAAAGTCTAAAAATGTACTGCAGTTAATTGAAAATTTTAATCTCCCCATCCTGCCACCTCCTCCCCTCCCATCACATTAACTTCTAAGGAAGCAGATGCTAGCGATATTTATAATAGAAAAATCATTGCAAACCTGCATCCCAGAATTAGAACTCAGAGGTTTCAAGGAGCAAAGATAACTGTCATATGAACAGGCATTCCAAAATGTCTTTTTTAGGGTATTTGGGTAATTCCAGAATGATTGGTTTTGAAAAATACAATTCAGAATACAAAGTCAATTCAGATCTTATATAATATTGTCATTGAGAGTGCTTTTGTATGCATTTTTTCCCCCTTTTTTAGTAAGTTAACATGTCTCATTTTTTTCCCCCTTTTTAGTAAGTTAACATGTCTCATTCTTGTTGCTTCTAAGTGCACATACAGTGAGCTGGTGTAACATACAGGCTTGTGGCATAATTGCCCCAGACAGATTTTATAAGAGACATTGTGATTCCAGAGCAGGGAGTGAGGCTTTGGTTAATTGCACCCAAATAATGTCCATATGAGTTCTTGAGAACCTCCTCTCTTACTGATTGAGCCTTGCTTGAGCCTGACAGAAGTAAATGTTTTGAAATCTCATGTTAATTAACTTTACCTTCTGAATTTCTAGGATCATTCCTTTCGCTTGTGCTTGACAGCAAGAAAATGGTAAGACAGCTTCTTTTGGTCCTGTCATCCAGGGTTACTGTAAACTAGTTATCTAGAGTTTTTATATGATAGGTGGCGAGATGAACACATGGTGTGTGAGTGCTTTGACCTGTGCTCACCTGTGGTGCTTGAGGTAGGTGTAAGTCTGCTGCTGCAGTTCCAGGATCTTGCAGTTCAGTGAGAGCTGGAGCCTTGGTAGGTTTCATCAGAGTACTTTAGTCTCTTTGATGACTACTGTTCTTAGACATGATTAAAGCTGCACTACTCACGTAAATTTTGTTGCCCATTTGTGCCAATAGTCAGAATTGGATCATGGCTGAAGTCAATCCTATTCCTCTTTAACTTTGTGAAGCCACTGGAAAAAAAAAGAGCCCCACAGTGCAGCCCAGCTTCTGCCCCTTCTCCCATTTCACCATGCACAGTGGGAACTGAGATCTGACCAGCTGCATCTCTGCCAGCCCACTCTCAGGGACAGGGTTGCACTGGTGATGGGTGAAACTGAAGAAAGAGAGGCTTTATGATACAGCTGAAAACTTCATATGCTTCACAGCATCCTTATTATTAGGTGATAGAAGGAAGCAAGGTGGATTTTCAAACCATGGGAGAAGTTTCTGTAGATGCAGCTCAGAGCATTGGAAGAAGAGCTACCTGCTCAACCCCTGCCCATAATAAATTATATTGAAATATAAATGTAATGGATACAGATATATAGAAAGAGGAATGGAATTTTTAATCTACTGCTAAAAAAGTTGTTTGCTGTTTGTGAGATAAGTCAAGTGGTCTTTTCTTGCTTGCAAAATTCACTGGAGAGCAGACCTTACTATCATTAACCCCTGAAACATTCATGTTTGGGAAATATTAGTAAAAGTAATGCTCAGGATAGAATCTGCAGCCACCAGAGGGTGATGTGAACTAGAAGATTTGGTCAATAGTGAGTGACTTTTTCAGTAACAAGAACATTTCGGGTATTGAAGGCACAAGACATTAGCTTCTGTTTGATGCATTTTATACTTTTTCTGTATTCTGCACATTTTTGGGCTTGTACTTCACATTCCTCAAGGGAAAAAAATTCAATGTTATTGCCCATGTGGAAAAAAATTATGGATATTTTTCTATATTTGCAAGATGAAACTTACAAATGCTTATCTTTTTGTTCAGCATACAGGTGAGAGGCTGGATTTCACAGGACAGAGGCTGATCAGGGGGTGGTGCTGCAGGATTTGGTCTTGAAATCAGCTATAAATGACATGTACATTGGTTTGTCCCATTGTCTATTCCAGCTCAGGAGACCTGGATGTGCGTTTGGGGTTTAACTTGTGTACAGAAGAGCAGCAGTTCCTGCGGAAAAGGAAGGAATATGTTGCTGCTGCTCTGAAAAAGATCCTTAATTTGGAGGAAGACCTGAAAGAGCATGAGGCAAGCCAATACAGTCCCTTGTAGCAACTCCTTGGGATTGCAGCCTGATTCACAAATTGTAATCACAGAACACCCTCCATATTAATTAGTCATATTGTTCTGGGGAAGGCCTGGCCAGCAAGAGCCAAGAGTTGGGCAAGAGAAGTAGGTGGTTCATACAGCAGAGTGGGGAAGGTGTGATAATGTCTTTACAGCCTCCAAACTGCTCAACAGCTCCAACTCTTTCCTGATTCTTCTTCATCATGTTCATGGGTCCCAGGAAGAAAACTTAGAGTGGGTAGACATGGCACTGTTGGGAGAAGTTGTCTGGCAGTGTATCTTAGCTCTGTAACAGGGGCAAAGTACTGGTCATGGCAATTGTAAAGTATTTTGAGGGGAGGAAGGCAACATGCTTAGAAAAACACCCAAATAGAAATAATTTGGGTAGTTTCTGAAGCAGATTTCATAGCAGAGAATAATATAGGAAATAAATTTTCCAAGAAAACTGGAAGGAATACCTTTACACAGCTGTCTAAGAGTTCCCCGAAACATTAAAAAAAAGTGTTTGGTGTGACAAGACCACAATGAAAAGCTCAAATTTTTCTGGATCTACTGTTTATGTATTTAACTGGAAAATAGTGGGGAAAAAAGTTCCCTCTCCCATATTAGCTGACTTTTATGACATGTTTGGGTAGAAAGAAAGAATAGAATTTTAATTTTTTATGAGTAGATTAGACCCCAAAATATAACATTTTTAAATTCTAATTTTAGTAAAGATGACCAATTTCTTTCCTCATAATTCTATAATGTATCCTAGATTTTACGTTCCAATGATGTTTAGGGCAGGAAGAATGGACTTTATTGTTGTATCTCATTGAGTAGTGAAATATTTTTCTCCCAGATGTTTTAATAGTCTTTAGAACAGATTGCTTTGTGAAATGGGAAGCTAATACTTACAAGATATAAAAAGCCAATTTCCACAGAGCATATAGGCATCCTGGCGCTCAAGATACTAACGGAAGCTAAGGATGTACTTCATTACGGGAAGATTAAGAGGAGAATTGTCTGTTCCTTCAATTACAATTGAACCTTGGAGAGGGGGAAGCCCTATCAATGATTGTGCTTCAGGACATAAAGTCATTAGTGGCCTGAGGCCAGGAAGGCTTAGGCTATTGTGCTCTCTGGGTGATTACAGGGTGCTGTGCATTCTCTGAAGCACTGGTCATTGTTAGAGGAAGAATCATGAATCCCTAATCTTTGCTCTGCCATGGTAAATCCCATGTTTTCTATGACAGATTCTAATAATACACTTTGAGAAGAATTCCAGAGTGATGAGGTTGATTTCCAGTTACATACTAAGTAAACAGCCTCCCTCCCACCCGATCTCTCCCATCAGTCAGGTGGTGGCAACAGAAGCCTTTTGCAACAGTTGTGTCCTTTTTTTCAGGAAGTATTAATACCTGCAGCTTGTTATCTGATTTTTGTGGTAAGAATGACTGCTTATCTCTAACGTATGCATGGCCTTCACTTCTTCTGCCTTGCTATGCTGAACAGGTGCCAGTGGTGGCCATCACTACAACTGGAGGAGGGACGAGATCACTGACAGCAATGTATGGCAGCATGCTGGGTCTGCAGAAACTCAATCTGTTAGACTGCATTTCCTACATCGGTGGTTTATCGGGTACCACATGGTGAGAATGACCCAAACAGGTTTATGTTGGCACTCTGTTGCTTAATGCTGTTGACTATTTGTACAGCAACATCAACTTAAGTGGCACTTAGTAAGTCACAAGCATTTCCATTTCCCCCTTGAGCAAAGAAACGAAACCTAATGAATAAGAGATCAATTGGCACATTCATCAGCACCTTTTGTCACCACACTGACGCAGTCTATGCCTGACATTTTCATGCAAATGCTCTATTACCTTTTCATATTTTATCAATTATACCTTAGACTGAATGCAACGAATTTGACTTTAGACTGGAAATTGAAGAAAGATGGGAAGAAGAATTTATTCCTGCCATTTGCTGGTTATTCTCACTTCCATTTTGGATGTAGAGTGCATCTCCCTCTGGTAAAAGGTGTATTTGGGGCTAGTGGAATTAATACTGTCACAGGTAGTCCAACAACTGTTGGCATGTTACTGATCCTGGAGGGACTGCAGCTATGGTAGCTCTTTATAAAGTGCCCTCTTCTCCCAGTCGATATGCAACCGATGAGGTCACATTTTAAATAACTTAAATATTTAATCATATGAGTTCCAAGTAGCTCCACTCCTCTGTTCCTAGTTGTAAGCAGAGACAGCTTTTTGCATTGAATTGTGTCAGGCCTTATTGAGGTACAAACCCTAATGGCAGATTTGTCTAAGTATTTGATGAGATTCTTTTAAGCTCCCTTTATATATGTGGAAATCTGAGTGTACCTGTTTGTGGTATGATTTCAAGGAGAAAGTATGAATGGTCATACAAGGTCATACTCAAGAACTGTCTGGTTCTCTCACTAGAAGGAGCATTAGCAGATACTGGCAAGAAATATCAGAGTAGAGCAAGCTTGCAGTGACTGCTAGAATGATTCCCACCTTCCAAAAATGGGTTTTCTGAAGACTTCTGTAGTCTTCATAATTAATCCCTTTGGGCAGATATATTTAATTTTACAGAAGGTATTTTTTTCACCTGGATAAAATTTTATGAAATCCAGGAAAGGCTGATGGTTGCTCTTGAAATGAGTATTTCAGGTGTGTTTAATTTTCAGTTGTAAACCCCATTATGAATTGAGAAACAAGCAAAAAGGTTGCATAAAAGTTCTTTGAAGCCAAACCACAGCATTAGTTCTCTTTCATCATTTCCTTCTGATGTTTTTTCAGGACAATGGCAAACCTATATGAAGATGCTAATTGGTCACATAAATACCTGGAGGATGCAATCAAAGAAGCTCGCAAGCAAGTAACAAAATCCAAGATCTGCTGTTTCTCTTTGGATTGTCTTAAGTACTATTATAATGACCTGGTGGAGAGGACTAAAGAAGGACATAACACATCTTTCATAGACCTTTGGGGACTTGTAATTGAATCCATGCTGCATGATAAGGTATTAATGCCTTTTTTATCATAAGCCTGAGGAACTTCTATAGCTATAAAGGAGAAGAAAATAAATGCTGGGACGCCGTTCAGCACTACTGATGCAAATAATTAGTTTAGTAGTGATTAAATTCTGTATCCACAGCCACTATTAAAATACTTCTCTTGCTTTAAAGCAAGGTTAACCTTGAACTGAAGTATCCATGACATTGCAGTCACATGTCTTGTTATACAAGGAATTATTAAAAATTCAGAAAAAACAAATTGGCTATAAATGACTCACTTTGGACATGAAATGCTCTGACTAGAGAAGGCACTTAAAGATTTGAAATAATCTGCTTCACTAGTATAAATGGGTATATGCATTTATAAAGAGAGTTAGTTAAATACTGCATTTGGAGATGATTCAGATACCAGGAAAGACAATTCTGTAAGCAGAGTATGAAGTTTAAGAAAGAGTGTTAGGAATGCTGGTACTTTAAAAACAGCTTAAGTAGTTTCCTTCTATATACAAGGAATTATTAAATTTGTCATGTGCAAATAGAATATATTCCTGCATGCCAATGCACTTGCAAAGTATATTAAGATGTGATAAAATCTTCCCTGAGATCCAGCCAAGGTAATTACCTTTCATGTAGCCACATACTTCTTTCTGGAAGTGTTGTTTTTTTCTTTACTAAGCCTACTGTCAACTTCTCTGCATGTGTCAAAATCCAAGAGCTACTGTATGGTGTAGTTGCTGCTTACAGGATACTTGACCAATACTTGGAATATACTGTGGCAAATATTTCTGCACAACCCACTTTGCTAAGAATGGGACAGAGAACCTGGATAAAGGTCATAATTAATAGTATTTCAAGTGCAAGTTGTTTTTCACTTCCTTTCATTAACCTTTTTTAATCAAAACCAGAAAGATGAGCACAGACTCTCAGACCAACGGAAGGCTGTGGATAATGGTCAGAACCCATTGCCCATCTATGTGGCCATCAACCTCAAATCCAGTTATAGTGCTCAGGCATTCAGAGGTAATAGTTATGATCAAGATTTTTTTAATAACTGTATAATATAAGTAGTAAAAACTAAGACTTGGTGTATATGGTTTGCTTTAATAATACAACAGTTGCTTCATTCTAATAGCAAATAAGCATTTCAAATTTCTCATTCTTATAGCAAAAAGAACAATTTCAGTTTTCTCATAATACTTAAATAAATAGTCTAAGCATATTTAGTCTTCAGAATTGGAGTTCTTTTTGTTGCCAGAACCAAAAATATATTTATACCATAGAAGATGCTAAACTCACCATTTAGCCTGGTCACAAAAACCTTGTTAATTAAACCAATTCTTATGATGGTTCCACATGTTCTTATTTTGAACAATTAAAGGGAAAACTTTGAATTTCTGAATACAGTACCAGATAACCCACTGTTGTCTCTGGAATTAATTTTCAGTGTTTAACAGCTGAGTACATGACACTGAGTGAATGATAGATCTCTGCCACTTGTGCCCTTAAGGGAACAAGTTATAGCTGAATAATACATGCTCATAGATAGAATTACCTGCACAGAATGCTCATAGTTTCATTCAGATGAGGGATTTTCTGCTGGAGATTCTGTATCAAAAGATGTGTATTCTCTCAGGGCAGTAGTACTGCTATAGCTGATGAACAGCATGTTATGAGCTTGTCAGTGTCTTTTTTGTGATTTGTTCCTGCTCTCTCATACTCTTCTGTTTAGTAATAATTAACATACTATTCTTTTTCATGGTCTGGCTGCTGTCCCTGTAGAGTGGCTGGAGTTCACTCCTTATGAAGTTGGTCTCCTGAAATATGGAGCATCTATTCCTGCAGAACATTTTGGAAGTGAGTTCTTTATGGGAAGACTGGTGAAGAGACTCTCAGAGACTCGGATCTGCTACATGCAAGGTGACTACTGCCTAGAGGGAAAGGTGGCTTGGTGCAGGTGGGTGCATGGTGGGTGGTGGACAGCCCTGGGAAGACACCAACAAACAGGTTGAGCAGGTGTGAGTTTATCACAGCAAGGACATACTTAGGAAGTATTCCCATGAAGATACCCATCTAGACAGAAAGGAAGTATATAAAGGGAAGGACTGAAGGTATGTATCAATTAAAATTCTTCCAAGACTACTCTATCAATCTATTCTCTCTTTCATGTTACAGGCATGTGGAGTAGTATATTTTCCATAGATGCAATGTATGTGTGGAATTTGGCTGTCGATTCAGAGGACTTTTGGTATAGATGGACCAGAGACAGAGTAAAAGATATTGGTGAGATGTTTCATAGTTTGGTTGTGGGTTTGTTTTCTTTCTGAAAGCTTAGCAGACATTATTTTGAGTTGGGATGATGGTTGGACTTGATGATCTGAAAGGTCCCTTCCAACCTAGATGACTATGACTATGACTATTTTGTCTGATTTAGAAGAACTAAGCTGTACTTATTTGTCAAAGCTCTGGCTAAATGATGCCTTTTTCTAAAGGACATACAGACACAAAAAACTGCCTCCATCAGATATATAAAAGTAATGTGGCATTCAAAGCATCTTAAGATTGTTAAGATATGGTCCTCCCTGTTCATTAATACTGTCAGCAGAGAAGGCATCTCTTCAATGGTCCTGTTTTCTCTATCAAACTGCCTATGGAGAGAAAGCTTGGTCTTGCTGCTAATTGCACAAGCATCCTGAAGTGATTTGCTAGTGTTTGCAGCTGGGTGACATTCTGAAGGTGTCCTGTTTAAAGGACAATGCAGCCCTTTTGATTGTTTTGGGATGTGGCTCTCCCCTGCAATGCACACTGCAATAGAGCTTGGCATCATTTGAGGAGGCCTGCAGTGGGAGGTGGTGCTTACTGCTTGGCAGTTTGCTGCCTGTCCAATTCACTAATGCTGAGTTTTATTTAGTAGCATAGAGCTTAAAGGTGTATAAATATGTTTGATTTATCCTGGGGATGGTGACAATTCTGTTTATAAGTTAATCCATGTTTTAAAATATTGATAATTTCAGAAAACTGTCATAAACTCAGAAGTACTTCTTTCCTTCCTGCAGCAGAAGAACCCTTTCTGTCCATGAATCCCTATGAGGTAGACACGTGTCTGTTCACTCCCTCGAGCATCTTCTCCTCTGTTCTGCGAGATGTCCTAACGGGACGTCCAACCATTGCACAGTATCCTAATTTTATCAGAGGCTTCCAAATGCATAACAAATACCTGGAGAGTGAAGGATTTTCTACCTGGAAAGGCACAGTAACTCAACATGTTTTTAGGTTTGGGAACTCATTTAGGACTTCCAATGAGGAGGAGAAAAGACTGAACTCTTACAAAGTTCCATTTCTCTCTCTCACAAATGGAAGATATAAAAGATAGATTTGAAGAGCATAGAATTTTTTTGGGAGGGGCTGAGGACTGAAATGGAATCTGGTTCTAGGAATTGTGTTCCAGCAGACAAAATTGGGTAAACCTGAGAAGGTAGGAAGGATCTGCCCTTTAGGGCCAGAGATGCTTGAGATGTCCAGGAAGGAAGGAAACAAAAAGTTGTAGTGTAACAATTAGTCCTATAAATTAGTGCTGAAGGTGAGCCAAGTGAAGGCTGGGAAAACAGGGGAGGGCAAAATTCTCAATTCTTCCCTCTTTGACTGTTTCAGTGCAAAAAGTTAATATTTATTTATTTATTTGTGACAAGAAAAGTTTGTGTTTCAGACACGGTGATAGACTCCTTCCCAAATAAACTGATGGAAACAGCAAATGATCCTCTCTCCCTTGTTGACACTGGGTTTTTCATCAATACCAGCTACCCACCACTTTTGAGATCAAAGAGGGAGGTGGATGTTATCCTGCACCTAAATTACAGTGGAGGGTCCCAGACACTGGTAAGAAAAGCCTTGATATCTGTGATCTTTTTTCCTTAGTGGTCTGCAGTTAAACAAATTAACTTTCTGCTACTAGAATGCAAATAAGATTACTATTGTATGGTTAATTATTTAGATTATTAGAGGATTTATTTCTCAGTAATTAACAAAGATATTGAAAGATAGTAACAGATACAGGCATTTTAAAAACATCAAGGTCTTCACTAGAATGCATCCCAGTGCTTTTGAAGAGCTGACTAAGGAAGGTTCTGGAGCTCTGATGCTGATTTTGGTTGTACCTGAGCTGAGCAGGTTACAGAAACAATAGCAAGTCCTGATAATATTTAGATAGGTTAAATGGGAAAACCTATGTATGGTTATCTCACATCAATCTTAGGGAAATTTACTGGCTGATGCTGGAATTGATTAGTGATGAAAAGTAATATAATTAGTTTTGCATTCACCATGAGAATAGTATAAAAATAAACATAGGTTTGTTGTAAATAAAGTTGTTAAAGT
The DNA here is from genome assembly GCA_013400935.1 of Turnix velox. Taxonomy (NCBI): domain Eukaryota; kingdom Metazoa; phylum Chordata; class Aves; order Charadriiformes; family Turnicidae; genus Turnix; species Turnix velox. The sequence goes on from VZTY01031763.1 coordinate 11,599, forward strand.
TACTTACTCATGAGATCATAAGGTATGTTGATAAATATATTGATAGAGAGTCCTTATCAAACAATTGCAAACCATTCAGAGGACATAGAGATTGGGGAAGTGGTAAATGATAAAGAAGTCAAGACAACAATGCAGAATAATCTGGAGTAATCTGTTCCTTCTTTATTCTTGCAGTTTCTTTGCCTTCCCCTTCTGAACTTGCTTTATTGAAATTTAAGATCAATCCTTTGGTGCTCTGCTCCATTTGCAAGCTTAAAGAAATGGACTATATTTTTGTTCTGCCTAAAGATGTATAGAAAATAAGATAAACTGCAATGTCTGGTGTGGTTATGGCCTTATGTTTGTATCAGCTGCTAGAATGTTAAAAATCCAGATCTCTGAATTTTTTGGGTTTTGATACTTTTGTATTAATTTAATTTTATTAATTTCTCCAGCCTTTGGATCAGATTGCAAAGTACATCTCAGGGCAAGGAATTCCATTTCCCAAAATTGAGATAAGTGAGGAAGACAGGGAAAACCTTAAGGAATGCTATGTTTTTGAAGACTCTGACAGCCCACAAGCTCCAACTGTCCTCTTTTTTCCCCTAGTAAATGACACCTTCAAAAAATATAAAGCTCCTGGTGAGTAATCCGTGGCTAGAAATTTTAATAAAAAGTCTCTTGCCTGGCCTATCCTCTCCATTTTTGTATCTAACTTCACACTGTCACCTCTGATCTTTATTCCAATGCTGAGATTATCCATTTCATCACTGACAAAAATTGCATGTCTGTGTCATTTTGTCTGAACTGGGAGAACTCCAAAGTCTTTCCTAATACACACAAGGTAAAAATGAGTATTTATTTGACAAGTCTTACTAGAGATGGTATGAAGTTAAAACTCACAGAATACTGACAGCAAGTGTGGCAGGCAGGTCCTCAACACGAGCTGTTGTACTCTACAGACATGCACTTGATATGTACCACTGCTTGCAACAAAGACAGAGGCAAAATGTTACTGGGCTTTTATTAGTAGGCTGTTCATCTGGGCTTTGGACCTATGTTTAAAACTAGTCTCCCAGATTGAGGATTGACTGGATGTAGCTCTTTGGTTTTAATATGTAGGCTATTTTTCACCCAACTGTCAACATATCTCCTGAGCTTTCAGTGAGAGGGTTGTCATTTCATCCAGTGCAAGACTATCTTCTTTTCCTTTTGCCTGCACTTTTCTAGTCTGGGTAGCAAAGGCTTTTGTCCAGTGAGTGTTTTACAAGCACTGCTGCTGATAATCAGTGGTGTTCTTCCCAGTTGCTTGGATTTGCATAATTTTTAAACTGAGACATGATCCACAGTCTGAAGATTGTGGTGCTACTAGACTATTTGTGTCCCTCTGGCAAATCCTGTCCCTTCCTACAAATCTTTTTTTTTTTTAACCTATAATTACTTAACTGATATATGAGCCACAGACCTTACTTGTGCATCTCCTTGTGTTTTGTTCCTCAGGAGTGGAAAGGACTCCCGAAGAGATGGCTGAAGGCAAAGTTGATGTCTCCACTATCCTCTCCCCATTTACAACCAGGGAGGTGTGTTTCAGTGAAGAGAATTTTGACAAACTTGTGAAACTGACTGATTACAATGTTCTGAATAATGAGAAGTTGATAATTCGGGCCTTACGCTTGGCAGTGGAACGGAGGAAGCAGCGGAAATATTAGTCACTGCTAGCTTTAACTTTACAGCTGATATTCCTTGGGTTGTCTGTTATCAGGTGAGATTGAAATGTTTGATGTTTGGCAGTGTCACTTGCAGGAGCAATTACATCATCCCGAGGACACGCTGGACTCCAGTTTATCCTATTTATGTGATAGCTTGGGTGAACAGATTGGAATTTCCCAGTGGATTAATCCAAAGCACACTTTAAAGCAGCAATCTTTTGTATAGTTTTGTTACCTTGTTACTCAATCAATTGATATAAATATTCTGTATAAATCATTGGAGTGTTGTGTAAGAAAATGATGAAATATGTAAAACATTAAAATGTGAATCAAACCAGTATTTACTTGTTTCTTTCCTGTTTGCAATCACTTGAACTGTAATTTCTCTGGTAAATAACTAATCCATCTTGTTGGTTTTGTTTGTCTAAATTACTGTCACACTGAAGGCTCTCATGTCTGGATTGATTATCTGTCCATTGTAGGTGTTTCATGTAACTGTCTTTCTTCACTAATCTTTGAAAATAAGTTTCTTAAGTTACCATCACTGTTGTAAAAATCTATACCATTTACACCATTAATAAAGAAATACTCCTAAATGAGGTCATCTTTTTTTCACTGGGTCAAATGAATCCTCTGCCTGTATTCAACCTAAGTAGTAGTCACATTGCCTGACTTTCATTTTCTCTTGGTCTTGCTGCTGACTGTCCTGTCTCACTCATCCTCACCTGCCTCAAATGGTCCAGAAAGATTACCTGGTAGTTTCTCCACTGTTTCATAAGATGGGAAGTGGTCACTAGCTGTTTGCATAGAATACAGTAGTGCAAAAGGATCTTTTGAGTTCCCTTACAGATATTTTTCTTGCAAATGTTCAATGCTTTCCTGAAAATAGTCATCTTGCAGGGGTTGTCTCAAGAAGGTGGTTCATCATCAAAAGTTCTAGAGGTCTTCTGGGCAAAGGTAGCTGCTAAGGACTCTCTTCCTACAGCTCAGGCAGATGACAAGCTCATCCTTTCACAACAGCAGCTCAGCACTGTGGAGCTGTGGTACACAAAGTGGCTGGTTACAGGCACTCAGAAAATGCTTGAGATTATCTTCTCTTTGATAATAAAAGGCTCCTTTTGTTGCAATGAACTTCAGACTGGGGCAGAAGAAAGAACTGGTGTTGAGATCAGAGTCTGTACCGTGGTCAGAAGTGACAAAATTGTTTGTATGGAACGAAGTTCTAGGAAATGAATGTGAGAAAAATGTTTCCTATGGAAAATACAGCTGATTGTGCATCCTAGAGAAGTTTGAATGGAGCAAGAGGAGGAGTGAGCCATCTATGAGCATGTTCAGTGTTTTCATGGACCTGAAACATCTAAAAGGGAGCTGATTAATCCTGTTTCCAGGCACAACATTGCATGTTTAAATCTAGATTGTTATCCCTAAGGCAGTTGTAATTGTGGATCATCTTGAGAACAATAGAATATCAGGTCATAAAATCCCATTTTTTACTGTAAATGAAACAGAACAGGATGAAAACTGCTTCAGTATGTTCTACAGGGAGCATTTACTCTAAAACAGGATGGAGGAAAGCTTGATAGGTTAATGACATGGTCTGATTACCCCTGCTTTTCATCAGGGTTAATTAATCTATCTTCTAACCATGACTAATTGCTGTACTGACATCACTATGCTGAATGCCAAGTCAGCATTAGTGTACTTCTGCATTGTGTTCGACTGGCTGATATGAAACCCACATTTTCCTCTCTGAAAGAGCTCTTCCTACTCTCAAATCACTTTGTGGCTCTTATTTTCAGCTTCCCCAACATTTCAATATTCTCTCTTTGAAACAGGGCACCAATTGTTATTTTTATTTAATTTCCCGATTATTTATAAAGACATCTGTAGGCTTAAAGCTTTTCTGTTTGTAACTTCTTTAGGAACAGTTTCCTCAGAGGGACTAATCCCTCCTTTGGCTACTGCACATTATGATCCATTAGAGACCCATCCTTAAACACCTTGATGACATTTGTGGCATCTGGTTCTTAAGTCTGAGTGTTTTCAAATATCTAATATTTTATGAAATTCAAATGACATGGTGCCGGTGAAGTTGTGTTTATCTATTAGTTCTCAATTCATCACCAAGTAAAATGAGATTATTTTGAGTTTTATTTTTCTGTTAATAATAGCATGGATGATTTTTAAAAATAGAAATCTACTATTTTTTTACCTTTCTTGTGCATATAGAAGCTTTGTGTACTCCCTCATTGAAACCTCACGTGATGCTAGCAGTGCCCTGCACAGTGAAGCCTTATGAATGCAAGGACATAAAAAATAGGTGTGAACATTAAAATCAAAATGTTTCAACTTTAATTTCATCCTCCCAAATGCATCCTCTTTGAGGTTATTCTCTTAAGTGCCTTAACTCAGATGCAAAAGTAAAAAAAATAATATTGAGAAAAAGGTATTTTAAAGCTTTATTTTTAGAATGGTAACTCCTACAGTTTCAACAGGTGATTGGGGAATTATTTTATACAGTATTTGTCCTGCAATTAACTGTTTGGCTGAAAAAAAATTTGCTGACAGAGGTGACCAATGGAAGATATGATGGGGATAAAAGAAGTTCTTTCCAAAATGTCTTAAGCAAAGAACTACCAACTCCCAATAGGCTACAAAAAGCATTTTCTATTGCAATGGTTTGTTCACATGTCCTTGGACAAAGACTCCCTGTCGCCCACTGATGAGCAGCCAGATGAACCCTGTCTGGGGGCAGCCATCTCTCCACAAGGGGCTGCAGTTTGACAGCCCCTCAGGGTGCAAAAGCACTGTTGCATCCATAAGAAGTGATGAGGGTACTTAAAAGGATAGAACATTTGCTCAGTGCCAATAGCTGCGAAGGTAAGATCCCTTTCAGATCTCATGGTCCCCCTAACTAAAGCTTAACAGGTTGCTCAGAAAGGTTGTGGATCCCCCCTCTCTGGAGGTGTTTAAGGCCAGGCTGGACAAGGCACTGAGCAGCCTGATCTACTGGGAGGTGTCCTCCATATGGCATGGGGGTTGGAACTTGATGATCTTTAAGGTCCCTTCCAACTCAAACCATTCTATGATTCTATGAAATGACCGTTCTTCTGCAGTGCTGGAGCCTAGGTGTCCATGCCTTGGTGGAGTTGTGCAGCAGGCACTCACCTGAGTCAGTGAGGAGTATGAGGTAGGGAGGAGGAGCTGAGGATTGCTCAAGTAGTGGAGCAAGGTGAGGCTGCACTGAGTCAGGCCCTAATACACCTGCCTGCCTGCTCCAGGCAGATTAAAGCAGGAGAAGCTGCCTGGCGGAGACTCCTCCAGATCTGTCCGCTGCCACATTTCACACCTGGCTGGGAGGCAGGAAAGACCAGGATGGGGCTGTTCTACAGTAAGACTGAGGTAAGTAAAAGAAAAAGGAGGCTCTGCAATGAGTTGTGCAGGCAGCCTCCTGAAGGTAGTGGGAACTTACTGTGGAAGGTGGTGTTCCATCTTCAACTCTGAGATGTCTTCTTCAGCACCTAGGCTGTGAGCAAAACTGGGCTCCTACCTGGGTTTTGTTCTTAGTGTTTTGACCTTCAGGAATGCAAGGACTTAAATTCTTGCAGCACTGATTTTTCAACTTGGGATTTTCAAAGTAGTTCTTTCTTTACATAGCTGCTGTTCTTCACTTCCATACAATTGGTCTAGACAAAACAAACCACTGAGGAAAAATACTCAAGTATCTGTAATGCCTTGAGAATGCCTGGGGAAAGCCAGGAAGGTAATATTATGTGATGTGTTAAACATAGCCTTCAAACATTGGAGAAGATTTTGGGCATAAGGGAATAAGTGCTGAGACATTGTTATACGTTGATCTATGTATTCGTTGCAGGGATTTCCCTGTTCTAAATGTAGTGCACATAAATGTCTTTCACATTAGTTTGTTCTATCACTACATAGTTTTGCTCTTTGTTTTTTGCTCCTCTTGTTCGTTTGTGGGTTTAATTTTGAGGGGTTTTTGATTTTTCTTTTTCTGGTTTGTTATGGTGTTGTAGGAGTAGTGTTTTTTGTTTGGTGTTGTCTTTTTTTTTCTGTCATTCAGAGCATAAAATGTGCAGTTTCCCTGCTTTTATTCCTTTAAAATACACAAGTATCTTGGGAACAAGGTACCTGTGGGCCTGTGCTTTTGAATAAGTACTATATTTGCCTAATTCTTGCTTAGGAAAAGGAAGGATGACAAAATCAAACCTGTTTCTTGGCAAGTTTGTTGAATGAGTTGTGGTAGCTATGTAGCCTTAAGTGGTTTCCCAAGATTTCCATTGATATTTTGCTTAAAAGAAGGTTGTACCAGATGAATTATTCAAAGAAAAATAATTTTCCCTGCTAAGAATTTTGGAATAGCTCTCTGGAAGGTCCTTGTTCTGGCCTTTGTTATCTGAGAGCCAGCACTGCTCTGCATCAAGCAGAATAATGAAGTTATAAATCTTTAAATCAGTAATGATATCATGGTGTAATGATGGTGCTCATCATCTAATTCCTTCCCTGCTAGACTGCCTATACCTTGTTGTGAATTGTTCTGGATATAGAGGATGTTCTTTGAATTTGCACAGACCAAGATGTGTGTCAGCTGTATTAATAACACAGCAAGGCCATCACACGTCTCTCTGATTGAGCTGTAACATTCAGATACCTCAAGTTGAGGCTTGCCACAGGGTTTTTTTTCTCAGAATGGAAAACAGAGGATATCAGAGGTTTGGTTTCTGATTGACTACTCATTTTGCTTCTCTGGCTCTACCTGACTACTACCTTCTTGACAGAAGGGGGAAGCAATGTACAAGGAAGAACCACATTTCAAAAGTGTTTTGGATGGTTGGAATGGAAATACATAATACAGTAATACTTCTGACTGAACTTCTGTTCTTTCTGCATGTTCATCCCACATTTTGTATTCTGTTCAACAGACAGAGCCCTCTCCATGCAACTTGCTCACTGTGAAAATCATAAGGATGAAAAATGCCAGGAAATCAGACTTGTGTGAGTATCTTTGAAACATCCATATACTTGCAGAACTACTGAGACTAGATCCAAGTGTAACAAACACTACAGAGTACTTATAAAAGGGGAGGGAGAGATGATGTGTAACTGGTATGCTGAAGATGGGATAACATTGTCAGAAAATATTATTTATTTTTACATCTTTGGCAGTGTAAAGGCACTGGTTGTAGCTCAGAAGATGTTTGCACAGAATGCATTAATTTCATCTGAATCTGCTAAGAAAGGTATTTATTCTCAGGGAAGGCTAAAATAAGCTTAGATGGGACACATTGTTCTGTGGTTCCTTCTTAAAGCAATGTCCACACTGTGTATCCTGTATATTCTGGGCCTAGCACAGAATATTTTATGTGAGGTCAGGACCTCATTCTTGACCTCATGAACTGGCAAATCTGTTTCAGCCATATGAACAGCCATGTTTCAAAAATTAGTTGAAAGCTCACACAGTTAGCTTTCTTCGTTTTATTTTTCTACTTTTTCATTTTGCATTTATGTGTTTATGCAAATAAGGTGATCTGAATCAAGAAAGGTCCTGTAGGAACCAGACAGACTTAAATTTGTTCAGTTAAAATAATGCAAGACAAAACTTTTATTTGGACCTTTCTGGAGTTACTTGTTTTTAGTTCTACAGTTTCTCTAGAGAACAAAGGTTTATGAAGAAGATGATTTCTTGATGCAGAATGTATGGGGGAAGAGTTTGTATGATTCTTCTCACAGGATTGCTTCTGAGGGGGAAAAAGGAGATTTGAAGTCCAGCTATAGGCTGGAGAGAAATCCCTTACTACAGCTGAAACCTATCTAAAAAAGCAAATGTGCTCTCTGAGCTGTGGGATGTGCATTTCTCCCCACATAATCACATTCTGTTAAACCACCCCCTTGATAATGACCTTACCAAACTTCCTCTCCACCTTTTTCTCATCTAGATCACTGCTTTCTATTTTTGTCTTGAAACTATTTTTGTCCTGAAAGAAGTTTCTTATACCTTGGTGCTTCCTTACAAGTTTTTATTCTGAAGGAGGTTTCCTATGTTTTGATGCTTCCTTCCCAATACTAGTAAGTTTCTAAGGCAAGGGACAGGTACAGAAATGCTCAGACTTTTCTGCTTCCCAGTCAAAGACATGTACCACCAGCTTAGAAAGCTGCTTAAAGGAGCAGGTCAAATGAGAGAGATGTTATTAGAGCATGGCACGGAGTTTGGAGCATTAATGGCTTTCCACAGCACAACTTTTTTAGGCTGTGACTGTTCTGCCTTACACTGTGAAGCATTAGCTGGATGCTGCCTGCAAAACAGAATGACAGACATTTAACATCAACATTGCCAGGCTGAAAGCAGTTTGGAGTGGAAGTACCAGTGAAATATTGAGGGGAAAAAAGCTTGCTCGAGCAAACCCAAAGCAATACTTGCAAAAAGTTAATGCTTTACTACTTGTAGGGAAATAAAATAAATACAGGCAAGGCACTGCCTCATTTATGCTTAACTGTTGAATCAGGATTTGTTTGACAGAAGCTTAATTCCAGTAACATTTGGTTTGCTGAGAATAAAATTAGTCAATTGCATTTATCAGGAAAATCTGCTTCTAAATCATTTCAGAATGTAGTTTTCCATGCAGACAGACATAAAAAGATGATGTGTGTAGGGGGTGAATTCAGTAATCTTTTCAATTCCCAAGGTGTTAGCTTGACACAGACTTAGGAAAACCAAAAGCATGTGAACTCTATCACCAGCGATGGAGACTTTTTTATAGTATCATTCTCCTAACACTGTCTTTTTTCTTATTCTACCTTTTCATAAATATGTTTTAATCACTTTCTTTGTTTCCTGCAAACTTCTCCAGATAGAACAATTGGCAAGACCTACTTCTCAGTCATCTTAGAGATTAGCACCTTAAATCAGTTCCTTCTGTCTCTCACCAACTGCTTCCATCCTTTTGTTTCTGAAGTGAATCCCATTTTATAGTCTTCTTTCGAGATCCCTTCTTGCATTAGGTTTCTGTAGAGTTTTTGGTTCATTTTGTGTAATACTTGTCTAGAGTTTATAAGGTGGGCAAGATTATTTGTCTATCTGCTCCATTTTCCAAGTAATGGAGATGGGAAAATCAGTCCATAACACTAGACTCTCAAACACCTCGCTAGCATCTGCTGTGAAACAGATAATACAAGAACTTTATCATAGAATCATAGAATAGTTTGGGTTGGAAATGACCTTAAAGATCATCGAGTTCCAACCCCCTGCCATAGGTAGGGACACCTCCCACTACATCAGGCTGCTCAGTGCCATGTCCAGCCTGGTCTTGAACACCTCCAGAGAGGGGGCATCCACAGCCTCTCTGGGCAACCTGTTCCAGTGTTTCACCACCCTCACTGTAAAGAATTATGTCAAGTCTAAATCTACCCCCTTCCAATTTACATCCATTGCTTCTGGTCCTAACAGAAGTTCAGTGCATAAGATTTTCATCTAAGACTATTTAAATCGTTTCATTCTGCTTTCTATATCATGAATCTTTTTTATATGCCCTTGAGCTATTCTGTCTCTTCTTCCCACTGATCCATCAGTGTGTATATTTTAACACAAATTTTGACTTGTGTACTGATGCATAGCTGATATCATTGATACCAACTGTGAATTTAGTGCCTTGTTTGTGTTCCTCACATTTCTTCTTCCCACTCACTTCTTCCTGAACTCATGAACACTTGCCAGTTCCCAAGTTTGGGTGTGTGTACTACATGCATCCTAGCTCCCTAATGGGGTGAGAATTGGATGTGCTTCAATCCAATCTACCCCTAAACCATTGTTTCCTCTGTAGAGCATTTCACTCTTCAATCTCCAGAACACAAGGGAGGGCATGCTTTTTGCAGTATGTCATTCAACTTCAGATCTCCCCATGGCAGGAGATAAGAGATGCCAAAAGTTTATGTGCGTCCCATACAGAGACAAGTTCATGAAGAAAAATCCAGTGAATCAGTGAGGGCTGAGAGAGAATTATATGATGTTTGTCCTCTTACACTCTTCCTCAGAAACCTGTCACTAAATTCTCTTATAGTTCATCCCTGACAAGACCAAAGAAACCTCCCAAAAAAAGTCAAAGGGTCAAAGAACAAAACACTGGAGAGAAATAAGACCATTGAGTTAACAGATGGAAAATAAAAGAGAATAAAGTGTTAAAATTTAAGCAAAAAGGTAAAAATGGATAACAGAATGAGTATGCTGAGCTGAGCAATTTTAAACCATCATTCCCAGCTTCCTGAGAACATCCGACACCTCAGCAGACACTGCCTATGGTTTCTGGGCTAACTGAACCTTGACTGGTGTTGGATTAAAAATAGCATTTTTTAGTAGGGAAAAGAAATTTTATGATTCTTTTTTTAAATTAGTCTTGTTAGCTTTTGTGAACTTTCAAATTTTGTACTTTTTTGTAGGACACATGTTATTTTTGATACACTGCTTCATGAAATTATTAAGTAAACTTTATACTTTAATCAAAATCCATATTGTATGGTTATCCAGTAACAGCTCTGCCACATATGAGATCAATTCAAGGAAACGCTTTTGAGATCCTGAACAGAAATATAGCCAGTGAAATACATTATTTGAGGAACTATGGTACAATCTGATATTTATTGCAGGAACCTGCAGACTTCCTCTGCTGTTTTGTTCTTGCACTGTTGTTATTGTTTCTTTGTTATTTATTACTTACTTCACCATTTAAGAAGTTGCAATTACATACCCACATCACATTGTTCTAGGTGCTGCTTGAAATCTCATTATAAAATAAGAGGATGTGGACTGATAAAGCCCAAAGAGGGAGGAAAAAAGTGTGGGGTGGGGTGGAGGGTGGGGAAGTAAGCCTATTTAGCAACATGTCAGCAAAGGGATGTTTTAAGGTGGTGTATAAATTACTAATGATACTCTTTAAGGGATACTTGTAGGGTCCTCCACTCAATGGGAGAAAGTGTGAAAGCTTTTTGTCGAAGTTTAGCTATTATTAGATAATTGTTGGATGCTCCCTGGAGGCAAAAACTCATTTCCTGGGACTGAATGAATCTGGTAGTCTGAGTGTAGGGCCTTGAGAAGGAAGATGCTTAGTCTCACAGAGCTAACCCCCACTCTTATTTAAAAAAGAATATAAAAAGTTCTAATGATCTAAATTACATTATATTCTGCACTCTGGAAAACAGTAATTCCTGCCTCTCTACACATCCTCAGTCAGATCTCTGCTTAGCTCCACAGTGTGGACAGAAGTAGAAAAATGCTTTTCTCAGCTGATGGTGATAATTTACTTTGTATGACATGGATGGATCCAAGTGAGAGGAGATGATCTGTCAGACGTCATTCTTGATTTGTATCCCTTCAGTATAATACAGTATAGCTTTTTTTCTTAACAGTCATAAGAAAATCTAACCCCTTGAAATAGTCTCAATGTGAGCACTTTAAAGGTAGTAAAAGAAGAAGAGGATGTTCAGGATTCTGCCCAGTTTACAAACAGTCTGGAGATAGTTTCTGCTAGGTTGAAAAACGGAGATAGAGTTAAAATTAAAAACATGTGGTTTATCCCTGTTGGAATTACACCTGTCTGAAGTGGGTGAGATTTTATCTCCAGCCAGAACAGCTTCTGTCTGGGATGCAGCCTAGTGCTGGGGTTGTGATGTTTCTGAGTATGGGTCACATCACTGCAATGCTTTCTAATGGTAAAGCACAATTAAGATCCAGTCTTGCTGCTATCCTGGAAGATAATTAGAAACTTAGTGTAATAACTGGAAGAAGAGACCATGTTGTCATCAGCACCTCCTGCCACACCTATTTTTTATGCAGGATATTGCCTCACAGCGATACCATGGCTGCCACCCAAAGCACTTTTGACAGCTGCTTACGTGTGGTGGTCAAGGGGGAGGACACAACAAGTCAGAGCTGTGAGGCTCTTCTGCGTGTGAGAGCATAATCACCATCATTAGTGGTGGTTAGGGTTACGTACCAGGGTAATGAGGACCTGCTGGCACATGACTGACAATGTGATCAGTATACATGTTTGTGTCTGAAGCTGATATGGGCCTGAGGTATTCCAGATGTTTAAAAAAGGATCTTGGTTGTTGTAAGTGCCTCCCTCATAAGACCTGGACAATACTTCATGAACAAGTGGTGATTAAGGTTTTAGAGGTTGTGTCTGAATTACAAAAGGCATCATCAAACACATTTTGCAGTTGGGAAAAAGGAAACATGCTTCTTTAGTGGCTATGTCTGAAGTTCCTCAGAGAAAGTCAGAAATATAAATAAGAAGGCAGAGATCTGCTGTCTGACAAGCCCTTATTACTTTAAGAGGAAAGATGCAGAAGAGCAGCAGATAGTGATCAATTCCAGAAAAAAAATTATAAACTTTTGAAATAATACTTGAGACAAACATAGAGTGTATATTGCTGTTTGGGAAATGTCAATGAAATAGACTTTGGCTCACTCAGAGACTTATGGACCCAGGTCCTTCTGATCCTCCTCTTTACATGGACTACAATTGACAGCAGTACGTACTAATATCAGTCTGGACTTCTCAAAAGCCAATAAAGATTTTCACATGGACACTTCCTGTATGCACACAGAAGTTTGGAAACTACTGGGACTTTTAGAAGCTCAGATTTCTACATGTTTTGATCATTTTTAGATTTTATAAATTTTTGTGCATACCACAAACTGCCTTTATCAGGCAAAGTTAGTATTTTTTTATTCAGAATTACTCAAAGAAAAATGTCCTAAGTCTCAGGGAAATCGGGGGGGGATTGAAAAAAAGGCTGGCGTAGTTAGTGCTTCAGTTACACATGAAATGCATCAAAGGGCCAAGTCAACTGTTCTGTTTCCCAAAGTAAAGTCTACTGGTAAAATCAGGTGGAACAAGACTTAAGTCAATTTGATGAAGGTGTGTCCTCTGTGCAATGGCAGGAATGCTTGAGTAGGTGGTGTTTTAAGCAGATGAAATACAGTACTAATGATAGGATTGGCATTTTTTTGGCAATAAAGTCTCATGCTATCTTTGGCACTTGTGTAGGCTGTCATCCTTAGCTAACAGATTGTGTTCCATAGGGTGATTGTACCTGACTTTTGAGTGTGTGTTCACAGTAATGTCAAACTCATGATTCACATTTTCCTTTTATTTCTTAATAGCAATTACAAAACCTATTCACAGCAGATTATTCTGACCTTAGAATGAAAGTGCTTGTTGGTGATGTACACACTGCAGTCTGTTGCTAACTGCTTTTCATGCTGAAGATTTGGCCCCTGACATCCCTCAAGTACAATGGAATTCATGCAGGAAGCCATACTTACAACTTGCCTCTACACCTGAGGAAGGACAATAAAATCACTAAAGCTACCCATGAAACACTGAAATTCATGGGTCAGCTTTGACCTGAGCATGCCTCTAATTAAAACAGCAAAGAAATGCAATCTTATGTAAAGATGCATAGTCAGCTCCCTTTGTGCTGTAAAGCACAGACAAGCATCCACCTGCACATCAAACTCTGACTTGTGTCCTTACCACAGAGATGCAGAAGAAAGAAGTGGCATTTAGCAATATTTTTAACACACCTTTACTTGCAAAAATTCTGGCTCAGGACAACTGCTTCTCAAAGCAACTGTTATTCCATTTCAGTGCTTTACTTATATATTCTCTCTTTAATCTACTTCATAGAGGATTAAATGCAATTAATCTCCATCTTTAATTTTGCTTTTTGAAAATCTTTTTCTTGACATTTTTTCCTTGACAAACTGTTGTTGAGCTCTATGGTGAGCATATATGCTCCCTTCTCCAACTTTCCAAAAGGGAAGGATGCAGAGGTGGAAGACCTGCCTTATGTGAAAGCAATTGATCTTCGTGGCAATCTTCAGTGTAATGAACTCTTGACTCCACTGTGTTGGCAGCTGGCCAGCCATGCTAGAGAAAAGATGCTGCAGAAATATGGCACCCAAAACTTACAGCCAGAGCTATTCCAGAAGCATTAGGGCATGTTTATAGCCACCTGTGGTAGCCCAGACTGTAGGATCTGGACTCCATCCATCTGGCAGTCCCCATCACACCCGTTGATGTTATCTGCTTTGTGTTTTCAACAGGTGGTTGAACCACCCATAATGCCCAATGCTGTGAGACTGGATGTGTGTACATATGTATGGCTCTTCAGAATTAAAACCACAGATGGTTTGTCCATGTATCTCTTTGAAAAGAAATGTCTTGTAACTGTGAATTTTGCATGTTTACTGTTTTTATAGCAATTAAAAGTAGTTATTCTCAAGAAGTCCAAACAGACAGGCTTTCTCATGACTAAAGCAAGCTGGTTATCTTGCACTAGCCTGATAATACCTTAATTAGCATTCTGGCCTGCATTCTGTACATTATCCTGTGTACAAAGCTTAAAAAGTCATATAATGCAACACCTTCTGGGATGGCTGGTGAGCTTCACTGGTTCATTGCTTTCAGACTTTCTCTTTCTTCAACAGTAACCCAGTCTGACTGCTATGTGAGCCTGAGCCTGCCAACAGCTTCAGTGCAGCAGTATCGCACTAAGACAGTCCAGAACAACAAGAACCCAACATGGAATGAGACTTTCCACTTCACAATTCAGAGCCAGGTTAAAGTAGGTGTTCACCTTTCTCTAGCAGGTATTCTTACTAGATATCAGACCTACCATACAGCCCTCTCACTCTGTGGGTTTTCCTGCATTTCCTTATGAAGTAGTCTCATGCTCTTGCTGCAGCTATTTGGCTTTTGATGGCTGGATAAGACTGTCCCTGCCTCCATAACCAATACAGTCTGTAGACAGCAACTGTAAAATGTCTGTTTTCACATTCTTGAACTTCTTTACTTCTTCATTTGTAGTGTGTTATGTTTATTGAACCTTACATAATTTTTTTTCTTACTCTCAGAACTTTCTGGAGCTAAAAGTTTGCGATGAGGACAATGTAACTCAAGACGACCATCTCCTCACTGTTTTCTTTGATGTCTCCAAAATTCAGCTTGGAGAAAACATTCAGCTGTCTTTCCAACTGAATCCGCAGGTATGGATAGAATTCAAGGACAAAATTTAGATGTAGTCAGGTGAGACTCAGGTTCTTTCTCAAGTGTGCTATGTGCAAGCCTTTCCTACCATTCAGTTGTCTATCTGAGTATGCCTCTTTGTTTCAGGGACTGACAGCCAGTGTTGCTTAATTACAGTAAATTTTGGGTGCTGCTTCTATGGATCTGACCTGTGTTATTTGACTTTATTTTCTGTCTGCTGTCCCTTGTGTCAAAATAATAAGAGTTTACCCCAGTGGTTTTGAGCATTCCTTTGCAGGTGGAAGCTGGTGGTTCTGAGCTGTGTCTTATGTTATGCTACACAAAAATTATCTGCAGCCATAAGCCACAAACACAATGGACATTCATTTTATTTGGAAAATAAACACAATGCATAACTGAACTATTTTTAACAAGTGAGCTTTTGACAAGGTCTTAATTTCATATGGTTGAGGGAACTTTATACTGAACTTTTAAGGGCAGTATTTAGGCCTAGAAATACCTAATTAGATTGAATGCTGATTTGATTTGATAACTGTTTTGCAAAAACTGGCTCTCCATGCTATATTTTCCTTAGTGCTCACACCAGGAGGGCAATATGATAATGGAAATTGCAACAAAATCTGTAAAGAAGAAAGGAAATCTCAAGAGGAGGATATTATACAAGACAAAGGAGTCTTGAGTGTGCATGGAGTCTATATGTGCAGGCTCCATACTCTTCAGAACACTCCGAACTTGATATGCCCAAGTGGGCCACCATGTTAATGTGTCACCAGGCCCATCAGCTGTAGGGGAGGGCTGAGAAAGGAGTAAGAGGATTTGGATACACTAGAGAAAGGCAGCCTTGCTCATGCTGAGGATCGGTGGAGACTATGAGAGCTTGTGGGAGGGGAAAAAAAAGGAGGATTGCATGTGGTTTGTAACTGCAGAAAGGTGAAGCAAACACCAAGACTTCCTGTACTGCATTTGTCCTCCAAGATCTAAACTAGGAATATGCTTAAATAATGGAGATTACATTAAAAGTATATGATCCTAGAAGTATAACAGATCACAGAATCATAGAATAGTCTAGGTTGGAAGGGATCTTAAAGATCATCAAGTTCCAACCCCTCTGCCATAGGCAGGGACACCTCCCACTAGATCAGGCTGCTCAGTGCCATGTCCAGCCTGGCCTTGAACACCTCCAGAGAGGGAGCATCCACAACCTCTCTGGGCAACCTGTTCCAGTGTTTCACCATCCTCACTGTAAAGAATTTCTTTTTTATGTCAAGCCTGTATTCATCCCCTTCCAATTTACATCCATTATTTCTGGTCCTCTCATCAGATATCTGCAACATGAAAATTAAATCCATTGCATGTACAGTAAAGAGAAGAGGTGGACACTATGTTGTAGAGACCTCTGAAGAACACAGATTCATGTAGTGTATCTCCACTCATAAAAGGACCAACCTGCATTGACTGCCTTCATTCTCTTTTTCAGGGAAAAGAGGAGCTGGAGGTTGAATTCACAATGGAGAGCAGGTGTGTAACAGCCAGAGACAAAATGTTACTGACACAAAACATCAATTTACACTTGCAGCTCCCTAACAATATCTAACTTCTGGGTAAAGTAGCTATGAGTGTTCAAGAAATGCTTGTAGGGCATTTAACACAGAAGGGGCGCGTGACAGTGCATGATGTGTGTGCACCTACATCAGGCATCCAGACACGCAGAGAAGAGAGCAAAGATGCTGACTGGAAAGTAGAGATGTCCCTGGTGGCTGCTACTCACCAGGCTGTGAGGGACACTCTGCACAGGAGGAAGTTTTAAATGTCACATTCCTCTTGCTCCTTACTGTGGGATCAGAGATGTTTGCTTTGTCATAAAGATGTGGGAAAATGATATCTGGAATTTTTTTTTAGTTGTGGAGATAAATCAAAAAATATTTTGTGTTTCTGTGCTGACTGTACATTTAATGAAGAGAACGGGCATGTAAATCAGTCCTAGTGCTGCTGTTGGTTTTTAAAGTACATGGTAATAATTTTTCACTTATTCTTATGGCATGAATTTACTAAGTTTTCAGGTCTGATCTCCTGTGTTCGAATTGTGCAATGCAGGACAATAGTGTAATTGATCCTATCTGATCCAGTGAGGATCTCCTCTGTTCAATAGATCTCCATTCTCCATTCAGACTTAAGTCTGTGGGATACAAATTAGATTATTGACTGTTCAGCTAGAATTTCTGGTGCTGCTTGCCCAAGGTGTCTATCCAAAAATGAACTTCTAAAGATAAAGTAATAATGATTAAATAAGTGTTTTTTTCATTTTTAAAAGACAAAACCTCACAGAAAAGAGAGTGCTGTTTTGAACTGACTGTTTTCCATTTTGTCTTTTAGTCCGGATCCTCCTGAAAACATTGTTACTAATGGAGTTTTAGTGGTAATTTTTATTTCATAATCTTTTCCCTGCCATATAGCAATTCTTATTGCAAAGCTAGCATGAATGTTACAAGGTGGTTGCTTCACATGGTGCCATGAAGGCATCGGCAGAGAGGCAAGCTGAAGCAGGTATTGGCATTGACTTTCCCACATAGTGCCCACTACTGACTCATGCTGGGAGAGGCTGCAGCTCTGAAAGCTGTGTTGCTACCAGCACTTACCTCTGCCCAAACCAAGCTGGGCTCAGGTAGATGACATCCCTCCATCTGCCCATGGAGATCTGGACTGAATACCCTACCTGGAGACCCTTCTCCTGTTGCCAGTCCTTCCCCAGGCCCTTGTGAGGCTGCTCCTTCAAGTGGGAGCAAGCAAATCCCTTCTCTTGTCTCTACACCACCTGTTTTTCACCATGTGGAAGTGCAATGTCACTGCACTAGACTGGGTAGGGGGTGCTACAAGCTGGCACCACCTCTCCACTGAGGTGTGTGCCCCAAGCACTCTGTGCCCCACATACCCATGAGACTACCCGAGGCAATGCTCTGCTAACACCAAATTCCTTTTTCTCTTTTTCCCTGTTGTCTCTTACAGTCCCGTGAAGTTTCCTGTTTGGATGTGCAGGTGAATGGTGGGAGGCTGAGGAAGGACAGCACAGGTGAGCCTTTCACTGACTTACAGAGCAAACTTGGATATTGCTTTATGGCAAAAGCATGCAGTGTTTTACACTTGAACAACCTGGTTTAAAGTTCTAAAGATGCAAAACAAGGTCTCATTGATGCTAGCGACCAGTGTGAAGGACTGCTATTGGACAAAAATATAGGTATAGTTACAGGATGTAGTGTGAGAAACATGTGGTCTGGTTTCCTCACAAAATACCTTCCTCTGTAATAACACCTTGTCAGATGTTCACAAATTTCCAAAGTAGTTGTGCAGGAAATGGAATATTTTTGAGTCCTAAACTGAGGGTAAGTTCTGTTGTTTCTAGATTCAGAGACAAGGAAAATGGACAGAATGAAGAAGTGGCCTCTTCTATCAGTCTAACAACTTAAAACTTCTTTAGGCATAACAAGATACTACTAGGCAAAACACAAGACACAAAGTATGCTACTAAATGTGCAGTAATGTTACTAAATGTTACTAAATTTTACTGCACATTTTAAGCAGGACATCACTACCATGTTGGGTCCATGCTTGTGAACTTTCTACGCAATTTTTAAAACAACTCTCTCCCAGTGACTCCCATCCAGCTGCTTAAGCACATGGATGATTCAGTTGAGCTCAGTTGTCACAGAGAAGAGGTTTGCTACATGTGGCTGAAAATGCTTGAGTGGGATAATTCTTGTAAAGATTGGTTATTTAGCTTTGAGTCTGTGGGTTTATAGATCCTATTTCACCTTGGATCTGTGCTGATTCCACATGACTCGACATATCTAAGGCTTACTACATGAAGGCCAAAATCCACCAGACATTTTTCCAAGTGCTAGAAATTATTTCAAAAGAAGCATTGCAGTTGTAGTAAAGGAATAATGTTAGATGTACTGAAATTTTACTAGTTCCTATGTGAACTGTGCCCTCCTACAGAGAAAACCATTTTTTCTCCAAAGTCTGGAATTTTCAAAATACCTTATTATTATTAAGCCAGAATATGCCACTGTCTTAATGCTGAGGTACTTGGAAAATTTCAGATTTTCAGGAGAGAGTTCTTCTTTCTGATAAAACAGCTCTAGATAATTATCTAATGAATAGAGCAGTAGGATATACAATCACAGTATATATGGAAGCACACTGGTACTATGGAAGCACATTGATAACAATTGTTATATGGCACATTTGTACACAGGCTCTCAGGAACCCAAAGGCTCACATAAGTCTATTTATCCATCCTATAACTTCTGTGTCAAAAGAAGTGATTACTGAAGAAAGACATGTATTATGTTACTTTTGCAAAGCATCCTAATTTTATTAACTTAAGGTTGAAACTCCTTTGCTTCAGAGAGAAAATTTGCCTTAACGGTGGATGGGTCATATGAAGGAACCCAAACCCACACATTGAGCTCCTGCCTCTGCCCAACCTCCCCGGCCAGGTTCCACTACATCAAGTATAATCAGTCTGCTCTTACTGTGGCTCTGCCCCGACGAAGGCGTCTCAGCAGGGTATGTGGCTGCTGCTAATTCATAGCTGGCTCTTTACTGTCTATTTCTTTGGGGAATAGTGCTCAGGCTTGTGTGTGTGCAGGGAAATAATAACTGCATGTATGAAGTGATGCTTTTACCTCTTCACCCCCTGCCCTCTTTTTATATGGTGGTTAACTGTAATTTTTTCCCCTTTTTTTCCAGTCTATATCAAGTCAAAATGAAAGGGATCTGAATGAGTCTGTGACTCTAGCTCTGAACTCGCTTCCTATACAAGAGAAAATAACAATAGCAGAGGTGAGAATAAGTCTGTCTATATAAAAAACAGCCCAACACACATTCAGATTGGTGGGTGATGATTCAGTTCCTGTTAGACATAACACATGTTACAGTGTAAGGTATGAATTACAGTCACTCTGCAACTATGCAGTGTGTATTTTGTTCTTTTGATCTGCATATGGTTTGAGGCATGCTGTTCAACCTTGCTCTGAGTTTAATCTGATTTCCTCAGGACATATCTAATATGTTCATCAACATAGTATGCAAGCTGACAGTAATGGATATGACAATTAAAACTAACATTTATAAAAGGAAAGCCTGAAGCAGAAGACTGAGAACACGGAATCATAGAATGGTTTGGGTGGAAAGGGACCTTAAAGATCATCTAGTTCCAACCCCCCTGCCATAGGCAGGGACACCTCCCACTAGACCAGGTTGCTCAGTGTTTCATCAAGCCTGGTCTTAAACACCTCCAGAACGGGGGCATCCACAATTTTGCTGGGCAACATTTTCCATTGTTCCTCACCATAAGGAATTTCTTTCTTATATCCAGCCTAAATCTACCCTCTTCCAATTTGCACCCTTTACTCCTATTCCTGCCACCACATATCCTATTAAAAAGTCCCACCCCAGCCTTTCTGCAGCCTCCTTCAGGTATTGATAAGTCACTATGAGGTCCTACCTGAGCCTTCTCTTCTCCAGGCTGAACAACCCCATCCATGTGCCATTGTTTCAGCTGTCCAGTTTTCATTGCTGGACAGATTCTGCAGCCATGTTGCTGCCTGGAAAGACAGTGGAACTCAGCCTGTAGATGTAGTGAGGGACAAAGGGATAGGATTAATGACCTGAGGTTGCTTACACTGTTTGTATTACGATTTTCAGGACAGGACAATTGACTTGTACACAAAGGCAAATGAATGGTAAGTGAGTCTCCAGCAAGAACTGATCCTGTAACATTTGCACCTACACAAAAATATTTAAAATCAGAAGGGGTTCATGCAGGCTCAGTTGTAAACAGAAGGGAGATCCTTCTCATGTTGCAGGCTTTTGTTTGCCAGGTTTTCCTTCTTCACTGATGGAGAATTAAATCATGGGTCCCTATTTGCTTTAAGTTTCCAATCTGTTAGTGCAGCTCAATAGGGAGACTTCAATTTGAGTGCACTTTTATGTCTACAGATGGAGAGAACAGCTTCACAAAGAAACAACATTTCTGTATTACTCGAACAAAATAACCCTTAGGTATGGTGACTCTTTTCCTAATCAACTTCAGTGCCTGTTGACAGCAGGCACTTAATTATGGGGACATATGGCAGGCACTACTGAAACATGAAAAATTAATTGTACAAAGAGGAACTTTGTTACCATACTGGGACAATGCATCATGTTCTACTCTAACTCCCTTTTGCATTCTTTTTAAGAGCTACAGAAATTAGAGGCCCACTTGTGGTGTTTCTCTTTCTCACGTATTACATTTTTTAGTCCAAAAAATTATATATAAGCACACAGAAGCATAGCTGGAGTTTATCATGGTGAATAATAATGTAATGTTCATGCCCTGGTCTCAGGACTCAGGGTCTATGTTTCAGACCAAGAAAGCTAGACACTCGTCTGGGGTTTGACCTGTGCACTGATGAACAGAATTTCCTACAATACCGAAGGAGTGTGGTTGCTGCTGCCCTGAAGGATGTTCTTCATTTGGAGGAAGATCTGCAAGACCATGAGGTAACCAGGAAACTGCTTTCCCTCAAGCCTGGAGATGATGAATGATTTCTTACTTATATCTAGAGAAGGAGTGGGGAACTATGTCAGCAACTCCTCTTCCAGGGCACGGTTAACAACAGGTTCACCTCATCTGGAGAGCTCAAAAGTCTATCTGTTTGAGCAATGTCTCTATTTTCTCTTGTCTTTCAAGTGAATCATTTGAAGGAGCTTCAAATCAATGAGCCCAGTCTGTGCCTCTTAAATGTCATTCATGAAGTGCCAAGAGCTTCTAGAATAACCCAAAGCATTGTCCACCAATTTGTATTATTTATAACTCACAGAGCAATGTTGGTTTATCCCTAATCTACTTATTTTGCCAGTGTTTGGGTGTTGCATTTACATGTTTATTGGCTTTTGACAGGAATTTGTCTTAATGCCACTTTCCCACCTATGACTTTAAGCTCTTTTTTGTGTTGAACAGGTTCCTATAGTGGCTGTGACCACATCAGGATGTGGGATAAGAGCACTTACTGGCATGTATGGAAGCATTTTAGGTCTTCAAAAGTTGCGCGTTCTGGACTGTGTTTCATACATCAGTGGCTCATCTGGCACAACATGGTGAGAAGGCATTTTGATACTGTTGTTTGGTTCTTGTTGTATTAAGCAAAACCCATGTTTTCCCCACTGTTTTAGATCTTGGTAAGTATAAAAGGGATCTATTCAGTCATTGCTTCCATCTTTGATCTATGAACACCAGCCTCGCCCACAAATGTACATCATACATTTGATGTCACTACAGTCATTTGCTCATAACCAAATTAGGAGACTTTTTTTGGGAGTACAAACATCCTTAATCCTATGTAAATGATCCTTTACAGTTACTTACTGCTGGACAGAAGCAGCACAGACAACTGGTGTAGCTGTTTGTGTTGAAGTTTTTGAGTGATTGTCTTTACACTTGCATTTCATCTCCAGCTAAGCTCAGAGGAGAGTAACCTAAAGGCAAAATAACTAGTGTCCAAAGCTCTACAGGATATATCCTCTGAGTATCAAAACCATCTTAATTTTTTTCTACTTTCCATCATGTTTCCTGCCTGCAGGACCATGACTAAACTGTATGAAGATGCTGACTGGTCACGTAAAGATCTTGGAGAGATAATTATTGAAGCCAGAAAGCAAGCAGCCAAGTGCAAGATGGGGGCTTTTTGCATGAGAAGTCTGAGGAATTATTACAGAGAGCTGTGCCAAAGGACCCAAGCAGGACATAAAACATCTTTTATTGATCTGTGGGGGCTCATGATTGAATCCATGTTAAATGATGGGGTAATGTCTGTATATTTTTCTTCTCATGGAGTTGATGACTTTTTGACCATTATGAGACATTAAAATACTAGAAATAGTCACCTGGCCAATAACAATGTACTTGTCATATAGGGAGAACACCATTTCCTTGTAACTTGGAGATATAATGCATGTCTACACTGGTGACTAAAGTGTGACTGAATGTAACAGAGAAATGCTCAGGGTAGTTTAGAGTAACTGGCATGCTAATTAACTTTGTAGCTGTCTAAGAAATTTTTGAGGTTCTTAGGTGTTTTTCGTGGTTTCATGCTTTCTTCTCTCCACTGCTGCAATATTTACACAAACTGCAGTCATACCTTGATTGTACTGCAGATGTACCCCATATGTAGCTGCTGCCCTTTGTGATTTAGTGATGAGATAATATACAGAACCTCAGACATCTTAGGTACAGAAACTATAATTTTGGAGGTGGTTTTCAGCTACTTAGATTTGATGTCTGAGGCTGCTCCATTCATAATTTTGTTGTAGTGACACGAGCAAAACCTTGTATGTAAACTAACACACTGCTGATAGCTAGGAAAAAGCTATTTGATTCTAATATCCTGTGTTGTATTTATATCTCAGTGCTACATTGCAAGGTTTGCTAGAATTTAATTTCACTCAAACTCTCCATTTCATGTGTCAGATAAGTTGTTAGTATTGGATAGCTCAAGGATTCTTCCTCTGTGGATGCTACCTTTATGTAAGTTTTTTGAGAAAAAAAATACTGGCAGAAATGATCATTAACATGCTGCCTCCAAGAACTCAGATTTTTAATGGATGAAATCTGTGACAATAGCTGAATTACACAGACCTGTCCTTCTTTTTTACCTACATTTAGCAATGCAAAGTTAGATTAGCATGTGAAGCAACCCATTACTGTTGTTGTATATTGAATGCAGAACACAGCCAACTACCTTAACAAAAGCTGTTCCAGTTCCAATGATTTTTTTCCTTTTCTTTTATTCAAGTTCATGCAAGTAAATTTAGGAAGAAGTTCAGCAAAATGTTATCTCATAATCAGACTACATAAGCTGATGTTTTTAAAGAACTGATTATCAGCTTTTTTTTTTTTCTTCTCAATCCAGAAATGCCATCATAGACTTTCTGATCAACGCCGGGCAGTGAATCGGGGTCAGAATCCCCTGCCCATCTATCTTGCCCTCAATGTCAAGGACAAAGTTACCACCAAAGATTTTAGAGGTAATGTTTCTATTCTGTAAAAAAGCTATGTTTTTACCTGGGAGATGCAGCATGAGGATACTGTAAGTAATGATGAATATTCTAAATTCTCATTTTGAGCCAGGAGAAATCCTGTTCAGAGATTTAAAGATTAAGTGGGCATCCACAGGATAGACAGCAACAGTTCATTGTTGTGTCAAATCTCCCAGCATGTAAGTGCACATTACCTTCAGACATGAACTTCAGACTAACAACCTTGCATAGATCTGTGACACTTTCTCAGCAACATTGTGAATTATTAAAGGAAGAAGTTTTAATTTTTCTTAATGTATGTTTTTCATGGTTGGTTAAAATGTGACAAAAGCACTAGCAGTTAGTCCATACTGTAGTTCACCTTCCATGAGAAAACTTTCCACTTGCCAAACAAAAAGAAAGAAGGATTTAAATTTTCCCTTAACCTTGCCATTGCTCTTTCACAAACCTGTAGACACTATGGTGGTTGGTTCAGTGATGCCTGTTAGCGTGGTTTTCTTAGGGAAAACATCTTGCCTGCAAGGGCTGATGCCCAAAAGATTTGTTCCAAAACTGATGATGTGATTCTTTTTAGTAGTGGAGCTAACATTGTTGGTATCTGTATTGTCAGAGTGGGTGGAGTTCACACCATATGAGGTGGGCTTCCTGAAGTACGGCGCCTTCATTCGTGCAGAGGATTTTGGCAGCGAGTTTTTCATGGGTCGCGTGATGAAGAAGCTCCCTGAGTCCCGGATCTGCTTCATGCAAGGTGACTCACCAGCCTACAACAGTGACAAGATTTTAATACAAACATGGTTCTGGAAATTGGTCCCCAGAAACATAGAATCCTAGAATAGTTCAGGTTGGAAGGGACCTTAAAGATCATCGAGTTCCAACCCCCCTGCCATAGGGAGGGACACCTCCCACTAGACCAGGTTGCTCAGTGCATCATCCAACCTGGCCCTAAACACCCTCAAGGAGGGGGCTTCCACAACCTCTCTGGGCAACCTGTTCCAGTGTCTCACCACCCTCATGGTAAATAACTTCTTTCTTAGATCCAGATCATTGATAGACAATATTTAAAGGCAAAACCACACAAAGGAAATGCTCATGAGGGAAACAGCAATTATGTATAGAAAATTTCATTTTAATGGATTATTATAGCTTCTCTGCTCTTTCCACATCCAAAACCATGACACTGTCTCTGTGAAATACAGAAAATACACAAAATTCTCACCATGAATCAGGCAGAAGAGGTACTGGGTCAGTCAGGTGAAATTCACCACATCTCCTGAGACTCATACAACTGCCCTTTCTAACAAAGACAGTTTTATCATTTGAACTAAGTTTCAATGAAACTAAAAAGACATATTATGTACCTTCACAAGTTCTCTTGAAGCAGCACCCTTTCCCATAGCTTGCAAAATACTTTGATAGCTGGAAATCTATGAGGCTTTGTGGAAGCTGATGAAAATGTTAAGAGATTAAGAGGGCAGGAAAGAGGGGAATCAGGAAAGGAACTGTTTGAAAATATTTCTTTGTCAAAGTAAAAAGGAAATGAAAGCAGGAAAACTGCACTTTAAAATTACTCACACAAAAAAAAATCCAGCTACAGTATTATGGAAGGGAAAGTACAGTACTTTGATGTTTCTTCTGAAATAAGTTTGCCTTCTGTATCAGCTTGACCACTCAAATAGGTGTTAGACAAAAATTGCATACAAAAAATGGAAAAAGTAGAGAAGAGTTGTGGAAGATGCAGAAAGCAGTTTTTAAAATAACCTCCTTGTGTTTACCTCAGCATTACTTCTTATACCTTTCCCACTTCCTAGGAATGTGGAGTAGTATCTTCTCTAAAAACCTCTTGGATGCCTGGCACGCAGCTGATAATTCAGAGGACTTCTGGCACAGGTGGACCCAAGACAAAGTGACTGAAATAGGTAAAACACAAGTACTCTATGACTAACGGCCTCTCTGCTCCAGGACCCTCTGATAAGATAACTCTGGAAAAGTTTCTAATTTTTTGCTTTATTGTCATTCTGATGTTCTCAGCCTTGGCATATTGGAGGCACTTAGAAAATCAAGTTATTTACTTTTATTGGATAACCAGTGCTTTGCTTAAGTAGTGAGATTATTAATAGAATTCTGGAAAGGCACCATCAGATAGATCATAGTGGAAAGCAGACTGGGATGGATACATAAGTTGGTCCCTAAAGTGTTGTGTTTTAAAGATTTGGAAACTTTCAAAGCCTCATATGAACTATTTATTAGCTAGAAAGAAGCTTGAGTGTTTCCTTGACCATATATATTCAGGCTGCACAAAGCATCTATGTTTTCCTCAAAAAATGTCTGAAAGATTTAGCAGAGTTCCAAGGAAGTTAATGTACTGGAGCTCTGTCACATGTTTTTTTAAAGGCAGCTCTGTTCCAAAAGGATGTTCCTAAAAAAGACTCATGAGCAGTGATTTGGTAGTAAAAAGACTTGTCACACATTTGTGGACTCTGGTTTTGGGTTTTTTTAAAAAAAACCCCCAAGCTCTGATAGCTGGGTTTATATAATTTATTTGAAGGTTGTGTTAAATTCAGTTGGCCACACGCAAACCAATTTTAAAGCAAATATTTTTACTTATAAAAAAGCACTTTGTTCAAAAGGTGTTCAGATTTTTATGTTCTTTGCAAAAAAAGCTTTGTATTTCATATTTAACCTACATGGAATCTAAAAGCAGTATAGATGAAATAATTTTCCCTGGATTTTGCTTGCTTGGAAAGGTGAATTACTTTAATATATACCAATATCACACTGTATTATGAGAAAAATGCTCTTTAGTCAAACATAGATAATCAGGGTTTAGGAAAAAAATATTTTTGCCAAGAAATCAACTTAAACTCTGAGCAGATCACAGGGAAAAATAATGCAATGCTGAGAGCTGTGAGTGCATGATTACTTCTGGTACAGAAGCATCATTGTCCCCTTCTCCTCTTTTTGCCTCCCTTCCTAATTGTGCTTGTAGTTCAATTGTATGTCATTTATATTTTGTATCTCTAGAAGAACAACCAGACTTGCCTGAGAAGCCACATGAGATGGCTACATGCATGTTCACCCCTACAAGTGGCCTCACCACGGCACTCCGGGATATCCTGACAGACAGACCTGCTGTCTCCAAGTACCACAACTTCCTGAGGGGCTTCCAGATGCACAATGAGTACATTCAGCAGGAGCATTTCACAAAATGGAAAGGTGTAGACAACACTCCTGCCTATGTGCTTCAATGGTCATCAGGGCAGGGTCAAGGACTGGGATTTAGCATGGGGTGCTTACATGTAATCAAGTGAAGTTAGTGGGCTTTGTGGTTAGCTATCAGTACTTTCCAAAAGGAGAGGAGGGAGAACAAAGTAACCCTTCACATCTTTCCCTTCTAGTAACACAGCTCCTCAATTTTTCTCACTGAAAGTCCTCACTGGGATGAAAATTACTGGGCTCTGGGCATACAGAACACATGCCTAGGCTTTGGTGCTGTTCATGGATTTGAAAACACCAACAAAACATGAGTGGAGAGGCTAAGGGGAGCTTTAGGGTTGCTGCAGGCTACTCTAAAGCAAAGGGGAAGTCTCAGAAGGAAGGGAAGCTCGCCTTCACCATCCTTTTGCTTTCTAACTTGATGGGTACCCTTCTGTAGTTTGCTAATAGCTCTGAATCCTTCACTCATTAGACACTTTGCTAGACTCCTCTCCTAATGACCTGCGAGGCAACTCAGAACACCTGGAGTTGGTGGATGCAGCTTTCTTTTTTGAAACCAGCTGCCCACCCCTTCTGAGACCAGAGCGGAAAGTGGATGTCATCATACACTTAAATTACACTGGTGGATCACAGACCTTGGTGAGAAATCTCAAAACTGTCTTTGTTCAGTAATAGGCAAGGGTCTCTAAAATGTGGAACTTAGTCATATTTTCTAATATTGTGTTCCTTTTAGTAACCTTAAAAGAAGAATGAAACTCTAAGAGGGGGGAAATACCTCTACTTTTCACAAACTACTTATGGAATAGCAATAAGTGCTTCACCAATGAAGCACAGAGCAGCACAGTGTAGTTATCATGGTTGTGCTGTAGCTTCTATTACAATTATATGTAAGAATTAATAACACAAATATAGCTAGGCAAAGTTTGTGATTCAAATGCTGAATTTAATCTGCATTTTCCTTAAACAAGTAAGATTGTATTTGCCTTTTAAGATGTGGTTTTCTAGCTGTCCGAGAACAGCATACTAAGTGAAGAATTTCTTCATCTTTATTTTTTAATTTTTTACTAAATACATTTTTGCTCCTTAAATAGTGAAGCAAGATACCAAATGTCTTTATTATATTGTGGAAATCTGATTTGATTAGAGTTATTATATGTATTGTGAACTTGGTATTCTCCATATGAAAAGACAGATTAATACTTAAAAATACAGATATTATATTTTTCCTTTTGCTCTGAAATATTTTGGAAGTATTTACTTCAAAATTTCACTTGTGTTTTTTTTCAGAATTTTGTCAGGTAATTAAACACAGTGGATCATCATAAATAAGCATTCTGATAAATGCTTTTAATAGTATGTTTTGATGTCTGCAACATGTCAGCTCTAAATCTCACATTATTTCTAAAATTCAAAGATACAGAAATGGGTGAATTGATCTCAAAACTCTGATAAAGTCTATTGGGGTCAACCCATAAAGTATATTGCTATATAAGCATATAATTGGACTAAGTCTTGCTGTCCTGGACTGCAAATTCAGTTTTGTTTATTTTTTTATCTAGGTCTCCTTCAGTTAGTGATGCTCTATTACATGCTTTCAATTCATATACTTTGTTCTTAAATCATATTCCCATTTTAGAGACATGCATTGGCATGTGTTTAAATCCTTTTTGCCATTTTGATGTTAGGTGATCCTCTAGAAGACTGTTTTCAAATAGCTGCTCAGGTGAGAGGGAAACAGTGCCAGGGACTGCAGGTGTTCACATTTATGCCATCTGTTCAGTACTGTCAGCCAATTTTGTGCAATTTGGAGTGAATTACTGGGCTTTGGCAGCAGCCTGATCTTTTCCTTTCCTTACACTGCTACTATTGGGCCGCATCCAGCCCCTGGAGCAGGCTTGCAGATACTTCATAGAGCAGGGAATTCCATTTCCCAACATTGGGCTGAATGCTGAGGAGAAGAACCTGAAGGAGTGCTACATGTTCGATGGTGCAGAAACACCTGGAGCACCTCTGCTGCTTTATTTTCCATTAGTGAATGACACCTTCCAAAGATATGTAGCACCTGGTAAGTAAATAGTACCCAGCTTAATTTATTGACCCAATTAACTTGCTCAGTCCCCCCCCCTGCTTTCGCCTCATCTCAAGACAAAAATCATTTGTTTGCCTGCTCCTACTAGTGAATACATTGCAAAATGGGGCTACACAAACTGTTTGTAAAATCAGGTGAAATCTTGTGCATAATTTCAGTTTGAGCATTGGCACAAGTTAGTGAAAGGCTGCAGTAGGATTTTTTAATGGATCCAAATTGGAAGNTTTAGTGAAAGGCTGCAGTAGGACTTTTTAATGGATCCAAATTGGAAGAGGGGAGATTTAGGATAGATAGAAGATAGAAGGTCTTTACTGTGAGGCTGGTGAGACACTTGCTCAGAATGGTTGTGACTGTCGATGATTTCCAAGGCTACTAATATTCTGCTTCCTCCTTTTCTTTGTAACTCCTCATTCCTTTTATTCTTATTGTGTATTCTGCTGAAGAACTTGCAGGGGAAGACTTAGGCATGTGACCACAGAAAATGACATACAGTGAGGTGGCCAGTAGAAGGTGCTGGTTGCAATGGGATGATGTTCAGTGGCACTTTTTTTTTTTCAATTTATTCCAATAGGTTTTGTCCAGAAGTAGATTTTCCAGAGATCATAACACTGTATTTGCCTTCACAGCATTTGATCATCTTTGATCTCTAAATTATTCTTGACATAGTCTATCAAAGTCCTGTTATTTCCCAGGAATATGAAAACACCTTCCTTTTTTTTTCTTTGATAGGCATGGCACGTACTGCTGCTGAAATGGAACAGGGCCAAGTTGATATCTCCAGTTTCTGCTCCCCGTACTCAACACGGCAGGTTTCACTGAAGGCTGAAGATTTCAACAAACTCCTGAAGCTGACGAATTACAACATCATGAACAATGAAAATATGATTCTTCAAGCCTTGCGCATGGCTGTGGCACGGAAGAAGCAAGCTGCAAGCCAGCCAGTATCACAAGCACAGTCCTCTGCTTGAACAGCATTTTCCTCTCTCTTCCTAAAAAATTTCCATTGCAGTAGCTTTTCACTGTTCTTGGCAAGTGCCATCTTTTTCAAAGGAGCCATCTCAAAAAAGAAAACTTGAAATGTTTGTTTCACACATCATGGCTCAGTTTACTAAGCAGTAGTTGCTTTCAGATCTGAAGTTGTGATACCAAACACAGCAGTGTATGTTGTTAACACTATCTCAAAATGATGCTCAGCTGTGAAGGTGAAGTTTTATAGAATCATAGGATAGTTTGGTTTGGAAGTTCCAACGCCCATGCCATAGTCAGGGACACCTCCCACTAGACCAGGCTGCTTAGTACCTCGTCCAGCCTGGCCTTAAACACCTCCAGAGAGAGGGCATCCACAACCCCAACTCTGTGTGATGGGAAAATAGCATTAGAGCTCTGTCTCTGCAGTTTCTTACTGTCTTCAGTATTTTTCACCTGCAAAATATTCTGGCATTTCATTGGGACCATTGGTAGCAAATACATAAAACCTGCTTCAGACACAAGTTTGTGGCCGTGCAGTAATAACTTGAATAAAATGGTGTTCTACCTTTTAAGAGATTTGTTTCCCAGGTGCTTTTTTTGCCATGATCTGTCATGAAATATATATATTTTAGAAAGGATATTTGATTTTTCAAGTTTGTGTTGGATAACAGACATATAAATATGTAGCCTTTTAGACCTTGGCTGATATAGATACTTATGATTAAATCAAACTTACTTTTTGAAGGACCACTGCCATTTCCTCTCACAGACAACTGAATTCTGTCTCATATCATGTAGGTGTACTGCAATTGTCCCCCTGAAATGCAGTTTTGCTTCACCATCATCTGGAGCTTGTTCAGTGTAGTGAACTGTAATGTCACTGAGGCAGATAACATATGGGGGGATTGCAGGATGTATGGTAATTGAACACAGAACCATGCAGGAGAAATGGAGTAAGGGAACAGTATTCTATTCACTGCATCACAAGATGTTACAAAACTGCTGATTACGCTAGTATAATTTCAGATTATATGTTTGCCACAGTCTAGTTAGTTATTTTACAAGTACATTGAGGTCCAGTAGCTAACAGAAAAAAGATGATTCATACAAACTCAAAAGCATGACAGCTCTCAAACGATATTGCAGTTGCCAAAGAGCATAAGAAATGCCCTTCCTGGAAATGCTCAAAATGATGTGTGCACACATCTGAGAAAGGACTTGATAAGCAACCTCCTGACAAGAAGAAGCATGCCTCTTCAAGCTGTACAGAATGGTTCATAACACAGGAAACAATTGTGTGTCATTCCCAAGAAGCAAGACTCTTGTTCATCAATGTATAGGTATTCATCAATCATCATTGCATGCAATCATGAACCACAGAACGGTTTGGGTTGGAAGGAACCTTAAAGATCATCTAGTTCTAATCTCCTGCCATAGACAGGGACACCTCCCACTAGACCAGGTTGCTCAATGCCTCATCCAGCCTGGCCTTAAACACCTCCAGGAAGGGGGCATCCACAGCTTCTCTGGGCAACCTGTTCCTGTGTCTCACCACCCTCACAATAAAGAACTTCTTTCTTATATCCAGCCTAGATCTACCCTGAATACACAAGAGAATAAATATCTTCCACTTCTGCCTTTTTAGATAGTGATAACTTTCATAATGCCCCTTTGGACAGGTTTTCAGATGTTAAGAAAAACCTTAACTGTTTTGATTAAAAAAGAAAAATCATGGGAAAATGGAATCTACTCAAACACACTAAAGGCCAAGAAAGATCCAACAGAGAGAGACATGTAGCTTCTTTTTCTAGTGAGAATTCTGCCATGAAGGCAAGTTACTCAAGAAAAAACATAACCTTTTCTAGAAACTAAGGTGGTTAAGAAGTTGTTTTTTGCTGTTGTTTTGGTCAGAGTTCCACAGAAACTCCTGCAGTGTGCACACCTTGAGCAGAAGTGACAGATGGCTAGAGATTGGTCCTTCCATTTTCTTCCCTTGAGTCAATCAAGAAGTAGTTATTTTTCGGCTGTTTGGGTGTGGGCCACTCATTTCCTACATCATACTCTACCTCAGCTGGACACTCCTTAGTGTTGCTTAGAGTTGTTTATTGAGGTTTGCTTGGTTTGTTGTGATTTAAGGTTTTTTTAACCTGTGGCCAGATGTCTTCATCTATAGGTCAGGCTTTCTCAGTGCAATGACTCAGGAAATATCTATTCAGATGTTGCAGGGGCTAAAAAATTGTCCAGGTTCAGCCAATTTCGGATCAGTTTTCTCAGTTAAAGGACAAATAACTAAGGTTGCTTCTCTGATTAAGAATCTTTTTTTGCTGGACTCAATGTTAATGGGAGTGTTGTCTTGTGCCATTTCACAACTTTCCAATTAGACAGGTATTAAGAGTAGAATTCTAATCCTAAAATGGCTAATCACTAAAGTAATTTTCACAGTGTAAAGTTGTGAGGTCAGCACTGACTCTAGAAACAATGGATATAAATTAGAGGGGGATAGATTTAGACTAGACTTTATGACCTATTTCTTTACAGTGAGGGTGGTGAAATACTGGAACAGGTTGCCCAGGGAGGTTGTGGATGCCCCCTCTCTGGAGGTGTTCAAGACTAGGCTGGACAGGGCACTGGGCAGCCTGGTCTAGTGGGAGGTGTCCCTGCCTATGGCAGGGGGGTTGGAACTCAATGATCTTTAAGGTCCCTTCCAACCCAAACTATTCTATGATTCTGTGATTCTATGACTCTTTTTTATTGCTTTTCAAGATGTTTGTGTAAAAAGGCTCAGGTGATGGTATAAGATCACCTTCTACAGTTTTCAAGTGGTCACTACATATGAGACAACTGGGCATGTTAGTAGCTGGACCTGGACAAGAAGTATTTACTCATATACCTGCTTCTGCACAATTTTTGGCCAGAAAATGGAAAAGTTTGCTGTCGATTTTTTGTCATAATTTGATCTATTGGTTTACTGAGAAGTTTTGTGTTTGTGGAAGGGTTCTGAAAGCAGGAAAAAATACACCCACCCAACTGGTGGAACTGGGGAAATATATACAAGTAAGCAACTCAACGCCCTTCTAAGAAAAGGGAAAGAAATATTTTATTGAAATAGAAGGTCTATAGAAGTTGTTTTCCTTGTTGACTGAGGTACTGTAGAGCTCAGTTTTCCTCCAGCCTACATACATCTCCTCTGGTCTGTGCACTGCTTAGGCTGCTTGGTCCTATGTATCCATGAATAAGCGCTGTGTGCTGTCACTGCCATCGCTCCCTTATTTTGAATTGCTGTTAAGTCTTGGCACCTTGGTGTGTACAGCCTTTCCCAAAAACACACCTGTAGCTATAAAGTAAGTTCAGCCTGGTCCCTCCCCTTCTCCCTTCATGCTTTCCCTTTCAGGTAATGAGGAAGGTGGGGCATGGATTAGCCACTTGCATTTCAGCAGGTGTGTCTTTAAAGTCAGCAGAGCCATTTCATGACCCACTCCCAGCTGCAGCTTTTAACAGTGAAGTGACTTTTGTATCTTACCTGCATACAACTGGGAGCATGATGGGATCATACTGGAGTGTTTGGGAGGTAAGAATAATTAATTAGAAGCTGAAGATGATCTGAGGTAGGTTTATAGTTGGGACTGTGGTATCTAGAAAAGATTAGTTCAAATTCAGTTATGTGTTTCTTTATTTCTGTCAGGATGACTGATAATTTTGCTGATATAAGCTGCCCTGTGGAGAGCCTTTTGGTAGTGAGGAGAACTTCCACCACTCCATGTGGATGTGAGTGGCTTGCTGTGGGCTGAATCTGTGGTTTAATGCAAGCATTATGCATGTTGGGCTCTTCCAAAGTGAGGCAGAGTACACACTGTGCCCAATAGCTGGGAAGGCTACTGACTAAAAATGGTGATAAATCATTTACACAAAGATGGTTCTAGTTTGATACTTGTTCATGACACATAAAAAATCTGCTTGCTCTGCTTTTGCCCACAATTTCTGAGAATATTTTCTTCTATTTTTTGAGTAGCATGACTGCAGGGAGCCAACAAACTCTGTCCTCAGATTACAGAGCTTCTCCCCATGAATGTGCATTAACAGAAGCATGCATTGATGCTTGGAGACCTCAAATACGGAGTTCCCATGGCTTAACAGATAAAAAATGTGAATGCCTAACCAAACTAGTAAAAGAATACTAAGGATTTAGAGGTTCCCTCTTTTTAAAGGTGAGGAGAGTCTGGCAATGCCTTTGTGTGGAAAGTACGTGTACAAAACTAGAAAAAGGACTGAAATGTCTGTTCAGTGCCTTACCTTTAACCACTGAAACAGCCTCACAAGAAAGAATAAACATTTGTGTAGGTTCTGCTGCATTTGCATTAAACTCACTGAAAGTTTAATTTTCCTCTGGGTCATGATACTTTTCATCATAGTAATGACATTAAAGTTTTTAGTATTAAGATCATACATTCAACCATGGATTACTTCTGTTTCCTAGCAGTTCTTCGTATTTAATTCATTCTCCTTTGCCTGAGTAGAAGTATCTGAACACCTCACAGCCTTTCATGTATTTGCTCTTTATTGATTTTGGGAAAAGTTCCTGGTAATGATTTTAAATGGAACTTTGAAATTTTTATTAAATTATCTGAAGAAAGTATCTACTTGCTTTGTGAAATGCCAACTGCTCAAGAGAGTTAAACTTAGGAATTTGTCTACACATGCTTAATGGAGATGCTTTTCATGCACACTTACTATTTACTAGCTCATTTTTCCAGCTTAATTTGTTGATAAAGATTTCTTTTAAATGGAATGTCCTATCACGTAGTGCAAACATTAACTCAATTTTAAGCATTTTACTATGTTATCCTTTTTACTGTTATTTCTTCTGCCAATGACATATATACACAGAGAACTATTTCCCCTTTTTCTCACTCTACACGGACACTATTTTAACTTCTGAAGTTGTGCAAGTAATTTATTTTCCTGTTTTGCTGCATGACATTGAAAATTGCAACATGCATTTGTGAGAGGGCATGATTTATGAAGCATAAATCACTTAATATTCAACCAGGTTGTTATAAGAGTTTGCTATTTTTCTGCAGGGTGAGGAATGCCCGTGCTGCTTGCTCTCGGTGAAAATCATAAGAATGAGAAATCTGAGAAAGGCAGATCTGTGTGAGTATCACAATTTCTCCTTGCATTTCCCAGTAGTACAGTTCTGAAAACAGAGTATATAAGCAAGCATTCTAACTTGTATCTGTGTATGAAGTGTCACCATGGTTTCAAATATTGATGCTTATTTGAGTTAGGATTATTCTTAGAATGAAGATTTGTATAAACAATATTTTGCAGTTTATACAATGTTACTATTAGTGGAATATCAAAGGTCTGCTGTGGTGTACTGGGAAGTCTCTTCACTGCTGACAGGCTTCAAAGCCAGTTTTGCTGAACAAATCCAAATATTAACTCTCAGCTGCAATTTTTAATACACTGAGATGCAGACAGTACCTCTGCTTCCTGATAAAATGCTACCAGAGCCTGTGGGTATCATCATTTGTACTGTCTGTTTTTGTAGACTACATAAATACATACAGGTACCTCTGAATCTCCATTCCCTTTAAAAAATATAAAGAAAGGAGCATTATGCATCTTACTGACAAATAATTTTATTTCCTGTCAAATATTTACTGAAATATATTCAAAATACCAGATTTTCAAGACAAGCCCATCAAAACGTTTCTGGGCACTTGGTGGTATGAGTGGAAGTGTAAATGAAGAGAGAAAAATCTCATCAGTTACTAAAGCAGGAGAAAGCAAGCTAAAGGTCAACTCAAATATCTGCCTCAGAGAAAGAAGCACAATGGAAAGGAAGTGAATATGAACCTTTTCATATTAAGTAAGATCAAGTGAACCCAAGCACAAGTGTGTGCCTCCTTAGATATTGCTGTTCAACTCTTCCTGCTGTTAAACCCAGCACAGAAATACTGCCTCTTCTTGAAAACAGCACATCTTCAGAGAACAATGGAAGGATGGCTGAGTTCCCTCTCTGACTTTTTATTCTTAGCTAAGCTGTTTTCTGGTGTAAATGACATCTGTCCAAAGGAATGCCTAAGATGTCCTGACAGCAAATAGCATCAAGATAACCGCCCACAGAGTTGATGATAAACAAATATCTGTCTCTGGTCTTAAAAACAAGGATGTTTATTTCTTTCTCATCATTTTAGGGTGATTTTACACTCTTAAAGAGAAAAGATCTTAGACATCCATAGGCATCTATCCCTGCTTTTAATCTTTCACTAGTCTTTATCCCATATCTTCATTTTGAGCAGATGTTTGACTATTTGATGGCAGATATGAAGCTATGTCACTGGTCACTTGCTTCCAAAGACAGATGAGGAGGAAGGCCTTTGCTGATGATGGAGCAGCTCCAGAGCAGGGCAACCAAGCTGATGAAAGGTTTGGAGAATAAGTCTTACAATGATCCTAGAGGCTGAGGGAGCTGGGATTGTTTAGCTTAGGGAAAAGGCGGATGAGGGGAGAATTTGTTGTTCTCTATGAGTACCTGAACGGTTTTAGAGAGCTGGGGGTGTTTGTCTCTTCTCACAAATAACAGGCAATAGGATGAGAGGAAATAGCCTCAAGCTGTGCCAGGAGAGGCTTAGACTGGTTATTAGAAAACCTCTTAACAAAGAAAGGGTTATAGAGCATTGAGCAGACTGCCCAGAGATGTGGTTCAGGCACCATCCCTGGAAGTCTTTAAGAGATGGGTAGATATAGAGCCTAGAGATACGATTGAGGAATGATTCTTATTGAAGTTAAGTTGATGATTGGACTAGAGGATCTAAATAGTCCTGTCCAAACAAGAACATTCTACAATTCTAAGCAGTGTTAGGTGCCAGGATCTGAGAAGAATATCCTTGTGAATTCCTCATGAATGTGAAAAGTTGCTTTTCTCTGTTGTACAACTGAGCAATAAATTTTACATCCTGTCTGAGAATCAGGAGCAAGTTACTTGCTAGCAAGTGGTACAGCATGAGCAGCATATTCTTATCTGCACTGTATCTGTTTGCTTTCTCAGAACACCTAACATTGGAGTCAATGCCATGTGGCATGGTACACATCACAGGAACTGAGCCTGTGTTAAGAAGCATTAAATATAATCAGAAAATGGGTGTGTTAGAGTGAAGTAAGAATCTTTATGGGGCAGCCCTTGCACTCTTGACAAAAGCACAAACAAGTTTTAGTACCTAAATAATGAGGAGTCCTCTCACGAAATGATCCAAAGGCACTCATTCAAAAGCTCTGTCAAGATGCATTAAATAAAGCCTGAATCTGAACCATAATATGAAATCTGGACATGATTGAATTTGTTGCTATCTAACTTCATATGGAACTCCTAATACTATGCTGCCCATTGAGTTAAAATTTGGATGGCAGAATTAGTAATTTTTTTTCCATGTATCACTGAAATCTACCACCATCCCTATTATTGCCACATTCTCCATGGGAGCTATTGTATGTGGAAAGGACTGATCGAAGACACACAATGAGCAGCATATTCTTGTTCTTTACCTGTCCCACTGACCACAGCACCCATGTGAGCAGGGCAACAGCAGAAGGTGCAGGCAGGTGGCATGGGCAGTGCCTGTGGGCAGCTGCATGGTCTGGCAAGCACTTCATTGTCAAAACAGATGTGGTCAGTGAGTTTTGGCATGGTTGAGAGAAAATTTAGGACATGGTCCTTTGAAAAAGTGCACTGCTGTCTTTAGAAGGCATGTTTTCTAAGTCCTTGGTGCTTCTCTCTGCTCACATAGGATGGTTTTGCATTAATGGAGGGGGCAAATGCTTGGCAATAGGTATCTGCAAAAGGACAGAGAACCAGTTGTGTGGATAGATGCTATGTTGGATCAAGACCTGTAAACAAGATTTCCTCATTGATTGAGGTACTGAAACAAACGGGTATAAAACCAACAGTTAATCACCAGAAGCTCCTCCCTGTGGTGTAATACCCTGAAACAGGGCTTTTCTTATTGTTACTGTCACTGTCAGCAGATTAGATCAAGATCTAATTGCATAACTTAGAAGGTACTTGTCAGAATGGAACCTTGGTCCTGATTTTTATAATATCATAACCACAATTAATAGCATGAATTAGTGGACAATCTCAATGAATGTAATGTGAATTCTAAAGTGTGGAGTATCAAACATTGGGGTTGAACTTCAGTAACCTTTACACTGTTTGCATTTCAGACAGCCATGTAAGAAGGCTGTGTACTTTTATGTGCACCTTCCCATTAATAGAGGACAGCCAAAGTATTTATTAATGTTTATCTGATTAAAAAGTCTATGGTGGGATGTCTCCATAACACTGTACTAAAATACCAAAAGATTTCAGTATTGCTGAAATGTTGATCTTCTAAGGCTCCTACCTGCAGTAAAAGAGTGAAAAATAACATAGAAGGAAATAAAATAGCCCCAAACTCCAGCTTTACCTTTGTACAGTGTTTGGAGCAAACCCAGTAATTAAGTCCAGATTCTTTACAAGTGTTGTGGGAACACTGTAATGCTAGGTGCTGGGCTTTGGTAGCATTCTGGCTGTTGAAAGGGCCAGCGTTAAGGTGAGGGTGGTGAGGCACTGGAACAGGTTGCCCAGAGAGGTTGTGGATGCCCCCTCTCTGGAGGTGTTCAAGACCAGGCTGGACAAGGTACTGGGCAGCCTGATCTAGTGCGAGGTGTCCCTGCCTATGGCAGGGGGGTTGGAACTCAATGATCTTTAAGGTCCCTTCCAACCCAAATGATTCTGTGATTCTATTATTCTGTCTTCACAGCTGTGGTTCTTTGGAATGGGTTGCCCAGAGAGGTTGTGGATGCCCCCTCTCTGGAGGTGTTCAAGACCAGGCTGGACAAGGTACTGGGCAGCCTGATCTAGTGCGAGGTGTCCCTGCCTATGGCAGGGGGGTTGGAACTCAATGATCTTTAAGGTCCCTTCCAACCCAAACTATTCTATGATTCTATGTTTCTATTCTAGCTTCTGGTTTTTTTTGGAAGGGACCTTAAAGCCACTCTACTCCCACCCTTCCTCACTTCATTGCTTCTATCTAAACACATGCAAACCCCTAATTTCTCTCAGAACACTTGTTCTGTGTTCACTAGCTCAGGAGTTTATTGCAAGGTTTTTCCCTTTTTCAAGAGTTTAATGTATTATTGTCAGAAATGCCAAAGTGCATAATGTAGAGGGCAGTGTATATTGCAATTTGTGCAACTGTGTTGTATACACTGTATGAAGTATAAAACACATGCTGTGCCTTCATAGTATAGTAAAATATCACTAAAAAGGACAATGCTATGTGTAATCAAAGAGCTCATTAATATCTAAATCAAGGAATGCATCAAGGGTATGAGGAGCCTCTTAGAGGCATTGGGAGAATGAACTAATTGCTGATTGAAGGACTAGAAAAAGGAGTAAACAGCCTTAGATAATGTTAGGGTTATCTATGTCTCAAATGTTAGAGCAGCTGCTGTGCTCTAATTCTGTAGCAGCCCACAGGAGTGATCTCAGAAGCCTTTCATGATGGTACTACATGTTCATAGTAGAATTCATTATCCTCTTGTTTAGAAGAGGCCTCTACTTAACAAGAGGTTGAACCAGGTTTTAAAATGTTCTCTATATTTTTTAAAATGTCCAAACCTGTTTCAAAACAGGTTTGAAAAGGGTGGAGGCAATGGAAATTAATAAAGAAGAAGCTTGGGTGGAGAAAAGAGCCTGGAATGAGTAGGTGATGATGGGAGCAATGTAGAACCACATGGTGCTTTAAGAGGGCACAGGTCACTGCAGCAGCTCACGACTCTGCACTTTTCCTTTGCCTATTGACTTCCAGGGTTAAAAGGCACTGGCAGACTTT
This sequence comes from Turnix velox, assembly GCA_013400935.1. Classification (NCBI taxonomy): domain Eukaryota; kingdom Metazoa; phylum Chordata; class Aves; order Charadriiformes; family Turnicidae; genus Turnix; species Turnix velox. Next base: position 51,584 of record VZTY01031763.1, read on the forward strand.
GTTCAAGATGTGACCTTCTAGTTTGCACTTGAATGATTCCAGTCAACCTGGATGGACTTTCCTGCAAGAGCTGAGGCACATTGCGTGAAGTGTTGTGCTAATCAATAATACAGGTAGCACAAGGCTGTATGCACAAACATGCAGTTTCTTTCAAACATATGTAAGCAACATCTGAAGACTCGAGCAGTGCCAGGGAAAGCCTTCCAAAGCCTTGGAAATGTACCTTGTAAATCAGANTGAGCAGTGCCAGGGAAAGCCTTGCCCACAGGCAAGATTCACGGGTCTTGAGGACCTTTATTTCGTACTTAGAAAGGAGCTTTGGGCAAACCTTTTGGTAAACCAAGGTCATTGTTTACTTTGTGGATAAGGACCAAGAACCCATATGTGATTTGCTATTAGGCACTGTATGAGTGTATTCTCAGCAGGAGCCAATAAAATAGTGCTGCAGTGGTAGCTACGGGGGGTTAGAAGTAAGATTTCCACATAAATGTTTTTCCTAGTGCTTCTGTTGTATTCTGACATAAAATAGGCAATATTTTTTTAATATCTGCCTGGCAAAAGTTTTAATTTTTTCTTATTTGTTCCTTTTTTGAAGAATTCCCTTTCAGTTCACGAATGAAAACTACAGGAAAAAAAGGTGTCTTGGATGGAAATGTACCTTGTAAATCAGATATATTTATTCTTAACATTTTAATTCATTATTACTCACAGGAAAGCTCCTGTACACTGCTAGGTCAGTTGGGATTCCCAGAGGGCTCCAGCCAGGATATGATTTCATTTAATTTCACTGTAAAAATTGGATTAGTTTTAACTTCTGGAGACTGTGTGTTTATTTGTGGTTTGCTTAGATGTGAAACTGATGATGACATCTTCGTAGAAAAGACATAAAGAATATAAAGACTTGGCTGCCAAAAGCAAAGTGCATGCTGTCAACATATCTAAAGCCTAGTATTTATGTCAGGATAAACCATCACTACAATGTAAGCTGCTAAGAACTCTTTCCTTAATGACTAAACCTAAACAATCAAACTATAATCTTCACCAATGTTATGCCCTGTAGGTCCAAAATTCAGATCACAAATAGTGACTGAGATTTACAGACTTTGGGCTTAATTCTCAGACAACGAGAATGATTGTGATGCAAAAACTCTTGCTTCTAGCAAGTTGTGCCAGTACATTATGGAATCTTTCTTACCAAATGAAATCATCATCTGGCTGCTGCAAAGAGGCATAAGTGCAAACACTTATGAGGGGATAAAGTGACTTATTGCACCCTACTTCTTTTAATCAATTACAATGATGTGCCTTATTACTTCCATGCTATTTCTTTAGGTGTAACTCCTCCATCCTCTCTGTAAAACTCAAAGAACTTCTGTGGGTATTTATATTTATCTCTGTGTACAGAAAATACAGTACACTCCTACAAATTATTAGGACTGGCTTTTTCCTGCAAAAGAGACTTTAGGATATTTTTAACCTCATTCATCACTTTTGCAAATGTTTCCTGATTTTCAGATACATTAAATACAGTGAAAGGAGAACACCTCATCTGACCTTGTCCTCACTGTTATCTTGAGATTTTTAGTAGCTTTCCCATTCTGAACCAAATCTTACTTAGAAGAAAAAATACCTGAGAGAAATGTCCCCACTGCAAACTTTATTTATTCAGTAGCAAAGTTTTGGTTGCACAACTCTGAGTCTCAACTGAAAATGTCAGATTGGAAATTCTGCTCCAGTGCACTGTCAGTGATGCAGCTTAGTCTCAGCTCATACACAAGATTACATCTTCCATGATGTATTGCTCCTGCTTTTTCAGAAAAATCTTGTAGAATGCTAGGAAAAGTATTGTAAACATATGTTTTTATAAAACATGTCTGAGGGAGTTCTGAGTCAAAATAATGCTTAAAGCAAAAAAAATATGTTTTGGCAAATCATTAAAAACATCTTTGTTTTTATTCCCTTCCTGAGTGAATAACATTCTTAGGAGCACTTTGTAAAGGAAGAAAATTTGTGATTACTGGTTCAGCTGTTCAGGTATTGATTTTGTTCCCACTCCCATTTTCTTTGAAATCTGAGGCACTCCTACTGCTTGTAGCATGTTTCCAAATGTATTTCCATGATGTTTCCCTCTAACAATAGTAACTTCAGATGCACTGCAGTTCTAACTGCACATGTAAATGCATAAACAGTGTCAATATCTAGCCATGATGTATTTTCAGCTAGTTTATTTTTAAATGGAAATGAATGACCATTCTGGAAAATACTTCTCAGTGACAAATTTCATAGAATGGGTTGGGTTGGAAGGGACCTTAAAGATCATCAAGTTCCAATCCCCCTGCTATGGGCAGGGACACCTCCCACTAGAGCAGATTGCTCAATACCCTCATCCAGCTGCCTGGGGGGGGCATCCACAACTTCTCTGGGCATCCTGTTCCAGTGTCTCACCACCCTCACAGTAAAGAGCTTCTTTCTTACATCCAGCCAAGATCTACCCTCTTCCAATTTTCACCCATTACTCCTAGATTTGATACTGTTACACTTATCTCTGCAAGAAGATGGATGTGAGGTGGAACAAAGGAAGTCTAACTGCTCCAGAAAGCCTCTCAGTCAAAAACATACAGCTTTTTTTGTTCCTACTGGCTGACACACAAAGTAGGAACAATGAAATAGAGTCAGTGTTTATGAAAGGTCTAATAATGGATATACTGATGGTGGAGGTACATGATTTCTAGGTCCCCTTTGTAAGGGCGATCTGATAACATCTATGCTTCTGTTAGTATATTAAATTGCAGCATACGAATCTTGCAAGAATATCTACAGGTACCCAAAATATCAGTTAGGCAATATAATTTACCCCTTGTTGCTTCACAGAGAAGGTGGAGTGGGTGCACAAAGTTGTAGCACAGCTGTCTGGTGGTTTCTTGGCATAGAATCATAGAATCATTGAATAGTTTGGGTTGGAAGGGACCCTAAAGATCATCGAGTTCCAACCCCCCTGCCATAGGCAGGGACACCTCCCACTAGTGTTACTGCTGTGTTGTTTGCTTTTGACAGTTATATTGGGATAGTATGTTAGTCATGTAGGTGTGGACTTAGGCCTTCAGCATCTATGAGTTTGGAAAGGACAGGTGGCAGCTTTTCCAAAGAACCTGAATTCTTCCTTCACATGTGTCAAAGAAGGAGTTTTGGAGTTGTTTTGTGAACAGTGCAGAGATTAGTGGGAATTGATCTCTTGGGCTGGTGTATAGTATAAAAATGTCCTGTCACTTCTCTCCCTGACAGTCAGGGCTGGCAGGGAGACTAGTCAATTGGTTTCTATATAATGTAATTGATGTGACATAATTACTCTGTTTGTAGTCTTCCAGCACGAACACGGGCATCACATGGCAGCAATTCCATATGACACCTCATAAGTTCACCTGGGCTGAAGCAAGATCTAATTTGCATTGTCTGTCACTCTTTGGTAGATATCGGGGCACTTTACCCTCTGAAATGAGTTAGCTGGAAAATTTATAATATGTCTCACCAGAACTAAGTGTCATAGAGATGATACAGTTTTTCTAACTTTTTTTCTTTTATTGCCCTCTGATCATAGAGAGCAACAAATCATGGTCCTTTTGCATCAATCATTATGACAGTAAAGAACTGATTATTATCTTGTTATTTAACACTCTTTGAGAGTTGTTGGATTTGCAAACTCAGCTCTGCTGTCTAAGGCAACCCTTTTTGACCTGAACATATTTAATTTTAGTCGCTGGTAAGAGCTGAATGAGTGGAAGAGAACTGCAACACGAAAGACACAGCATGGAAGACACTTATTCCTGTCCAGGGCTGGGAATGTATGAAAAGAGATCTCATTGATAAATCCTATCAACCACACTTACATTGAACATTGTGTACTTGGGATCTGGTCCAAAATTTCTCTAAATCTGTTTTGTATATGTAAGATATCAGATAAGTCCTGCAACATTATAGTTCTGGGGCATAAATTATTGCTCTTTGTGCAGTGGTTTAGCTGTAATTACCGGTTTTCAGATTCAAATACCTTTGTTTCTTCTTGAAGTATTGTCTTGGGCTTTGTTAAGACTGAGATTGTGCTGGTTGCTTACTGAGGTGATGTTATATAGAGATCATCAAGTTGTGGGACTTAGGTTTTGGTTTTATATTAAGAATGAACAGCCTTGCTGAAGACTGAACTTCTCATGTTGGCTGTAGGTCTGTTTTGAGAGAGGATAAGGGATTGAACAGAAAATCTAACCAGAACTCTACCTATACACAAGATGATAAGCTTCTTCTGTATTCTGAAAGTATGGAATGTCTGTGTCTGCGTTCTAAATCAGAATTCATAGCTAGTATTTACAGCAGGGATATCCCATGCCATAAAATTCTATAAACCACACACATATCAGTACTCCATAACTGACAGATGCAGTTGCTGAAGAAACAGATACAATTATTTGCTAATCTGGCACCATCAAAGGGAGTAACTATGCTAAGTTAATGTTATCTTATTTCAGATATTAAAAAGCAATGGAAAAAAACATAGAAAATTTTGCTAGTATTTAGCTTTATAGCAAACAGAGCTAAAGAAATTATTTTATCATCTCCTTTTTTTGTCTACAGAAATGTTGTACATATATCTGTATTGTTACAGTAATAAGTCTAAAAATATCCTAATATTACTTACCTGAATTATAGACATCAGCACTTCTGATGTTGAAATAATTTCTTCCCTGCTACTGACAATAATGGGGAAACTATGAAATGCATGCTGGAAAACTGGAAGTTCTTACCTGTTCAGATAATATCAGAAGACTTGAAATATAAATCATACATAATCTGATCACACAGATCACTTTAAGAAGCTCATTCATTGCTACATCAGTTGCACCACAAGTTTAAAGAAAGTGTGGAATTAGAATCACACAATGGTAGAGCACTCTTTTCTTGTGGGTCATGTAGAAATCTTAATTACACCAGCTATATTTTTGTATCATACTTTTAATCACGGGGGGTACAAAGCAGATTACAAAAGAGAAAATATTGTTATCACTGCTTTATTGATGGGGAAATGTAGATAGAGAAGTAAGATAAATGGAAGCAATTGTCCAGACTGACTTAGCAACGTGGACCAGAGCTGAGACTGGATCCAACATATGAGATCTTGTCCAGCAGGTTATCCACCTGGTCATGCTTCCTCTTAGAATGTATCCCACAGAACCAAACTGGCTGTTATTACACCCAGATATGACCTGTTACTGTGTCTGCAAAACCAATTCTTGGAGATGTCAGAGGTATCTGTAGCTGCACAAGAGGAAAAAGAAAAAGTAAGTGCAAAGAGTTCACAGGACTGAAGGACAGAAGATATGCTCCAAACAGGAGGGATGGAAAGGGTGAAAAACAGTGTAGAGAGAGCAAGTCCCACCACTCTTCACTGTCTTTTCAGGGTCTCGTTTAGCACAGGTTCATGAAACATCAGCTTTTTTATGCAATTAGGAGCAGACATCTAGCATTGTTCCCTCCCCGAAAGCCCCTACAGAAAGGCAGGGGAAGGAATTTTTAACATAATATCAGATGGGAGGACTAGAAACAATGGATATAAATTAGAGGGGGATAGATTTAGACTAGACATAAGGAAGAAATTCTTCACAGTGAGGGTGGTGAAATACTGGAACAGGTTGCCCAGGGAGGTTGTGGATGCNTATGCTCCAAACAGGAGGGATGGAAAGGGTGAAAAACAGTGTAGAGAGAGCAAGTCCCACCACTCTTCACTGTCTTTTCAGGGTCTCGTTTAGCACAGGTTCATGAAACATCAGCTTTTTTATGCACTTAGGAACAGATATCTAGCATTGTTCCCTCCCCAAAAGCCATCATCCTCTTAGCTGTATCAGAGAGAATCTTGTCAGATACCCTACAGCAGCACTCAAAAGAGAAGTTAGCTGCACAGAAGTGCCTCTCACCCAAAATCCCTGTCAGTTCCCAAGAGGTAATTTGTCAACATCCTTAGAGGTGCCTGGCATAGTTTTGCTTACCTGGTCAGAAGGCTGTTTGCCCCAGCTTGGGGAGGAGATGATTCCCAAAACCAGCTGCTGTGTACTGTGTATGTGTTTCATACTATGCTTGTAGGTTTAATACTGTACTTGCACCTAACTGTGAAACCATGTGTTCAAATCTATATTAAGATAAAACTTTTCTAAGAAATCAGAAACTTCACTATCAAGGGACAGAGTTTAAATCAGTAAGACAGAGGTGCATTGCTATTTTTCACATATTTGTTGATGGTAAAGGAATGTAACTGGATGTTGAGTGAGCAAGTCAGCTCACTGCATGGACTGGAGTGGAGCTATATGTGAGCTGCAGACCACAGGGAGAGATACCTGATACCTTCATAACTAGACCCTCTTTAGCTCTTCTGTTTCTTTCCCCAGAGCAAAGGACAAAAGTTAGACTCTTATCTAAATGCTTAAAGAATTAAATAAGTATTTTATGCTTTATAAAGTTCTCAAAAAATGTAAACCTTTTTCCATCACAGAAATCTGTTGATTTGCAGTGGAACAATAATGGGTTTTTAAGTAAAATTAGCTCAGTGGATATTTTTCTTACCAGTTGTCTTCATTGTGGTAGCTTCTTTGAACCTCTGTTAATGATCAGAGCTCCCGTCTAGAATGGATGGAATAAATAGTATTTAGTGTTATTGATGGAAGACCTCTAAGAGAAGCAACAGAAACAACATCTCCTTTTCACAGCTTGCTGTCTATACAGTGTTATAAGACATGCTCTAATATGTTAATAGCAATTTGTTAATTACACTGTCCTTTTAAACACAGTTAGTCAAACTGATTGCTATGTAAGGCTGATCTTGCCCACTGCTTCCCCTGGGACTGTCCGGACCAAAACCATCAAGAACTCCAAAGATCCAGTATGGAATGAAACATTCTTCTTCAGGATCCAGAGCCAAGTAAAAGTAAGATACAGAGTGTGATAAATATATAGAGTATCATAACAATAAATATGTATAAGATAGTGAAGTATGTGGGTAAGGGAATGTGGAATAACATGCAGCAGCACAGTTAAACTGCATTTTCTGGTATATAGAGGATATCCAAGATATTTCTTAACTATTTGTATAATATCCTATCACTTCTTCCTTTTTTTTTTTAAGTTAATACTATTCAAGTCTAAAGGTGAGAATTTCAGATCATAAAAAACATGCATGAGCTAAGTAGTGGAAGCATCACAGTGCTGCGAAAGGTGACTAGCAGAATTTTTGCCATTATGATAAATGTTAGACCTTAAGATTTGTAAATCTCACTCTCTGCAAAAGGCAGTAACAACATCAGAATTTAGTAGTCCACAGAGTGATAGACCAAGTACTCCAAGCTTGTTTTGCACGGAGTAATCAACCTCTGCTTTACAACTTGTATCCCTCATTTCCCAGTGCAGGTGGTAAAGCACAACAAGAGCACTTCTCCCAAGCATCGAGTCAGCAGGTCAGATGCTCTCTTAGGCATCAATAGACTCCTCCACAAGAGCTTTCAGAATGGCTCAAATTATTTCTGCACCATTGAGTCTCCACTGAGGAATCTCCCTTGCCTCTGTCGGCACAAGTTGCCCATGATGCAAGTTCTCAGGCTTTGTCTCACAGGAGCAAGGGACAAACATTGCAGCATGGGAACAGACACCCACGGATCTGCAACCCTTGCACCAGAACACCTGCTCTTCTCAATGATTTGTGGTTGACAGGCCTTTCAGATATGCAAAACAGCACATTACAGCTGAAAAAAAGTATAATGGCTGCGGGAAGCTGCTTAAACTAGTCATTCATGGAGCAGAATTTAAGAGCACCTTACTTTAACTTTGCAGCAACAGGAGACAAGATGTGGCACTAGCTCTGATAATTTTCTGTGTTGCAACAGCAGCATGATGGTGGTTGCTGTGATTTCAATGTGGGCTGCTCAAAATATCTTCTGGGGATCTGGGACAACCACAGCACTCTGGTATGTCTGTCATGGCTGCCTCATTGCTATCTGGTCTCAAAAGACTAAATTTAGGCTCTCACAGGTTTCTCTGCATACACTGCAATTGTTGTGGTCGTTGCTCTCTGAGCAGCGTCTGATGTCCTGGTTATTTTCTCCTTACCTGTCTTGTGTATCATTGAAGTATTCATCTTCCTAAGTCAGGGGAGCCAGAGTTCAGTAACATCATCTAATACACTTTCAGAAAAAAATGTTTGGGTATTCTGGGCTGGTTCCCATCAGGAACAGCAGAGTTTATTGAAAGACTTCTGTTTTGGTGAAGGGTGAAGGGCAAATAAGGGGTTCCTGAGCTGGTGTTCAGGACAGAGCTCCCATGGCTGCGATGGACCCACCCCAATGATGCTGCTCTCATATGCTCTGATAGAAGCAGATAGAGATAGTGAACTATCCCAAGAACCTTGGCTGCTTCCCATAAAGCATCCCAGAGTGCAACTGGAGAGCTCCCTTAGCCAGAAGCACCTTGTTTGTGCCTCTCTGGGACAGCTGACAGTAGCTGAGGGACTTCAAATCAGCTGATCATTAAACAAGCAATTCAGCCATTTTTTAGCCAAATCAGAACAGTCTGTTGCATTTTCATAGCTGGGAAAACTGATCTACTCTTCAGTGAAGCCTGCCTTCCATAAATTGCAAACTGTCACTTTTAAGCACATCTCTTCCATCATCTTCCATATCCTTTACAGCTCTTATGGCTGGCCCTTCGACTAACTTGCTGCTGTGTCTACTAGTCTTGGCTTCCACTTTGGTTTAGTGAGTGGTGGGCAATAATCCATCTCTGATCCTGTCCACACAACTGATTTTCTGTCTGATTATATGTGTGATGCACTCACATGTGTGATACACCCTTGAAGGACAGCAGCCTTTCTATCTTCTGACAGCAAACTACAAACTGAAGTTCACTACAGGTTGTCATCGCTCACTTGTTGGCTTCTTAGAGTAATGAGACCTGATTTATTCTAAATTGGGGATTGGACTAGATGATCTCTTGAGGCCCCTTCCAGTCCCTGACATTTCATGTCAAAATTGAAAATTTGGATTTTGATTCATCTTCAAATCAGTACACTTGTATATTCAAACACTTTCTTCTGGACCTTCTGTTTTATGTTATTTAATGAAGGGCTTCAACTTGTGTTTTCACTCTTCTTTTGCTTATGTATTTGTGTGTAAGACCAGGTACCTGCTTCCATGCCTTTAATAAGCATCAAACCTCTTAGCAAGTTTCAGTTAAAGCTGATAGATAAGAATCTCTGTGATAGGAGATCCCTATAATTTACATGAAAATGAGCTGCTCAATACATTGAGAGAGGCTTGAATTATTTACCTACTGAAAAATCAAATATTAATATTAATATCAAATTTCTGTATTCCTTAACATGCTGAGTATATTGTCTNCCCTACTGAGAAATGAAATATTAATATCAAATTGCTTGAGACTCAGGGCAGCACCACTGCAGGTACCTAATTAGTGGTCAGACTTGTCTTTCAGTATGGGAGCTGCATATTTAATGATTGTATTAGCCTTTGTCATTTGAATTACTCTGTGGGGGAAAATCAGCAATAAACTCAGCTGTGCCAGGTTAAAAATACCTCTGTTTAGTTCTGTGTGGATGAAAAGGTTGTGCGTGCTCTCTCACTTCTCCCCCTTGCTTTTTCTGTATTGCTTAACATGCTGAGTATATTGTCTTTTGCCTCAGCAAGGTCTCAAAATAAAAATGTTACTAAGCCCATACCTCTGTTCACAGAATATTCTTCAGCTGGAAGTGTATGATGAAAATGGAATTATTAAAGATGACCTCCTCTTCACTGTTCTCTTTGATGTTGCAAAAATCCAGCTTGGAGAAACTGTTCGCTTGACTTTTCAGCTAAATCCAGAGGTGAGAAATGAAATAGCTTTGCCACAGAAAGAAAAACATTTTGGGTATTTCCCCATAAGTTATTCCCTGTAAAGCAATTGTAGGTGGTAGCATTTATTTCCTATTTAAAACATTGCTTTTTAGGTTTGGGGTTTTTTTTGGGGGGGGAGAAGTTTGTTTTCTTTTTCTTTTTTTTCTTTCTGTTTTGTGACTTAGTGACTTGGATAGGTTTTGTTTGAGGTAAACGACTTCATCACCATTACACAAAGTTTCTCCATTAGAATTTCTTTTCCTGGGACCAACATTTGTGAGTTTGGGCATATTCTGGCACAGATGTTGGAGTATCCAATTAAAAACTGATACTCTGTCCTGTCTTAGTTCTTTTGAGTACAACTGATGTTAACACAAAGATCCATGCTGGGAATTGAAAACCCATTGCTGCCAAATTACTGTAACTGTCTCATTACTTCAGTGTTCCTGAACATACGTACAATGCCTTCAGCACAGAACCTTATGATGCAATTTAATTTCTTGTCTAGATGTACTGTGACACAGACTTTCCTTAGAGGATATGTGTTGTGTTCAGCTCTTTGGTGATATCATCAGGCAGTCTATATTAACTTGTCTAGTGACAGGTCATTGCATTGTGTCCTTTCAATGATAAGAACTAAGAACTCCTTTAGCTATTCTGCAGTACCCAGAGGAAACAAGGCTTTAATCAGTTTTAAGCCATCAGTTCTTGCAGCTTTAGGTCTTAGGATTGCCTGTGTGGCCATTTTACCCTGCCTCATCATCAAATGGGCATGTGCAGTGAGCCTGGGATCTGCTGATTGGAGAAGGAATCATAGAATGGTTTGGGTTGGAAGGGACCTTCAAGATCATCTAGATCCAACCCCCCTGCTATGGGTAGGGACANGCCTGTGTGGCCATTTTACCTTGCCTCATCATCAAATGGGCAAGTGCAGTGAGCCTGGGATCTGCTAATTGGCAAAGGAAGGAGAATAATAAAAAATCCCAGCAATAATTCCAGAATCACTGCAACTTGTTTGCTTTCACTCATCTGAGCATGTTGTAGAGCAGCAGGGAAATTTAATTTTAAGGGGTAATTCAGGCACTAGAATAATCACTGACAACCACAGTCAGTGAGAAAGAAATTTAATTCATATGTTTATAATGAGTTGATCTTTTACAGACACAAGAGTTGCTGGAGGTTGAGTTTGCATCAGAGAGCATGTGAGTAAAACCCAAATGGGACCCAAGAACTGTAGTTTGCAGAAGTAAGCAGTTAAACACATGCTAGCATTTAGTATAATAAAATTAAAAATGCTCAGCATCCCAGCAACAGCCAGTGTTTTTCAGGTTAGTTGTATATTGCTTGAAGTCCCATGTTCCTTATACCAAGAATAATCCCATTATTTGCTGGAAGGGAGAGAAGGATAATAAGAACTACAGCTCCTGTACTTATTACTACTACTGTTTACCCGTATCACTAAAAAAATAAGGAAGTCATGTTTCAGATCTCTCCCAAAACTGAACATCGATTTCATTCTTGACACTATTTGGACAAGGCAATCTTTAAGAAAAGTGTTACTTCTTGATGTTAATTTAAGGAAATATTTAGGTTATATTTGTTCTAATTACAATTTTTCCCCCCTCTCTTTCAGTCCAGTCCCTCCTGAAAAGCTTGTCACTAATGGTGTATTAGTGGTAATTTTAAATTATTTCTCTTCTGTGTTAATTTTTATGCTAGTGATAGGAATGGTGAATCAGCCAGGTACCCCACTGCTTCTCTGGCTAAGGTGGTGGGTCAGATAAAGGCAGACATCCCTTTGTGCTGCTCCCTGTAGGAGGATGTATTAGGAAAGCATGAACAGAGTCATTTGGGATACCCAGAGACCTGTCCAACACCAGCAGTTATTCAGCAAGCCTCTCGAAAAAACTTGAAGTGTTCTTTCATTGACTTACCACATCTGTGTCATTCCCTCAGGGGATTTCACAGCCATCCTATTTTCCCCACCTCCATAGGATGCTATGGAAGTTGCTTTCTTGACTGCCCCTAACTCACTGTTTAGTGGAGGGGTTCAGCTTCACCAAAGCAGAGTTATGAGGGCATCCCTGGGATCTGGCCAACCTCTCAGTCTACCCTCCATATGCCTCAACACACTCCTATTCCCTCACCCATCTCCATGGATGCACCACAGCCATTTTTTCTTTCAGCTGAAACCTGGCAAGTGCCAAGGTCTTTCTCCTGTTGGCTTAATAAACACAGGGTGGTATTTTTGGACTCCAAGAACCCAGTTGTCCAGAGATAGGTAGCAGTGAAGTGACTCACATACAGCATGTTTTGAACACTTCATTCTCTCATCATTCATCCCTGCTACAGTCCCGTGAAATTTCCTGCTTGGAAGTCCTGGTGGACAATAGACGGACGAAGAAAGAACTTTCAGGTTAGACTTTAAAAGGGAAACAAAGAACCTCATTTTGTGATAAACTGAAATTTTCTTTTTTATTTTTTTGTCATTTTCTTATCTGGTAATTTTTCTATTTTGCCCTTACAATTAGAGCCTACAGCATCATAGTTCCAACTACAGTGTGTCTATGCTAACTAAAAACTGGACTTTGAAATTCATACTAATTAGAGTGATAACAAATAAAATTAATGTTTTGAAATGGAAGTAAATATGTATTTTTATCTATGTAATTTATATTTACCCCAATTTGCCTTGTATATCTGAGTTTTCAAAACAGCTACTGCTGTTTTATAAGCTCTTTTTTGTTTGCTTTTGTTCTCTTTTTTTTTTTTTACTTCTTCCTATAATATTCCTTGGTTTGGTAAATAGAGCTGGGGAGTTTTTGAACGCTGTTGAAGATCTGGTATATCAAAATGGCAACTTCTGAATGACCACTTACTGTTCTATTTCTGAGATCTTAATCTTTAACTTGCCTTACGTTTGTCTTTTTTTTATTTTTAGAAAAAGACTTCTTATTTTCAGTGAAAGGATCCTATGAAGAGAGCCAGACCCTCTCGCTAGGCTCCTCCTGGAGACTCATGGAACACCTGGACTTCCACTGTATCAAGTACAGCCTGTCAGAGCTGTGTATGGCTCTAGCAGAGAAGAAGCCTTGTTTCTGCTTGGTATGTGATCACTAGTTATAATAAACAAAGTAAACTATTTTTTTTCCATTCTTGTCTCTGGGAAATTGAAAGAATTAGTATTTTTAATTAAAAGCTATCTTTCATGATCTTCCAGTGCAGTACTCCCTAACAATCTAAATATTAGATGCCAGTCTGGAAATGCCCCATCTGAAAAAAATAAGTTGGTGACAGAGCTTTTTGTGGTGTATATATCAAATATTTTTTCTGTGTTATAATTTACTTTTCAGTGTACCTCAGGTGAAGAAAAAAAAGATTTCCATCCATCCCTCACTATTCCTCTGGATTCACTTCCCTTCAAGGAGAAAGTAACAGTAGCAAAGGTGATTGATACCAATTTTTTTAGTATAAATGTGAAGCAATGGACCAAAGATCAGTGAAATATTTGTTAACTAGGTCATTGTAGAGTAAGGATATAGACACATAACTGCTAATGCCCTTTTATTTGTAACACAGAGGGTTATGGACCTTTACGTTTTCATAAGGACTTGTACCTTTTCATATGAACCAAGTAAAGAACAAAACCCACAGCCAAATATTTGAGAGTGGGGTTTCCATAACCAGCTGATAAACTAGTGCAGATCAGAGAAAATCAAATGATGAGGCAATATGGGGAACGCTGGCAAAGCTAATGCTGTTTTTTACCATACGGTCCTTGATATAACTTTAGTATGAAACAATTTAAAGAAAGTAAAGTGGACCTGGGGATGTTTTGAAAATAGGATTGATTTTCTAGTCATTAAAGCTTTGGGACTCTAATACTGCTGTTAGAAAAAGTGACGGGCTTCAAAGATGATGGAGAGGAGAGGACATGAAATCATATCCAGTGCTTACATCACGGGGTTTTTTTTTTCTAGGATGAAACAATCGATTTACAAGTGAAGTCAAGTCCCTGGTAAGAAATTCTGTCTTTGGGTTTTGTGGTTGTGAAAAAAGATGCTGACCAGCTTTTCTGCCTTCTTAGCTTTTTCTGTAACCAAGGGAGAAAATATTTATTCAGTGATTGTATTTAGTCTGTTACCTTCCAGAATGAGAATGTTGTTAACTGTGCTGGGTGAGATTTCCTATTATGCTACTAGGAATGAGTTCATTTTGGATGCAGAGAACAATCTTTTTCTGGCTGCATAAGGCATGGAGTGATCACTTTAGAAAAAATATCTGTTTATACCTCCCTGTCCTTACTTGTAAAGAACACAGAGTATTTGTATTTATAAAATCTGGAGGTTTTCAGGCAACAAGTCCTAAATATTCCACAGTTTATAGTACCTGTATAAGGTTATGTACACAGCCATATTCCTGTTAGATACTTCAAAAAAAAAAAAAAAATGTGGCAATAAATAGTAGTTCTGTTTCTTTCCTGTAAGATTTTACAACTTTTAACTTTCTCAGCCTTTTCCCTATCTTGTCTGTATTTTGGGGCTGCAACAGCAGCTTTTCTAAGCTTAATAGTAGAGTTTCTATCTTGTAATTGTAAGTGGTCATAAACATCTTGTTTAACCTTGGATTTTGTTTGAGGTCAAGAAATTTAGATGTCCGCCTGGAGTTTGATCTGTGCATGGATGAGAAAAATTTCCTACAGAGAAGGAAGAAGTTTGTGGCTTCTGCTCTGAAAAAAGCTCTTAATTTAGAGCAAGACCTGCAAGACCATGAGGTATGAGGAGCTCTGTAGGGACTGGACTGGACTGTTTGAAAGGAACGTGTTTTGTCTGTAGCCATTCAATTGTTCTTCCTTAACCAGCCCTGATGTATACATTACCCCATGTAAACCACCAAGAAATGTTCAGATGAAGAAATGTGAGAGCATGTGTACCCACTTAATATACATTTTGTTAGGAAAGCAACTGGAATGTCATAAGTAATGATTTTTTCCTTGCCTCATTGCTTTTTCATTGGTGAATTATATTCCTGAACAGTCCTTTTAGCCAAGTCATTAAGGCCCCATAATGTATTTTAAATTACTGGATTTAGGAGGAAGAAAACATAACATTAGCTGATGAGGATGTTTCTTATCACAGATTGTACCCCCTGGTACTTGTCATCTCAGCTGTACAATCACTTTATCACAAAGACATTAAAACATTTTACTCTCATCTGACAGGGTTTGTACTTGTTCATGCCCATGCTGGCTGATGGCTTGTTGCTTTGGGGAGGGAACACAGTCTGTGATCGAGCACTTAGAAATTAAGACATTTTCATTTTGAGAGGTTTTTTCTTTGATAATGCTTTTCCATTTGTCCAGGACGTATTAAATGCTATACAACAGAATGGCTTTTGATGCTGTAAATGATGTGCCTGTTAACAGACTGATCACATCATCATATAACATAGCATGATGATGGTAGTTTCAGTGGCAAAAAGTGATTTCTTAAGTAGAAGAATTTTTGGGGGGGAAGTTTTAACTACAAATTTCAAAATTTCCAACAAGATAATGTGTTAGCATAGTCAGGTAAATTCAGATCAGAACACTTTGCTTTGACTTGAAATGTGTGATTTGGATCAGATCAGTTCTGAGTATTTATTTGATGCAATCACTTGGAATTATGAGTGAGGAATGTCATTTGCCTCCCCTTTTCTCACTGGGCTTCTTGGAAGAATTTGTCTTCCTGTAACACAATTTATATTTCCTTGCAATTAAGCATTGTGGTTCATCATTGCAATTATATACTCTAGGCACTTTATAGGGAATGTAATCTAGTTATTATAATTGACTTACAAGAGAGGATGAGCTCTGTTTTTGCTCAAAATAGAGCTTTCATGAGATAACATACTATTAAGGAAAAATGCAGCCCGATGTTGAAATGCCTTGAATTAACCTGTCTTGAGCTGTTTCAGTAAGCCTGTGTGTAACATTTTAGAATAAAAATTGATTAATCATAATAAAAAAGTCAAAATTGGCTAAATACTGGATCTTTTTTTAATTGCTATTTTTCAGTGCAAAATATAGTATTTTTAAACTTTTTCTCCCCTGCTTGGGGAAATGGTGAAATTTTGGAATTTCTCATGGGATAGAAATGCTGCAACTCACTTAACACTGATCAGATGTGCTGGCTGTTCTTAATCATCACTGCTGTGTTGATGTTTAAACAGGTACCAGTTGTAGCAGTCATGACAACAGGAGGTGGCACAAGGGCACTGACATCTCTGTTAGGCAACTTGCTGGGTCTTCAGAAGTTGGGCCTCTTAGATGCTGTTTCGTACATTACTGGGTCATCTGGTTCAACGTGGTAAGGAGATCCTAAACAAAGACCTCATTTGTCACATCTATAATCTGTTCTGTGAAATCTCCATTTTGGTAAAGGTAGGTTTCAGTCACAAGGTTTATTTGCTGCATTAGGAATGCGTTGCCTGAGGCAGCATGTGGCCTAAACACTACTTACATGGTTACTCCTTTTCTAGGGAGTAACCCAGGTGCAAATCCCAGCCATGTGCACACATAGCATGAAGGGGCTTTTTGCAATGATAGGAGGTGAAGATGTTCCTCTAAATACAAAAGCATTTTCCCTTCAGTAATGTGCTGAAATCAAAAGATGTTTTTAAAGAACCTCAGCTAGTTCATCAGATGTGTCCCTCAAATCTGAGTCTAAAAAGTGAAAGAGTTGAGAACATATGTCAACACGCTTCTTTTCTTTTCCCTAGGGCCTTGTCTCATTTATATCAGAGTCCTGAGTGGTCACAGAGGGATCTGTCTAGACCCATACGTGAAGTTCGCAGACATATGACCAAATGCAAGCTAAGCTGCTTTTCCCTGGAGAGCCTGAAGTACTATGACAAGGAGCTAAAATTGCGAAAGCAAGAAGGATACCAGATCTCTAGTGTTGATTTTTGGGGTCTCCTGCTGGAAAAAGCATTAGATGATGGGGTAGAGTGTCTATGTTTTCTCTAACAGCTACTGAATATTGTTTTATGGCAAATGAGACTCCAGGGGCAGATACAAGCCTGAGACCATGCCAGCATTATCTAACAGAAGATTTAAGTTGACTAATGAAGGGAATTTGTCCCCACATATCTCTCAACATATAATTATGAGCCCAATGGGTATTCTGTAGAGCAGAAAACCTGTGTCCTTCTACCAGTATGAGTATCTGTAATTGGATAGGCTTATGTGAATGTGTTGTTGGCTAAAAAAGATGTCTGGACACAAAATGAGTTGGGAGAATAAGAAAATGAAGATGGAAATGGATTTTTATGACCTTGAACTCCCAAAAAAATGAACATCATGTCAGCAAAGTCTTTTGATTTTGCTCTTTCTGTTTCTGGTCAAATCACAGAAGAACAACCACAAACTCTCACAAGAGCGACAGGCATTGAACCATGGTCAGAATCCCCTACCTATCTATATGATCCTTAACATTAAAGAAGACTACAGCATTTCAGAGTTCAAAGGTAATGACAAAACTGAGCTGTCTCCAGGCTTATTTGGTGTTTAAACTATTTGCATTATCAATTACTGCCTGCCCTGCAACACCTTGCACTGCTGAACCATAGAATTCATATACATTCCTTTATCTCCTTTATCCCTCTTCCATCTCTAGACTTAGTGCCTAGGCTTTGGGAGGAACTCATCCTCTATAGTGCACAAGAAATCTGTGAGAGATATCTAAGAACAGCCAATGTACTCAGAAGTCAAAGACTTTGCTCCTCATCTGGGGAAACTTAGGCTGATAAACTCTGTATAAATTTCACTGATGTCCTGTCTGAAGAGGCTCATTGGAAAGTTGTGAATGAGCAAGTTCTGGAAACATTACTGAGAAAGGTCTTTCTGTGATCATCCTGCTCATAGAGTTTATCCTGCCATTGCTCCCTCATCATCTCCTAGCCCTTCCTGCAGGGGAGTAGTGATAGGATTGAGATTTAAATGCTTGTTTATGACTCTGCAGAATGGATGGAGTTCACACCATATGAGGTGGGCTTCCTGAAGTACGGCGCCTTCATTCGTGCAGAGGATTTTGGCAGTGAGTTCTTCATGGGTCGCCTGATGAAGAGGCTCCCCGAGTCCAGGATCTGTTTCTTGAAAGGTGATGCACTCTGTTGTGAAAATTTTAATATTTGCAATATGCAGGGTCTGTTTTATATTAAAACTAGTGTCCTGCACAGCATGCAGAGCTGAAGTGAGGTATAGACCATGAATTCCTTAGATATGGGAGATTTCAAATAACACCATTTATTATTGCCTTTTTATTGATTGGTGATTCTCATGCCTGAAGTTTTATCACTACTTTTAAAAGTTAGATTTGTCTTGAGCCAGTCAGCAGCAGAGCTCCACGTGGAAAACATTTGTAGTTTGAAACCAGTATCTTAAAACTTATCTTAAAACCTAATGGCATGATTTTAAAACTAAAAGCTGTGCTGCTAGTGTGTTTATTATGGAGTATGCAATTCTGTGTAGTTTTTGGAACTATTAGTGATATTTCAATTTTGGCATTCTAGATCCTTTGTAATTTTGCTAGCCTGATTATATCAGTGAATTTTATCATCCTTATTTCAGTGATGTGGGTAGCTTCTGGCAATGCATCAAAGACAGTTTTGCAGTTTTCATACAATTGTTTTATTTTTGCATAATGTTACAGCTCTCTCCCATTGACCTTAGCTGGTTCTCTGGGCGAAGTTGTCCACAGAAGATTCCATCTGTTCTGAAATGTGAGAGACAGATTAGTTACATGTAAATAAGGATGGCATACAACAGGGAACCAAGGATTCCAGTAAGAAAGGGTTTATTTATGAACTGAAAAATCCATGCAATCAGCAAAACCATGTGGTGTTCCTTATTTGGTATGCAGTGAAGTTGTGTGCTTTGATGAATGATTCAGGGGAAGTCCAGAGTCATACTGGCTTGCTAATGAGAAAACAACTGGCTATGAGGAACAGAAGATCACGCTTTGCAATATAGATGCTACATCTCAGAGCTTTAACAGTGATGTTGTGAGCTTCAGAAAAGTAGTGATTGAGGGAAAAGACTCAGAAGACAATACAGTACTTCAGATGCAACCATCAGCACTAGAAGTACTAAATGCAGAGCCCTGAACTGCTGGAGAGTACACTGGAGAAGAGATCCTGTCACTTACACTTTCCAATCATATAGTCATAATAATCTAGGTTGGAAGGGACCTTTCAGATCATCTAGTCCAACCATCAACCCAACTCTGACAAGCCTCATACCTGGACATTTCTTCTGTTCTTCCAAAGGTAGAAGGCAAATTACAGAGCTAGATGGGACTCTCATCTGAGAATGCTGTGCCTCTGTTGTAGTTTCATAATGAGAGCAGTGTGGTCAGACCCAAGGTGTGTAGGTAACAAGCACACTCAATACAGCCAGGCTGGGATGAGCTCTAGTGCTCTCATACTCAGCACCTGAATTAGGCTGATGACCCCATAGCCATAGGTGTATCTTTAGAATGAATATAGTGGACAGTTAAAGCAGTGTTGCCATCTAGTGATACAACATATAATGCCCTCTTGGGTTGCAATTCAAATGTACTATCTGTTACAGTATGATGTTTAAGGATAAAAGCAAGGTGTCATTTTGTGGAAGATGCAAGGCCTTTTATAAGAGTAATGACTAAAGCCGGAAAGATTGGATGAGCTTATGAGGCTTTAAGACATTCTGGTTTCCAGAAGGGCCATGGGGATGAGAATAATAAGGAGAGGAAGATAAGTCTCTCAAAAGAACTCGTGTCAAGAGAAATCAGACAATGGACAGAGAAGATGCTTTGTTTTTGAGGACTAAGCTGCAGAAGATCCCATATTGTGCACTAACCACTTGAATCCCATCTGTTCCAAACCCGCCTTCAAACCATCAACTAAGTATGCAGTTGGGTATGACATACTTTGTAGACCAGTCCCTTATTTTATGGGAAATAGTGTGGTTTTACTCTCTGATGAAAATTTCCTAAAGGACAATACGCTGTTGGTTCACAGTATTTGCTATAGCTGTATGTGACAAAGAATTCCAGTGGCTGAAGGCCTGGCACAATGTTGACAAATATTTAGATTCCTTTTAGAGGTTAGAATGTGGCTTGCTGCAAAAGAACTTCATGGAGGTTTTGGTGTGAGTTTGGAAATCTTGATGCTTTCTGGCTGTATCTTGCAAAGACAAAAGTCTATTTTTTTAAGGGATATTTTCTATCAAAGTATTTCAAAGCAATTTCCCTGTTCTCTACCATTACACAGGTCTGTGGAGCAATGTCTTTTCCTATAATCTCCTGGATGCCTGGCATTCATCCGATCCTACGGATGGGTGTACACTGAGGTGTACTCAACCCAGAACTGTTGATGTTGGTTGGTTAAGTTTCTATTTCTACTTTACATTTTGTCTTATGAATCTTTAAATGAATGTAACATTCAGATTTGTATAACATAAAATCTTCATGAACGCTTTCTAAATTTTAAGACTGAGGAAGCTGCTGTACTGCAGGTTGGGTTTTTTACCCCTAAGGAGTCACACTGCCAGCAATATCTAATAGTGTTTCCTCTCTGAATTAGTTCATAGCAACATTATTTCCATTAGCTTTTCCTGGACTGAATTTATGTGAGTGATGATTTCCCACCAAATCTAAAATCAGTGAAGTTTTTCTAACAGATCATCTTTACCAAGGACCTTTCAGGCAACCTGCATCTTGTAACAAGCATCTCAGTGCTCTGTTTATATTGGCAGATGGTACTGTTCATATGTTGTTTGTTGAAGACTTGGATATATCAGTTATGTGGAATGCCATTACATTGTTCTTTGATCTTGAGAACCTTTGTGCTCTTAGAGGTGTTGACACTCCTTCCTGTGTTCAAATGTGCTCAATGAGTTTGGTTAATGGGCTTTTCATCACTTTCTTAATGGAAGTGCTGCAGGACCCTGACCTAAATGAATATTTGTCATAGAAAGCCATTGTCCCTCTTTCCCAATCTCACAAGGTGCTATTTAGCACAATGCTTTTTCTCTGCTTTTTTCTGGGTGTCTGATTTTCATGACAATGGTTTTTTTCCAAAGCCAGTTAAGATTAATTTTGAAAGAACCTGGTCCAGATACATAGCCTACCTTGACCTTCACACAGGGAATCTACCTATGACTTTAGTCAAGCAGTAGATCACATTTTTCAGCTTTAGGAAGACTTTAGGAGCACTCTTTAACTGAAGTTTAATTCTCTTCTTGTGCCTTCTTAGATGTTGATTTGGTTTTATGTTGCCGTGTCTTATTCAGTCTTCTTTTGTGTATTAGGCTAGTATTAGATGCCTTTTGGCATTTTAAGTATTGCAAAGAACTGTATGAAAACAAACTGTCGTTCTTTACCTTTCAGAAGGAGACAAGACTTCCCCACCAGCCAGGATCCATGAACTGGATACTTACTTAGTTACTCCTGAATGTGGCATCATGGGCATCATTCGGCAGATCCTGACTGAGCGTGTGATGGTTTCCAAGTTTCACAACTTTCTGAAGGGGTTCCAGATGCACAACGAGTACCTTCAGAACAAGAACTTCTGTTTATGGAAGGGTAAATATCTCTAAACACTAAATTTTATTTATGATTGGTGTTTTGGTCAGTGAATAGAAGGAAGAAGATGCACAGAATTTATATACATAAATAAAAAATTCAAATTACCCAGTGAAACTTCACCTAGGCAATCAGCTCCAAGAACTCAATTGATACCAGAGTAGGGCAACTACTTCTCATTGGTGATGCAAGAAGAACAGCATGAGATTTGGAGAAGCTCTGCCTTTTTGTCATAAATAATTCTTTTCTTTGTCAAGGCTGAGCATCCATAGTGTAGCAGGATCTCGGAAAGTAAAAGTAATGGGAAGACAAGTGGGTTTTTTCCTACCTTATTAGCCAAACAACGGATATAGAATCATAGAATCATAGAATAGTTTGGGTTGGAAGGGACCTTAAAGATCATCCAGTTCCAACCCCCCTGCCATAGGCAGGGACACCTCCCACTAGACCAGGCTGCTCAGTGCCCTGTCCAGCCTAGTCTTGAACACATCCAGAGAGGGGGCATCCACAACCTCCCTGGGCAACCTGTTCCAGTATTTCACCACCATATATCACTTTTTCAGTGAATCACTCATCATGACAAATATTTCCTTTTAGATACTGTGCTAGAAAATTTCCCCAGCCAGCTGACAGAAACAGCAGAATTCATGCGCCTGGCAGACACAGCGGGATACATTGATATCAGCTACCCACCGCTAATGAGACCTGAGAGGAAAGTGGATGTTGTCCTACACCTAAACTATTCCTCTGGATCACAGACAACGGTGCAATGACCACTCTATTTTCTTCAACAATAACTACTGGGTTTTAGTCCTTTTGGCCTTCTTTCAGAACTGGGAATAATTTCTGTAAAAGAAACTGATACTGGGAGAAAAGGATTCTTGGTGTAGAACTCCAATTCTGTAGATGCTCAAGTCTCTCAATGTTGCTAGTGTAGCTTGATCAGTCCTCTAAGGAGAATAGAAGTGGTACTAGTTTTTTAGATCTTATTTTAACTAACCCTTAATAGGCAAATCCTATTTTGTCCTGGGATCTTGATATGTCTATCAAGGCTATACTCCACAGGAAGTCATCTTTCTCTTGAACTCTGGAATGAGTTACCACTGATGAACTCGTTCTGTTAGTTTTGTGTTACCCATCTGAGGATATCAACAGGCAATTGAATTATAAATAATCTGTCCAGCTGTCTTTGCAATAGTAACTGTATTTTTATTTTGTTCTAAACTGTGGAAAGGAATTACCTTCTGATGCCATATCTGCTGTTTCGAACACCAGCTAATAACCTGGTCTATAATTCTTCTTAGTAAATATAGACAAGTTTTTGAATGCTTAAATTTTCACAAGCATCAGTCAGATTCAGAAACAAAACTCCTGTTGTCAAAAATAACTTATCCACGAGATTATATTAGGATTTCCATCACAATGATATTTGCTCCCAGATGCCTACATCAGTTTTCACAACCTTCTTAAGGCATCTGAGACAGAGGTTTTAAAATATTTCACTCCAAGTCAATAAGATTTTTGCACCTTTGTGAATCCAGATATTAGAACCATACCATTTCAGATTCCGGTCCCTTCTGCACATTTCAGGATTTTCTCCACTACAGGGCATGTTTCTCTGTCTTAAATGGCTTAGGCCACATTTTCCCACAGCCATGGGCATCTTATTTATCTTGCAGATAAAGGCTAATGAGGAGGAGGACAAGGTTGGAGGCTGCTGGGTTTTGAACTGATGTTCTGTTAATAACCAGTACTAAATATCTCACTGAAGAGACAAAGGCCAGAAGAAGTACTAAAAGTAAACAATGCTCCTGGACCTTTGCTGTGCACCAGAAAAAGCTGACAAGAATTTCTGAGCTTTGCTTTTTTTCTGTCTAAATGTAGCCTTTGGAAGAAGCCTCCAAGTACTTTCTAAAGCAGGGAATTCCATTTCCCAAAATCCACCTGAGTGAAGAAGAGAAGGATAATCTAAAGGAGTGCTACATTTTTGAAGACCCAGAGACCCCAGAGGCACCAACAGTGGTGTTTTTCCCACTGGTGAATGACACTTTCAGAAAATACAAAGAGCCTGGTAAGCTACAGGATAGAGATAATCCTCTCACCACTCTTTGGCAGTGTCAGGATGGTGGATATGGTCTAATGTGGTCTCCTACCTCCCCTGCTGGGGCTCCTATGGGAGAAATATGCACCCATCCAGGTAGCAAGGAGCAAGATTGTGCCTGCCCCACCTGGAAAGAGCAACATGGGATCACATCTATATCCTACCAACAATTGTTCTTTATTTGTCAGGTGTGGAGCGGAGCCCTGATGAGATGGCACAAGGCAATGTGGATGTTTCCAGTGTTTTCTCTCCGTACTGCTTACAAAGTTTCACCTATACAGAGGAGGAGTTTGACAAGCTGGTAGAACTGGCCAGCTACAACATTCAGAACAACAAACATCTGATTCTTCAGGCTTTGAATTCAGCCATAGAGCAGAAACGACAGCACAAAAGATAAACACTCCTCTGAGTCTGAGAGAGATACCAAGTTTTTATTTTTTCCTACAGAAAAATCAAGATCTTTTTGTGAGCAAACATGACAGACCTGGTAAAGGACAAAGACTTGTCTCACCCTGTGGTTCCTCTGTATCTCATGGTGATCCTAGATAAACTGGTCAAACAAAATTATTAGTCTTGTTCCTTATTTATGTCAGATTTCACTCCTGGTGAACTTTTTTTCGAGTACATACTTGTATATGGAGTATACAAGTCAGGATATGTGGTGCTTATTGAAAAAATTTTTTAACTAATTAATATGGGATAGAAATATTTCTATCAAAATCTACTAAACTAGCAGAAGCAATATGTGAAGTGAAAAAAAGAGCTTGATACTTAATATATTCCATATCTATTGTAATAGAAAAATGCGTAATAAATGTGGATAACTTAAAAGAAAAAGAGAAAAAAATATTTTGCTAATGGAAATAACATGCTAAATAAATATAAAAGGTGTGGAATGTTTGAGATTTCACATCGTAAATGCCAATTTTCTCTACTTTTGAATCTGCAAGACTTATTACACCAATATTATTAAATTTTGGACTCTCCCTCAGAAGTGACCATTCCAGACCTTGAGGTAAGTTGGGATTAGCTCAGGATCAGGTGTGTGAGTAAGTGCTTTATCCCTGTTATGTTTTTCACTGAACACTCACAGTATTTAAGCTTTCCATCTCAGCATCCACATCCCATTCATTTCAATTGGTTTAACAGTATTTCTTGTTATTTTAGAAGGGGATGTTGTGAGAATAAAAACATTAAAAATCTGTTAGCTTGCCTTCCTCATCAAAAAGCAGTTAGCTTGCCTTTTTGCCACAAAATCTTCAGTGGCAAGCTGATTGCTTTAAAATTATATCCATGGGTTATTCACGGGTGACTGCATGATTTTGTTGGCCCCTCACTGTGTATGATCAACACACAGTCTATGCAACCACTACAAAGAGCACAGACAATTTGTTGAAACTGCTTATTTTTGAGATGAGCACCAAAATAATTATTTGCTTTATGAAGGATTTTAATAATGCAATTACTCTGTAAACCTGTTTCATTACAACAAAGATACTCATCTTGAAAAATGATACAATAGCTCAGTGAGTATCAGCTGTACTTAGTTACCTCAAATTTAAATCAAATGCAGGAACCTGTCTGTGTTGAAGTAACATGTATTGGCACACTGACAGCCATGAATAATGCCATCATAGCCAAAATAGAAAATAATCCTTAATGCGAAATGAGATGTGAACCTCTAAAAGGATAGAAATTTCTCTTCTCTCTTGCTGTAATTTTTTGTCTCTCTCCCTTTTTTTCAAACCTCCCTTTATGGCTTTAAGCCTTTGTCTTCTTTGGTCTTCTGCACTCATCTCTAATAACCTCAGCCCCCTGGGGATAAGTGTCCTTATCCCAGCTGCTTTTCCAGGCCCTCAGACTCCTTCCAGTCCTTACTCAAACCTCCAGTGTGCTGTCTTGTTTACAGTTTACTTGTCTGTGCTCATCAAGGACTCCTCTTTGTGATCTCTGTTGCTGAATCACACAAGTCCCTTCGGGCATTGCCTCTCCTCTGCCCCAGCTGGAACACCCTCTAGGGCTTCCCTGTTTATCATTATAGCAAACCTGTTCGGGGTGATCCATATGTTTGCTATTACTCTCAGCTGGTGTTCTGGGCATCTCAAGAGCTGCCATCCAAGGTGCTCAATGACACCCAAGTTTCAAGAACCTTGCATCTCTCTTCCCATCCCTGCCCTTAACTATATCCCTTTGGTTCCCTGCTGTGATTTTGTTTGTTGGTTTGTTTCCAACTGAGAGGAGTCTCATTTATGCCAGGTATGCCACTAAGGCATCCCTTGCTCTGCTCTACTCTCTAGAGACTGAGCCCATCTCACTCACCAGAAGTCAAGCCAGGCTCATACAATAGCTCCAGGTGATGCTTTCAACACAGGTAAGGATTTTGGGCAAGAACTGGATCTTCTTTTCAATTCTTGTCTTGCAATCCTCAGACTTTCGTGACACCAGATTGTTATGCCATCTACAGTTGGCTTCTTCCTCTCTGAGATATGGCAGAAGCAACTCCAGGTGACTGTTCCTTAGTCATGGCCTGTTCTCCTGATTCTTATCTAGTTAGCACTCTTGTTCCATGTTTAGTAGAAGTACTTTCTTTGTGACTTGGGGGTGTTGATTATTTGTTTCAGTTTGCTTTTTGTCATTAAATCTATTAATTGCACAGAACACTTACAGAAGATCCTAGTTGTCAGTTATTCCACGCCAGCACAAAGACTTTGTATGGCTTTGTCTTCTGGCAATTCTTGTTCTGGTTCAGCTGCAAATGAGGTATGTTCCCCACACTCAGCCTCTGGGATGTTTGAGGCATTGAAAGAATGTAGGTAACTGCTGCAGATGTGAACATTTAAGAGTGCTTTTGGTTTTGCAGTTTGAGAGTGTCCCTTTTTACAGGAAATACGAATAATTCCAGGGAATTATCCCTTCAAGGGAGGAAACTGCAAAAATCTGGACCCAAGGTGTATCACTGTGTTAGTACCAACAGGAGTTAGTGTGACTTCTTCTGAGTGCTTTAAAAAGCAGAACTCTTGTCAGCTGCGATAGTAGGAGCTACAAACACTTACATGGTGACCTCCTTATTTGTAATGAATATGTTCAGCATCTTTTCAGTGTCTAGCTTTTCCTTCTTACCTATTCATTATCTGTAGGTAAGTGAAGGGATTACCATGCAATTGTACCTTTGCCCCAGCCCTTCTGATTATCACAAAGGTGCGTTGAGAACTGTGCATCTGACTTAGGTGAGTCATCCTGGAGGAACCTAAGGAAAGCAGCATGTTGTGGGGGTTTTGATCCCTTCACAAGGCATGTGGGTATTCAAATTGTTCTGTCAAGCAAGTGCTGCTGAGGAAGCAGAAGGGATGGTTGGCAGCGCCATTTTGTGTTCTGTATCCCAAACAATGATCAAATATAAAATTATTGCAAACAGTGTGAATGAAGTGAGCTATTAGGCTGGATATAAGAAAGAACTTCTTTATTGTAAGGGAGGTGATACACTGGAACAGGTTGCCCAGAAAGGTTGCAGATGCCCCCTCTCTGGTGGTGTTTAAGGCTGGATTGGACAAGGCAGTGAGCAACCTGCTGTGGTGGGAGGTGTCCCTGCCCATGGCAGGGGGGTTGGAACTAGATTATCTTTAAGATCCCTTCCAACCCAAACTATTCTATGATCTTGAAGGTCCTTTCCAACCCAAACCATTCTATTAACCTGTGTAACTACAAGTTGCACCAAGTGATGGACTAGAAATTTGTCTGCCACACTGAACACAGGAGAACAAGACTGGCAGAACAGGAGTCTCTTCTGAGAAACCCCATTGCAATAACTGCAGAGCTCTGCTGTGTATGTGCAATATCCCGCTGTCTCATTGCTGCAATACTGCTGTAGAAGAGGCCTTGTTTCCAGCAGGGCTGGTTTCTTCATGCCCTGATTATTACAGGCAGATAAACAAGTAACAATGAGTGAGAGCTATGTGTCTCTCATGCCATTGAACTTTGGTAGCTTTGAGTTCCTCCTGGAAGTCTGCCCCTTGCAGGGCTCCCTCTGAAGCCCAGCCCACCTCAGCACTCATAAAGCATTTCCCCAGCACCCTTCCCATCCCTCCAGCCTTCATAGCAAAACTCTGGGGTGTCCTGTGCTGCCTCCAGTTTCTTAATCTTGAGTTCTGTGTTCACTCTTGCACTTCAACCCACTATTTCTTATTCCGTTTTCTCCATGCAGTTGGGAATCTCATCCTGATGACACATGTTGATCCTAGCTCCCCTAATGCTTGTTGTACTCATGCTTGTCCCAAATATGACCATTCCTCCATCATTCAGACTTTAAACTTCTGAAGGCACCATAGAAGTATAAAGAAAATAACTGAGAAAACAGGGAGAAAGTTAAGAAAACAGGCGGTATAAAAAGCAAGGAAGGGAGGAAGAGGAGACAGAAAAACCCCAATACCTGAATATAAGTGAAAAACAGAATTATAACTACGTGGCATTGAGGGAGGAAATCAATATTTTTGAAGAACCAAGAAGTCAATGAGAAAGAGAGGATGGCAGGAAATGGAAAGAAGAGGAAGATATCAGGAACAAAAGAGCAAATATTGAAATGGATATAATATCTTCAAAGCAATGCTAATAGGCTGTTCCATTAATAAGAACAGCAAGCAAAAAAATCTGCTCCATAAAACCTGATGGCATTGAATCCTGACAATTCTGGGATTACAGGTGCCTGGTATGCATACTGTAGAAGCTCTCTAGCTCCCAATTTTTTATTCTATTTTCTGCCCTTAAAGGCTGGAAAAAGTCCCTCAGCAGTACAACCTTGCTTGGCAGTTTCTGCCTATTACATCCTTCTCTCTCTCAACTAGTAATCTGTGATCTAGTTGTAAAGATAGAGTGTGTTTGCTCCACTCCTGTTTCCTTTCCTCTGCTGAGTTGGACCATCCTTAGAGGGTGATGCAAGGAGATGCAGGTTTCTCCATATACTAATAAATACATTCAAATCTTGAGCAATTGAGAGTTATTTCTTTAATTTTGCAATTTCTGCTATTCAACTAGCTGACATCCAAAATTGTTCCAACCAGTCTTGTAAGCAAACCATTCTCCAAGTTTCTTCTGCAATTGCTTTGGTATCTACTTTTTAAACTTATGATGTAGTTTATTTTTGAGATTTATCAGGTGATATCATTCAGAAAAGCCTTCATAGATCCTTAACAAACGCTTTTTCTGAACACTCAGCCTCTGGTCTGTGATTGCTGCTGGTGCAGGAGCTGTACTGGCCATAGGGCCCTCATGTTGATTTGCAGGGGGGGGAGATGATAAATTTGCATACAATCTGCAGAAATTTAGAGAGTGAACAATGATTCAATAAACTTTGGGTGTTGCTCTTTTAGTTTATTGTATTTGTGGAAAACCTACTTCAAGTACAGAAAACATCCCACAGTGAGAGAAGTCCAGGCACAAAGGACTTTCTCAGCGTACAGGTAACCTTTGAAGACTCCACATTTGCAATGTGCATAAAATCTGAGAGACATAAAATGGAGCACAAAGCAACAATTAGACTACTCTAAGACCAGTGTGCCAGTAGCTGTAACATGAAAGAAACCTAGATGAGCATTTAACTTGTGCAGTGGTGTAAAAAGTCATTAGTGATGGCAGCCTCTGCTGGGAAAGAATTAACTTTTAGTATCAGAGTTTTGTACCAGTTATATATTAGATGTATACAAATGCTGATACATACATCCAATAGATACTAAGAGCTGTATTTTTCTCTGTATGATCACCCTGTCCTAACAGGAATATATTTCAAAGTTTTTCAACTCTTTGGTTGAAGGTCCGCTTTAAAATTAATTTCCCTGCCTTGATTCTTTTCTACCTGTGACAGTGGTAAGATGACTGACAGCAGCAGTTTCCTGCCTTCTGTGAATTTCCTCTGCTGCTCCACTTCTCCTTCCTTCACTAATTGTAGAAGTGATGGTGTAAGACACCCCTCCTCCTGCAAGAATAGGGCAATAGCTGAGCCAGAGTGCCCATCTGACTCTGCTCTTTTATGTATAGAAATATCTAAAAGACTAAAGGCAGTCACAGCCTTACAGGTTTCCAACTTGCCAGAAAAGCCCCAGGCACATTTTCCTTAGCCTGTTTGAAGGCTGGGCAAGAATATATTATTAGAAGGCATTTAGGAAGACACTATCAGCAGTTTCCATACAGTCCAAGACTGTGAGAAAAGAAATCACAAGCTATATTAGAACATGTTGAAAACCTTTGTTTGTCAAGGAGGTCTTTTTCTCCATAGTCTGTCTTTGCAGTCAGATGCAACAAAAGTACCTTTAACAAGTGATCCATACTTCTACAAATTGGGTTGTAATGTTAATAAGAAAATTAAGTATTAGATGGAGACTTAGGTCTAGTAAGCACTAAAAGATGAGAGCAGTATATTTTTTGCTGATAGGGCAACTATGGTCAGATCTTTGAAGCAGATTGGCTGTCCTTAGATTACTGAAATACGAAATGTAAGGAAATTAAATCATTNTAGATCTTTGAAGCAGATTGGCTATTTTGCTTCACTGTCCTTAGATTACTGAAATAGGAAATGTAAGGAAATTAAATCATTCCACCTGCAGCTTGTTCTTCATTGTACAAATTGAGATTATCCAGCTTTGTACATTTGGATTTTAAATTAGAGAAGAGTAATTAGGTTGTTAATGAGAGCCTTGGAGTTTTCCTTCTTTATAGTACTCCTATTGGAGTCACTCAGGTGGGAGCAGCATACATCTATCATTCCAGCTGTCCAAGGGGATATAATATGGAATTAACTGCACTTACATTGAAGTTTGTATGCAGAATCCACCTGCTCTTCTCCGTGGGCTTCCTTGAGGAAAGGGGATCTAAACTCTCTTAAGATCCATCACCTTTAGAGTGGTTTCTTGGTAAATATCATCACTTACGATATTAGTCCTCTGAACTAATGAACCTTGGGAAAGCTGACCTGTTCTAATAATAAGTAGTGTCTCATAGTAGGTCTTCTAAGGTCAGGCAGGTCTTCTTTTCCGGTGAGGCTAAAAAAAAAATAAAAAGGAATGATTGTTCTCTGAATGAAACTGCAGGAGGAGTTCTCCAGGATGCAGCTCAGAGTGTCCATAACCTGAGGGCAAAAGATGCACTTGTACTTCAGGTGTGGGAACAGCTACTTTTCATGCTGGAAATGCAGATGCTATGACACACAACCTGCTGTCATTGGAGCTGCTAGTTTGTTGTTTATTTGTTTTACTGTGTTTGAAGACGATGATTTCCACTGGGTATGCCTGGAGATGTTCTTGTGCTCTTTTTTTCATGCCTTTTAGTAGAAAAAAAAAATCTGTGTAAAACAAAACTTATAAAAGTAAACCACTAGATGCTGTATTCTATTAATCTTAATGTGTGTCTCCTGCAGTTACTGTGTAAAGTTTGGTTGTCTTTCTCTGGAAAATGTGAAAGCATAACTTTTACCTGCCTTGCATGGTTGTCCTACATTTTGTTAAGGTTTTCTTTGTTGAATTCAAGGACAGGAATAATCTTGGGCAACGCTTGCAGCCACAGGCAATCACCATAAGATCTCTGCTAAATGACAATGTCTGCCTGTCATCCTTTGCACAGAATTTGGCACTGCCCCTCACTTTCCTCCCCTACCTACTGCTCACCTCTGCAAATGCAGACTCAGTCCCATGCCCACACCTTGGCCTTGCTTCCCCCAAAAAGGGCAGTCCCTGTGCCACAGGTAGGCAAGAACTGGGTTTGAGGGAGAAGGCTTGTTTGTGGTGCTTTCCATGCTTCTTCTCTGCCTGGCAGGACAGCCCAGGACTCTGCTCACCACAGAATAAGGGTGGCAGCAGTGAAGGACCCACAGGACACGCGCAGGCTGAGAGATGTTCCCAGCCAGAGGTAGGCACAAACCTTTTGGCTGTTGTGGTTATCCTGTAAGATCTCTCCCTGGAGCAGTCATCCTTGGTACTCAGCTGACTTTGGCAACAGGAGGGAAGTCCTTTACTTATGGACTGGGTGGGGCCTCAGGTAATTTTATAAAATAACTTGTCATTGACTCCTACAGGAGTAAATCCTGCAAACATGTCTCAGGAGGTGCTGCCTGTGGAA
The DNA here is from genome assembly GCA_013400935.1 of Turnix velox. Taxonomy (NCBI): domain Eukaryota; kingdom Metazoa; phylum Chordata; class Aves; order Charadriiformes; family Turnicidae; genus Turnix; species Turnix velox. Next base: position 83,305 of record VZTY01031763.1, read on the forward strand.
GTGCCAGAAGCACTCTCTTACATGAATCCAGGGAAGACGACGATACCAGAGGAAACCACGATCTCAGAGGAGACCATGATCTCAGAAGAGACCACAATCCCAGAGGAGACTGTAATGTCAGGGAAGACCATGATCTCAGAAGAGATCACAATCCCAGAGGAGACCATGATTTCAGAAGAGACCACAATCCCAGAGGAGACCATGATTTCAGAAGAGACCACAATCCCAGAGGAGACCGTAATGTCAGGGAAGACCATGATTTCAGAAGAGATCACAATCCCAGAGGAGACCGTAATGTCAGGGAAGACCATGATTTCAGAAGAGATCACAATCCCAGAAGAGACCGTAATGTCAGGGAAGACCATGATTTCAGAAGAGATCACAATCCCAGAAGAGACCACAATCCCAGAGGAGACGACCGTAATGTTAGGGAAGACCATGATTTCAGAAGAGATCACAATCCCAGAAGAGACCACAATCCCAGAGGAGATGACCATAATGTCAGGGAAGACCATGATCTCAGAGGACACCACAATATTAGGGAAGACTGCGATCTCAAAAGGGACCACAATGTTGGGGAAGACAATATTTCCAGGGAAGAGCATGATATTGGAGGAGACCATAATATCAGGGAAGACCATGTTGCCAGAGGAGAGCATGTTATCAGAGGAAATTATAATGCCAGGGAAGACAATGTTATCAGAGGAGACTATGTTGTTGGCGAAGACCACGTTGCCAGGAAAGACCACATTATCAGGAAAGACCATGTTGCCAGGAAAGACCACATTATCAGGAAAGACCATGTTGCCAGGGAAGACATATTGGGGGAAGACCATGGTGCCAGGGACAGGCATGATGCTGGGGGAAGACATGCTGTCACCAGGAGCAAGAGGACTACAGGTAAGAATATTACTTTAAATGTTTGCTTAAGGTCCACTGAATTTGTTAGGAAACAAAATCCTGCTGTGAGTGTTGTTCATGCGCAAGCTACTGTACCAGTTTACTGTCTAATGGGACCAGTCAGCAATGTCTCTGCCTGAAGGAGTTTAAGATTAAATGGTAAAGATTAAGTGGTAAAAGTCCCTCTGTATCCATGGGAGCCAAAGATCTCAGCCTTATAGGCAAAACAAGATACGACAGAAAAATTAAAGACAGTTAACATGGAGGAGGGAAGGAAAAAAATTTGGGGGAGTGACTTATCAATCTAAATCCAGAACCAGGCTTAAAAATTTTTTTTATTTCATATTTAAGTAGTACTTTTTAAAAAAAAGTTAATACTTCTGTATTGATAGCAAAATTTTTACATGCACATTAACAAGCTCCTTTTTTGTTTTTGGAAAAGGGACAAGGACAGGAGATTGAATTTATTTCCACCATACTGTTTTTGTTCTGAATTTTCCACTTTGCTTTGCATTCTCTAGATTTCTCAAGATTTATAATTTTAACTGCAGTATTCTATACATTGTACAGTGGGATCTTAGACTGGATGAGGGCACATTGCTTCAGGAAGTACTCTGGAAACAGGAGCAGAATACTTGGGACATTTTTTGTAGGAATTGGCATTTAATGGTGTTTTCCTCCAGTGATTCAAAAGGAGTCACACTTCTCCATTGCAGAAGTACTTTGGAACTTCTGTTTCCTGAAAAAACTCAAATATTAGATTTAAATTTTTTTTATTGCAGCAAGTTTCAAGTTTTCTTCAAAGATTTTTTAGAATTGAGATACAGCAATCCTGAGAGTGGGAAGAGATTTTCAAAAGGTGACTTTCGAAACAAAAGACAAACTTTTTTACTTACAGAATAAATGCAGAGGCACCCTTTGGGTATCACACAGCTGAAACAGCTTTTCCTTCACTGACTCCTTGAAAGGGTACCCCTGGCATGGATTTGGCAGCAGCATCTGCTGAACCTCATGGTGGTTTGTTCATTAAGCTGAGCTCTGTAACAGCTGGGTGTAACCAACAGCTGTTCTAACTGAGGTTTCAGCATAAGTTATTGCAATTAAGAATTAATTATCTGCTCTGATAATGCTGCTGTTGTTGTTTTAATGGCATCATTTCTTTATTTTTTTTCAGGGTGAAGGCTCAGATATCAACGCTTTGGGAGGTGGTGGACCACGGGGAGAAAATGAAGGAAGTGCTGTACCAGGCAGAGGTGATTTTAAGGTATTAGCAAAAAGATAATTTCAAACCAAAGAGGGTTGAGGGTTTGGTTTTGCTCAAAAGGGGAGAAGGCTCTAGTAGATAAATAATGATGGAAGTAATTTGAGTGTTGCAAAGGAAATATCCTTAAGTTTATTGGTGAATAATTTTATTTCACTTATGTTTCTGCTTTTCAGAATTTGTTGTATTTTTGTTATTTTTATTGAGAGCATGCAGAATATCTGCTTCTTTAATCACATTACTGTAAAAGAAAGTCATTGGCAATCTTTCTGTTCCATGATGCCTTTTGTAACTGAAAAGGTAGAATGTAAGTGATGCATGTTCTGCTGAAATCTTTATTTCAGCAATTTGTGGGAGAGCTCTAGATTACTGAACCTTGATTTTTCATGATTTCTGTGTGCTTGTCAGAAAAGAAATCTAATGGGGATTCTGTGAAAGGAGTGATGCCTGAACATTTCAGAGATATTTCTTGTGTTTGAAGATTGATAAATTTTTGAGATAAACTACTAATTTTGACACAGTTTCTTGCTGCTTTGCTCTCTATGCAGTGAGTACAGATGTTGTTTCCTATCTGTGAGGATCAGAGAAGTTTAAGTGTGACTTGTGTAGCAATGTTGTCCCAGGAAGTTTCTGTTTCTGAACCAGATAATTGGATGGAAATTTGCATTATAATACATGCAGACAGGTTGCATTGAGAAAAAGTAAACCAGAAAGGGAGTCTTATTTGGAAGCTGAAGCAATACTGTAAAGAGACAGGTGAGCTTTGAGATAAACTCATTACCAAGTAGTCTTGGTATGATTTAGTCACTGAGAAATTAAAACAAATTTATATTCATGTTCACAGTATTTTTACTTTTTCTCAGAAACTTTTCAGATTTTACCTTCTGTGTTTGCCCAGTACAAGGATTTTTATTTAAAAAAAAAAAAAAAAAACCCAAATAGTGGCATTAAAAGAATGTACTGTATTTTCTTTGATATTATTTCAGTCTTTTTTTGTGGCATTTCATCTTGGAAATATTGACCTTACAATATCTGGTATCCAAAGCCTTTGGGCATAGTGAAATTCTGGACCATGTATAGCATTAAAAACTTTGTACATAGCAAAACCAGTAAAATCTGAAAAGCAATGGATTGATTAGTGTCTGATATTATGTCTGCTCCTTACAAGGGGTAACCATTATTAGAGAAAGCAAAAAGATTTTAACTCCTGGATTGAATCAAAGATAATTATACATATGACAGGTAACTTCTTATCTCTATTTCTTAATCCCACGCAGAGATGTTTGTTTTTCCATTATCTACTCAGGTTATAGACTTAGATCAAAGACATTTAGGGGTCATGACATTTCAATGAATGAAAAGAATCATCTTGAGTCTAGGGGACCTTCTTCTGTATTGCTCCTGTCTTTCACTGAATTTTACACATCTCAAAATTCAGAAAATTCATGACAATCCATTGATGATGGGCTGAATTATTGCTCTTTCATCTTGTTACATAGCCACTTTCCTCTACTGTGACCAGAACATAGCACTCTATCCTATGTGCTTGCACTAACCATGACTTGATTACTGCAGCATAATGTGTATTTAGGTGAAGAATGCGTATATGGTCTTCTGATCAGTTTTTTTTGAATGGTGGTAGACTTAAATATTGAAGTTCTCTGCCTATTAAGAGGAATTCTCTTAGAAAATTATCCTAGCAACTGCACATGCCTTTATATCAGCACGCTGATTTTTATCTGCATTAAGAAATCTGTGTTATTGAGGCATTGGCTGGCTCTTTGCTGTTTGCTAAAGCAGCAGAGGGAGATAGTTTTCATATTTCAGAAAGTGGTGTTTATATTAAAGGATTTAAGTACTGCAGCAGGTCTCACACCATAAATGTGAGAAGATGTTGGGAAAAATTAGTTGCACAATTCTGAATTCAGCATGAGCCATGCCTTAACAGGGATAAGATGACTCATACCCAAGTCAAAGTGGTACATCATTTCCTCTAACAGAAAAAAGGAGGTTAAATCCTGACCCTTCTGCACAGCAGGAGCTCTGGCTTCCACCTGGTTTCAGAACCTAGAAGAAGCTCCTGAGATGGTAGGAAGAGTGTGGAGCTGTCACACTGTATGATGAGGCTGAGAGGAAGTCAGAGCTGGTGCCTCTGATACAGGTGGGGGTGTTTTGAGAAAGACAGCTGAAACAACATGCTCCAGAATTCCAAGTCAAATGAAGCTACTTTCATCAGTTCATAACTTTGAAATATATTTTTTGTACACATTAGACAAAAAAAAGAGAAAAAGATATGAATGAAATAGACCTCTATATTCTCCTGAGAGTTCATAATCAGAAAGAGAGATTTTCAGGGTGCAATGCTTGTCCTTTAGTAATAGTTACATTAGAATGAGACTCCATAAATGCCTAACAGCTGTCAAATGTAAACACCAGTTGTGCAGCTATCTGGAATTAGGTGTGATGTGTTTCAACTCTCAGATACTCAGTTTAGTTTCTTTCTCTTGTTTTGTTGTGGTTTGAAAGGGCAAGTAGCATAAGAGGATTCTGTGTTCTCACAGATGGAATATTCTGTTTCTCTGGCTACAGTACTACATCTGGAAATAATTTTTTTGAACACGCAGAGGAATGTTCTGTGTTTTTAAATAGACCTGTTCCTCAAAACCAGAAAAAATCCACTTGTTCGAGTTGTGCAAACACTAAAATCTGGAGGGTAATGCTAATGGCTTTAAGGGGGCTATGCCTTTAGCCTGAGCTATCAGTAAAATAATAAATCTCTTAGAAGATGAGATCATTGTGCCCTGAATTTAGTGTTGATCAGTACTTGAAATTCTGATGTGATGCATCTATGTATGAGGAAGCAATGATCTGTAGGCTATGAGAACTGTAGGTTTGCACATACTTTTCATGCTCCTGTGGGGACGGACAGATTTTCCCTGCTGAGACCAGGGGTCCTGTGAGAAATGCATGAAAGGAGTGTTTCCATCAAGCCGTGGGAGTTTTTTAGTACTCTAGTATCCAACCAAGACTTCTGATACTTCTAGTGGAAAGGTGGTCTGATTAGAAGAAATGCTGATAAAAAGCATGAAAGGTGCAGCCCGTGAAAACCAGCCGGTGGCAGCAGTGGTCCTTGGCACCTCCATGGCTTTCATGAAATTTGCAGCCATTGATGGAAGTGCCTCATCCCCAGTGTCTGGAGGAGGCAAAGGAAGGAAGCAATTATAGCAGATGCTTTTCTGGCACCTGGTTTTGTGGAGAAGAAGGAAGAGCTTCAGAGATATGGCCAAATGCAGCAACAACTGTGCTTGGCCCAGGCAGTGTGCCACAGTGGGGTCCCTTGGCATATGCCACAGCAGTGAGAGATAAACTCTGTAAGGCTGGGGCAGGACTTAGCTGAGTGATATTTACAGACTGAAGCATCCTGATTTCAATTGGAAAAAAAAATGAGTATGCACATTTTTAAGGAGATCTGACTTCTGCATGGCTCAAGATAGGCACTTCTTCACATGCCACCAGCTCTAGATCCACCATCAGCTGCAAAGTATTTTGACACTTTTGATTTTGTCCCTGGCTACCATCTAGTTAAATTAACACCTGGAGATGAGGAAAGGAGTGCCTCAGTGACATCCTGTGAGTGATTTCATCTCAGCAGAATGCTTCTCCCAGCCAAGAATGCAGGGAGACCTTAGTCAAGACAAGGAAGCCTGTGCCAGGAAACACTGCTTTGCCTGTAGGTGACACAGAAATGGAGAGAGAGACATTATTATTGGGGGGAAACGTGTGAGTGGAGAAAAGCTATTTTTACTATTTTTCATAGATAACTATTTTTTTCAGGCTGGTCTGCAGAAATTAAGTTTTCAGCAACTGAACAAGTAAATTAATGGCCCTCCAAGTATTTTTAAATCTCATCTGATCTTTGCAGAGTGGTTTGTGGAATAGCATGCAGTGCAGTTGGAGTGAAATGGGTACTGGTACCAGCAGACTGTGACATGTAATTTTCTCTGCTTACTCATCACAATTTTTTATTCAGTCTGACAAATGCCATCTCTTCACAAGACCAGATCAAAGACATTCCACATCTCATGTCAAAAAGCTACAGCTGAGCACCTACTTAGAGGACACCTGCTTTTTGGGGATGAAGTAGTTTTCAGGACATACACTGAAGACTAATTTCAGGAACTTGGCATAATTTTTCTGTTTATTATTTCTTTGGAATAAAAAGGGCAACAATCAAGACCAAGAATATGTTGGCTGCTCCTGGAAGTTCAAGAGTAAATTCTCTTTGCATCATTGTGTTTGGATGGCTGCTCTCTGTTTTGGGCAAGCAGCTACCATATTCTAACTGATCAAACATCTATGGTAAAACAAGGACCTAAACCAAGATTTTCATCAACTGGGCATACATTAGACTGTACTGTTGTGGAATTTCAAGACAGATGTAGTCGACAGCATCATAATGGAGAGCTCCATACCATGGATGTAACAGGCTGTGAAGATGCTCCTAGCATCGTAGCCCATGCTTGAAGAATCTAAGAAGGCTAGAGGCTGAAGAAGGATACTGAGAGAAAAACAAGTAGCAAAAGATAAGAAGAATAGTCATCCTCTGATCTCCTGGACTCTTGTCTAACAGGTGGGAGAAGTCATTCTGAAGCTCCACAGCTATTTGTGATGTGACAGGATGTATTATACAGCTAAACTAGTGAAGCAATTTACAGCAGTGCTTCTTGAGATGGATGCATGCCACACATACCTACATCTGAATATAAGTGTGACATTAAAGAGGGCTGGGATAAACCTACAGAGGCACAAATCTGCCAGGAATGCAGCCAACCTGCATCCTCAAAGTACTCGTGACAGAGAAATTTCTGTTTTCAAGTTCTTAAACAGGTGGGAGAAAGTTGGAATCATTCACATGACAGAGGAATCCTGCACTTCCACCAACATAGTAACTCAGTGCCAAGTATCATAATATGTTGTTCTTTTTATTGGAATATGGTGGAAAATTGGAAGAAGAGACTGTGGGGTCTTCTCTGTGATTGATGGAACAGTTTGGAAAATCCCACTAAAGCTTTGTTTCACTAGAAGTAGAGAGCAAGTATTAGTGTGCAGCCTGCTTGTACACTGGTTTTGCAGCACACTGTATTGCATGCAACTGTTCTATAGGCATGTGCATGTGAAGCACTAGGTGCATTTTGAGAACCATGGAGCTACAAACAAGCCAACAACTAGTGAAACACTCCCAGAGCAGTCTTTTATCAAAAGCAATACTACAATGTGATGGCACTGATTGGCTGCTGTAGTAAGTTCTTGATAGCTCCAGGGCAGGATGCTGCTTGGGATCTTCCATCTATCAAGTGTGAGGAACACGGCAACAGAGCAAAAGCCTTCTCTTTGTCCAAGAAATTGTAATAGGTGTAAAGTATATGGAATAACAGAACTTCTGTCCTTTATCCATGAATAGCCTCTACTTTCTTCTTCTTGCATAATTGGACCCTAGTACATGATGTTATGGTGGTCATGGTTGGTATTTAAATACATTGCTTTTGTCTAATATGTCATGGAATTAATTAAAATAGCAAATCCATTTGGGAGCAACAAAATGAGTGAGGCATGATCCCTGAGTGACTTCTGCTCTTCCCTGTTGTGTGTGCTACCCCTATGAGCAGATGATGGCACAGCCACCACAGCTAATGCCTGGCTGCTGCCAATTCCTCAGGTAAATGCCTGGCTGCATCTGTCTTTCTTCCTTTGCAAGCTCAGGTCCTGGTTTCTGTAGCTTCAGTGAAACTTAGCTGTGAAATATTAGTAAGTCTTTTTGTGAAATCTGCGACTCTGGGAACTGATTTCCCTGAGCCAAATAGAAAAATTTGGCTAGCATATTAGAAACTCATGACATGGGGACCAGGAGACAGGTGATTGGGTGGCAGAAAGCATCCAATATGCATTAAAAAACCCCCACAACTCACCACACTTCCTTAACGTCTCATGTCTAAGTATCCCAAACTTAGCTTGCAAATATTGAATCCATCAGTTGTTACTTAGGCAGTGACAATTACCTGAGGAAGTGTAGCTGGAGATTGTGCAAGCTGCTGCCAGCTTCTAAACAATCTCCAGAGATAAATGGCTGCAAGATTTGCCTCGTGCTTATGCAGATCCTACTAAATAATGAGTTTCTGCCTTCTAGGGCATATACTGAGGTGCCCAAGCTCATTCCTAATATGTGAGTGTGGTGATCCACCTTTGCTAATTATTCAGTTGAGAAGGGTTAATTAACTAGGTGGAGAACTATACTTACATGATTATTCTGTTTCTGAAATATGTCCTTGCATGGGGTAGCTCTGAGGATGTACCTCTCCATCATCTGTTTGCAAATTTTTCATTTCCCTTATGTGTTTTCTCCTTTTCAAAAGAGAAAACATGAAATATGAAAAAAAAAATGAAAATATGAAACAAAAGATTGTGTGTATTGCTGAGTGTGAATTACATGAAGAAGTACTAAAAAGGATGAAAACAAAGAAATATTGAGGCACATAATGGCAAGCTGAAGGCAGGGAACCCTTTTTAAGATCTCAGCAAAAACATTTTAACCTAACATGAGGTGTTAGGAGATGGAGAACTTTAAACACACTAACATTGAAAAAATAATTTGTTGTGACAAAGGAGGCCTAGTTGCCTTTCTGTCTGAAAATAAGATCCTTTTTGCTCTATTCTATTAAAAAAAATTGGCAACAGTAGATACATTGTTTTAAATTAAATTCCTCCAGCTTCTCTTTATCTCCTTTGACATATATTTTGTCTGCTTGTTTATAGTAGTTCTAGGAAGTCTCTGAAGTGCTATAGAAATAGAAGGATGCTCCTAAATGAGAGGAAATCAGTTGACGAAAATAGCAGCTGCCAAAAAGAATTATTTGGAGGGCTCTGGTGTGACCACTTATGCAGGTGGAAGTGTTTCTAGGATGGTGAGGAAATGACCGTGTGTCCCAGCCACAGGAAATGCTGATTTATTTATTGGCTTTGTCAGAGTAGTCTTTTGCAAATAGGACTGAGCCAGAGACAGCTTTATGGAATGAGCCAGCAGGAAACTGCCTGCCTTAGAAGAAGGAAACCAGACTACCCTGTAATAATAAATAGGAAGAGGTCCTTGCAGTCACAAAATCTGTGAAGCCTTGTTTTATAGAAGGTTATGGCTGAGACATTTGAAGGGACCAAAGGAAGTTAAGCACTGTCAGTCTTAAAGGTTTCTTAGAGGGTGGTATTGTGTTTTATTTTTCCCCAAAGAAAACCCATAACCAATTCTTTACCCTCTAAATCCTCTGGAAACTATTCTCAGCCATTGNGTTTGCAAATTTTTCATTTCCCTTGTGTGTTTTCTCCTTTTCAAAAGAGAAAACATGAAATATGAAAAAAAAAAGAAAATATGAAACAAAAGATGTGTGTATTGCTGAGTGTGAATTACATGAAGAAGTACTAAAAAGGATGAAAACAAAGAAATATTGAGGCACATAATGGCAAGCTGAAGGCAGGAACCCTTTTTAAGATCTCAGCAAAAACATTTTAACCTAACATGAGGTGTTAGGAGATAGAGAACTTTAAACACACTAACATTGAAAAAAATAATTTGTTGTGACAAAGGAGGCCTAGTTGCCTTTCTGTCTGAAAATAAGATCCTTTTTGCTCTATTCTATTAAAAAAAATTGGCAACAGTAGATACATTGTTTTAAATTAAATTCCTCCAGCTTCTCTTTATCTCCTTTGACATATATTTTGTCTGCTTGTTTATAGTAGTTCTAGGAAGTCTCTGAAGTGCTATAGAAATAGAAGGATGCTCCTAAATGAGAGGAAATCAGTTGACGAAAATAGCAGCTGCCAAAAAGAATTATTTGGAGGGCTCTGCTGTGACCACTTATGCAGGTGGAAGTGTTTCTAGGATGGTGAGGAAATGACCGTGTGTCCCAGCCACAGGAAATGCTGATTTATTTATTGGCTTTGTCAGAGTAGTCTTTTGCAAATAGGACTGAGCCAGAGACAGCTTTATGGAATGAGCCAGCAGGAAACTGCCTGCCTTAGAAGAAGGAAACCAGACTACCCTGTAATAATAAATAGGAAGAGGTCCTTGCAGTCACAAAATCTGTGAAGCCTTGTTTTATAGAAGGTTATGGCTGAGACATTTGAAGGGACCAAAGGAAGTTAAGCACTGTCAGTCTTAAAGGTTTCTTAGAGGGTGGTATTGTGTTTTATTTTTCCCCAAAGAAAACCCATAACCGATTCTTTACCCTCTAAATCCTCTGGAAACTATTCTCAGCCATTGGTTTGTCTCTTTGGAGTGATTTACAAAAGCCTAGTTACCATTACTTTTTTTCCCATACAGTTACAAATGTAAAAAAGTAGAAAATTATGTCTTCAAAGCAAGAGATTAGAGCTCTAAGAGTTCTCTAACAGTTCTTTGGGTTTATCATGTGAAAGTCAGCAGCAACAGCAGACATTCTCCACAGAGTGCTTTTCAATGGGTAGGGGCCTCATGGGTGGCTACTAAGGGGGTTGACTGTAACTTTGAGTGAGATTACTCATATTTTGAGAGCTCCATCCATGCTTAATAGTGCATTTATTCTGTTCAAGAGATGTATTGTGGCTGTGCTCTAGTGCTAAACTCAGTAATTTCAGAGCAAGGGGATTGCAAGCATCTCACTGGCTATCATTTGGCTGGGATTTATCCCTTTCCTTTCTGCTGTGATGTACCACACAGAATCAGAATAATGCAGCAAAAAGACAGTGAAATGTATAAAGTGTTGAAACAGACTTCTTTAATAGAAGAAGCTTGTGTTGCAGATTTTCATCTGCAGACTGCACTGACACAATATTCACCAACTGTATCACTGCTTCGTAGCACACTGTTAGTTTCCACATTTTATGCTTTTTCCCCACTGAAGGCTCATTCTTACTCTATTTTCTGCTGTTCTTCTCCAGATAGAACGCTCTCCCTGCTACCTGCTGACTGTGAGGATCATCCGGATGAGAAATCTTCAGAGAGTGGATGCCTGTAAGTACCTCCATTTGTAGCAGTATCTCAGGATACAGTCGACAAATA
>VZTY01031763.1:94876-110069 GCA_013400935.1 Turnix velox
TTTTGCAAATAGGACTGAGCCAGAGACAGCTTTATGGAATGAGCCAGCAGGAAACTGCCTGCCTTAGAAGAAGGAAACCAGACTACCCTGTAATAATAAATAGGAAGAGGTCCTTGCAGTCACAAAATCTGTGAAGCCTTGTTTTATAGAAGGTTATGGCTGAGACATTTGAAGGGACCAAAGGAAGTTAAGCACTGTCAGTCTTAAAGGTTTCTTAGAGGGTGGTATTGTGTTTTATTTTTCCCCAAAGAAAACCCATAACCGATTCTTTACCCTCTAAATCCTCTGGAAACTATTCTCAGCCATTGGTTTGTCTCTTTGGAGTGATTTACAAAAGCCTAGTTACCATTACTTTTTTTCCCATACAGTTACAAATGTAAAAAAGTAGAAAATTATGTCTTCAAAGCAAGAGCTTAGAGCTCTAAGAGTTCTCTAACAGTTCTTTGGATTCATCATGTGAAAGTCAGCAGCAGCAGACATTCTCCACAGAGAGCTTTTCAATGGGTACTCATATTTTGAAAGCTCCATCCATGCTTAATATGCATTTATTCTGTTCAAGAGATGNGTTTATCATGTGAAAGTCAGCAGCAACAGCAGACATTCTCCACAGAGTGCTTTTCAATGGGTAGGGGCCTCATGGGTGGCTACTAAGGGGGTTGACTGTAACTTTGAGTGAGATTACTCATATTTTGAGAGCTCCATCCATGCTTAATAGTGCATTTATTCTGTTCAAGAGATGTATTGTGGCTGTGCTCTAGTGCTAAACTCAGTAATTTCAGAGCAAGGGGATTGCAAGCATCTCACTGGCTATCATTTGGCTGGGATTTATCCCTTTCCTTTCTGCTGTGATGTACCACACAGAATCAGAATAATGCAGCAAAAAGACAGTGAAAAAAACTTCTTTAATAGAAGAAGCTTGTGTTGCAGATTTTCATCTGCAGACTAGTGAGAGCACTGACACAATGTTCACCAACTATATCACTGCTTTGTAGCACACTGTTAGTTTCCACATTTTATGCTTTTTCCCCACTGAAGGCTCATTCTTACTCTATTTTCTGCTGTTCTTCTCCAGATAGAACGCTCTCCCTGCTACCTGCTGACTGTGAGGATCATCCGGATGAGAAATCTTCAGNGCACTGACACAATATTCACCAACTGTATCACTGCTTCGTAGCACACTGTTAGTTTCCACATTTTATGCTTTTTCCCCACTGAAGGCTCATTCTTACTCTATTTTCTGCTGTTCTTCTCCAGATAGAACGCTCTCCCTGCTACCTGCTGACTGTGAGGATCATCCGGATGAGAAATCTTCAGAGAGTGGATGCCTGTAAGTACCTCCATTTGTAGCAGTATCTCAGGATACAGTCGACAAATATTCTTTTACAAATGCAGAGCAACTATTTCCAAGTGCTTCTGTAATAACCTGGTGTTTATGTAAATGAGTTGTTGTAAACTAGGTCAGTCCGTGCTACTTGTTGCTATTTTATTCATCCTGTGCTTTCTGGTTGGTTTCCAGACTTGAATATGATTTTGAGGATAAGAAAGTTGGAGGGGGGTGGATTTAGACTAGACATGGGAAAGAAATTCTTTACAGTGAGGGTGGTGAAACACTGGAACAGGTTGCCCAGAGGGGTTGTGGATGCCCCATCTCTGGAGGGGTTCAAGACTAGGCTGGACAAGGCACTGGGCAGCCTGGTCTAGTGGGAGGTGTCCCTGCCTATGGCAGGGGGGTTGGAACTCGATGATCTTTAAGGTCCCTTCCAACACAAACTATTTTATGATTCTATGACTTTCTCCCCCAAAAAAGGAGAACTCCTGACACAGACAGAGAAAAACTACTGTGTTTTCAAAAGCAAGATGTTATTTCGCTTCTGGGTTGTAGTTCCTTGTGAATCGTGGCTGAGAGGAGCAAATTTTTTCATTCTCCCCCAATCTTGGTTCTGACACAGATGCAATGAATAAGAAGAAACCTCCTAAAATCATTATCACCAGGCTAATCCCAATAATACCTACCCTTAAACAGTTGTCAGTGTGGACTGAGAGCTGGATGCCTTGTCCCTTCTAATGCTCACTCAGCAATATTGTAGTTGTGCAAGACTGAGTTGCACAGCAGAAAAGTGGTGAGGAGTGAGCAGGAAATGAAAAGGCCACTGTTTATTTAAAGGACATGGACTATCCACATGTTCAAGGAGAAGAGGCCTTTCACTCAAAATAAACAAGTTAATAATTTCTTTTGTTTGAATCAGTACAACTATGTAACCACCTGTGAAAGGAAGCTGAAACTAGCTCTAGAGTGAGTGTGGGAGGGAAATGGTGTAACCTCACCATCTCTCTTGATTCTCCTGTTTCACTGTGAGTGGCAGCACTCAGCACAATAATCTCTTTCACAGGAAGATCCAGGGAAGGTGTTCTGAGAGATAATGACTTAGATTTACCATGCACTACCATTTCTTGCCCTATGGCTGTAACACATTTTTGTATGAAGTACATTATCACAGAATGAGTTGACTTGGAAGGGGCCTTCAAAGCCATCTAGTCCAGCCACTCTGCAGTAAGCAAGGACATCTTGCACTAAGTCACATTACTTAGAGACTCAAGGTTGGGCCTGAATGTCTCCAGGGATGGGACCTCCATCACCACTCTGGGAAATCTGTTCCAATATCTCACCATCTTCGTAGTAAAAAATTTCTTTCTAATGTCTAATCTAAACCTGCCCTGCTCTAGCTCAAAAACATTGTCCCTTGTCCTAATCTATCATGATGCCCTGGCAAACAGTGCCTCCACACCTTTCTCCTAGACCCCTTTTGGGCACTGAGGGCAGCTATGAACAGGCTGAACAACTCCAAATTTCACAACCTGTCCTCATCTCTCTGATCAACCTCATGGCCCTTCTCAGAACCCTCTCTAACAAGACCGTGTCCTTCTTGTGCAGAGGGGCTCCAGAGCTGGATGCAGTACCCCAGGTGGGATTTTATGGGAGCACAGTAGAGGTGGAGAATCACTTCTCTCCATATTGGAGGACTTTGCTGTGTCACAGCTCCAAGTGAGGGGTATACTGATGTCCTAGGTCATATCATTGAATCATGCTCTCTGTGCCTGTACTTTCCTCCAGGTCCACAGCTGTGGTGCTTGTGTGATGATACAATAACCAAGGACTCATCCTGAATTTTCAGTGTGTCAGATGGCAAGACAAAATCACAAATAACAAGGTTGTAGAAAGAGATTGTGCAAGCAGAGCTGAAGCAATATTTTGCATTAAATACACAGCTGACAAGTTTGCCTGCATCTACGCATATAATTAAGGATTGTTTGATATGCCTTGTATCTCTAAGTACAGTAAAGATACAAGAATGATGAATCACATCAGTAGAACAGAGTACTTTGCTAGCCAAACAGTCTTTAATCTCCAGTGATAAACTTGAAGTCATGGAGTAGTTTCATTAGTCATCAGGAATTACTATAAAAACATTTCAAAATCATTATTGTTATCCCTAGAATCTTCAAACATAGTCTAATATCTAATTTTCACTTTCAAAATCTTCAAAGTAGTGCTATCTGCATAGAATTTCCCAAATTAAGGAAAAAAAATTTAAAAAGTAACAAATACTTGTACAGAATCACACTGATGATCACACGGGTCTCTTAGGGGAATAAATTAAGTATAAGGTTTGCTGCAAAAACCTTTGATATATGTGGAAAATAAGTAACAAAAGAAGCTGCAGAAAGGCACAGACAGTGATAACCTGGCACACAATTCGGGCTGTAGATATTTGAGATACATTCTTATTTAGGTGCCTTTGAGAAGTAGGATGGAATATACTTTGCTAACCTTCTCCTGGTGTGTTTTTGGAGAGAGACTTGGTCCCTCTCCTCCTGGAGGTGGATGTGTGCATACACCTATGGGAAAGCTTGCTGTTTTGAGAAATTAAAGATAGTGACTGAGTAGAAGAGGAAATTCTCACCCTCTTCTTTTACACACAACATCACTGTTGTTTTTTAACTCACTCAATGAAGAATAGAAAATACTTTCCTCTTCTAGATTGTCTTATGGTCTGCACTATTTCCCTCTCAGAAGGGCATACTGGATAGAGTTAGGTATGTCATTAAATAACTTATACATGCTGTTGATAGCATGTGGTAACCTTCCCAGTGTCATGCAGCAGCTCTGACATTAGGAATTGTTTTGCCTCTGTCTCTACTTAGTAAGTGAAGCTGATTGTTACGTGTCGTTGTGGCTTCCAACTGCAACATGTGAAAGATCCCGGACAAAAACCGTGAGAAATTCCAACAATCCAGTGTGGAATGAAACCTTCTACTTTAGGATCCAGAGTCGGGTCAAGGTAAGGAGAGAGAGTTATCTGTTTGAAATAACCTGAAGACTATGTTTATTGTGGGTCATATTTTAAAAAAAGTTACCATCTTCAGTATGTGAATCAAAGAATGTCAGGGATTGGAAGAGACCTCAGGAGATCATCAAGTCCACTTCCCCTGACAGAGCAGGAAAACCCAGATCAGGTCACAAAGGAAGGCATCCAGGCAGGGTTTGAATGTCTCCAGAGAAGAAGACCCTCTGGGCAGCCTGTGCCACTGTTCTGTCACCCTCATTGTGGAAAAGTTTTTTCTCCTATTTCTGTGGAAACTCCCATGTTCCAACTTGCACCCACTGCCCCTTATCCTATTATTAGAGGTCACTGAGAAGAGCCTGGCTCCATCCTCCTGACACTCACTCTTTATATATTTATAAGCATTAATGAGGTCACCCCTCAGCCTCCTTTTCTCCAAGCTAAAGAGACCCAGCTCCCTCAACCTTTTCTCAGAAGGGAGATGTTCCAAACACCTGATAGAGTTTGCACTGCAAGCCTAGTTACAGAACAACATTCTGAATGCTGCAGAGCTATTTTTCCTGATTAACAAGCTGAAGAAAAAGGGTCCAATGATGAAGGAGGAGAGCTCTGTACAGATACTGTACAGAAGATAGGGTCCAACCTATGTTCTGAATGGTGTCCAGGAACTGTTTTAGATGGCACATGCTAAGGGCCTAATCAAATTGTTTAACAGCAGAGATCACTGAGTTCCCATGCCTGTATGATGGCAATTTTCAGTAAGGTTGGGATCTAAACTCCATACTGAAGTTTTAAAGAAAGTGGAATCAGTTTATGAATCAGTGCAAGATGGATACTAAATTTAGGAGCTATGGAGACATATGGAGGTATAGCCAATGTGTTACTCGTGTTACAGTAATCAAACTGAACTGGGAAAGAACAAATATGCAATTTATACAAGTTTACAAATGCATATAAATGTTTTCCCCAAAGGGGTGTGATCTTAAATTTCTTCACTTTTCTTCTCAAGCTAATCCTCAGTACTCCATCTTCCTTAGAAGTAATGATGTCAAGAAAATCACAAAAAAACACTTCTCCCTCTTCCTCTAGAATGTGTTGGAGCTGACGGTGTATGATGAGGATTTTGCTACTCCAGATGACCACCTTCTCTGTGCTTCCTTTGATACTGCTAAACTTCCAATTGACAAAACAGTGATACTGTATTTTAAACCCAGCCCACAGGTGAGACTTGTGAGATCAGTGCCTCCAAGATGAGGCAGAACAGGGTGTAGAAGACACACACACAAGTTTTCTAGCTTGAACTATTAATTTTTGTCAACTTCTGTTTCCTGGCCTGTGTATTACATTGCTTTACCCTAGTCCCATGTCTCTGGCAATGAATATTGCTGCTCTTCTCTCTGTATGTTCCATGAAGAAATCCTTTGTGGCTACAGGTGCTTGAGCACTGGAAGTCAGTTTTAGTTGATAGTCTTGGCAAGTTATCTTTGGTTTACTTACTGTGGAATAAACTTATGGATTGTTGTTCCAGTTTGTCAATGATCCAGCAACTATGTGACATCATCACGTAGATCAGGTAGGTGGTTTAAAACAAAGCAACTAAGAAATTAGTGGAGAGTTGTACTACACTTTCAAAATCTTGGGGTGAGCCTTCTGAATCCACCATGGATGACTTCTAATGAGTACATGAATAGTTACTCAAAATATAAACACAAAAAATGTGGTAAAAAATCCAGATTTGAGAGCCTGAGCCCTCTCTTCCAGTATTTTTATTAACTATTAAAGACCATGTGGCTGAAAGAGTGTGGTAAGTACAGTTAGGTCATAATAGCTATCCCTGAGTGACACCAAGGCTATCTGTTGTAGGGTGAATAATTCTTTTTTTTTTTCCCTGTGTAATTCATAGCCACCATCTCTAGCCTATTTGAAGTTGTCCTGTGTGTATCCCAGTACTGCCCTCTGCAGTGTCCTGACTGCAGTGATACCTCTAGAGCTGAGCCTACTGTCTTATCTATCAGAATTAATGGAGTTCTGGAGCTCTGAATGAGTGATTTACTCTGTTTCTCAGCTTCTCATCTATGAAATGGATATTAGTTCCCTTTCAAATATATGCATGAGATCATAAAAATAACTCCTGTGCAACTTCTTGCTACCATAGGCAGGTTGCTTCTGGTACCCAAACTAGGTTGCTCACAGTTAGGTCATACTCTGCCTTACGAGTCTATGAATAACTGTAACTCTGAATCACTCAGTAATACTGATTTATTTTGTTAAAGTGATGAGTGGAAGTATCTGTAACTTCTAATCTACCAGCAAGGATAGTAAGTCATACCAGGATGATGCCAGGAATAGATAGGAGAAAAAAGTAGAATTCATAAAACACAGAAAGTTGCAGATTGTCTTTCTGGAGCACCTTCCTAATTAAAGGTAAAATTACAAGTTGTTTTGATCACAGAATCATAGAATACGATGGTACCTTGTAGAAGGAGGTGAGGAAGGAATCATTTAACTGTTTTGAAATGCTTTTTCAAGCCTTCTAGTCCGAAATATTTATCACATGCTGGACTTTTCAAACAGTTACTTCAATATTGTGAACTAAGATCCTGAGTTTAGACAAGGGAGAAAATATTCTGTAGCTTCTTAATTTAATTTATTGTTCTTGTTTTCAGGCAGAGGAGGAGCTAGAGGTTGAATTCAAATTGGAGGATGCGTAAGTGATATAAAGATTATTTTTAAAATTAAAAAAAATCATTAAATGCTGAAGCACGAAACCCTTATCAGAAGTCATGCTTTGTCGGATTTCTGCAAAAAGCACCAGACATGTTTCAACATCTTTACCACAGTCTCTGTGGTTTATTTGCTTTCTAAGACTCAGTGCTTCAACACTTGGGAGGACTTTCTGAGTCTAAGTGCTGAAGGTTGTGTGTGCATGCATGTGAACAAGCAAGGGGAGAAAGGGCAACACTTTGGTCAAGGAAGCATGGTCATTTGTCAGATCTAAAAAATCCCTGTTCTTCATTTTGTTTCACAGTCCTGGTCCTCATGAAGTCATTGCTACCAATGGAGTTGTGGTGGTATGTGCTTTTTGCCCAAGGAATTTTATACAAGTATTTTCTTAATATAAAGGGGAAGGGAGCCTGGAGGTTGGAGAAGTTGTGAGCTATACATAGCCAGTAGGTCAGCTCCACTGGAGGGTGCTCTATAGCTCCTCGTAGTTAGCTGCTACGGGGGAAAAGTCCAGAAAGGCCAAAGAACTGAGAATTTTGTGGGACTAGACATGTCTAAAGCTGAGGCATTTGCAGCTACTGTAACAATGCTGGGGTATGATAATTTTTCTTACAAATTGTTCTCTGCCTTTCACAGTGTCGTGAACTTTGCTGCTTGGAAGTTGAAGTGGCAGAGAAGAAACAGCAAAAATCAAGTAAGGTTATTAGTTTATCTGTTTACCAATAGCTGCATGATTAATGATGAGAAGATGCCCCTTGCATGTAATGTATTCAAGAATAAGTAGTATTTGCAGTATTCAGGGGAATTAACATTGGGAGAAAACATCAGATTATTACAGATGTCAATGACTGCATCTTGTGCTCCCTTAAGTATGTTTCAGTAAGACCAATTAGACTTACATTAAATTTGAGATGCCAGTTTTACATAACAATGAGAGCTTTTAGAGACCCCTTTCCATGCAAACAGCCTCCTCCTCTCCTTTTGCTGCTTGTGCACCCTTCAGAATGCTTTCCACTAGACAAAGTTGTGGTCTAAACTCTACAGCTCTGCTGCCTGGACCCCACTTTTAATCAAGCCAGCACGAACTCCTGGTTAAATCATAGTGACATTTCTCACAACCTTTGTTTTATTCTTTCAGAGAAAGAGCTCTCCCTTACTGTGAAGGGTTCCTATGAGGGGACACAGGATATCACACTGGGCCCTGATGGAGTGTCCAGCCCTTCAGGTCCCACCAAGTTCCACTATATCAAGTATGCTGACCCAACGCTGGATGTCATGTTGCCAAAGAAGAGGCGCTACCACCCTGTATGTTGGAAATGGCCTGAATGATGAAGTGACCATGAGTGTCTCTATAGACAGTGGCAGGAGGGGGAGAGGGTAAATTCATTACTGCTTTTGTCCTAAAGCATCTTGTTTTCCCAGTGGAGCTGTAAGTATACTACAGAGACGGGCTCTCCAGTGGTGATGTTGAATTCATTGACCACAGGAAGGAAAACAACTATTGCAGAGGTGAGCATCTGTTACTGCCTTTAGGATTATAAGGTCACTCAATCTGAACTCACTACTTCTCTAAGCCCCCATAACATTGTCCTAAATGGTTGTTAAGAGGGTCAGAGATGTTCTGATTTTGAACAAAGAGGAAATTTGTTTCTCCAACTGTTTTCTTCAAGACCATTGTCCCTCCATTAGTCTGCATTACATGCTAATCCTGGACAGAGAGACCAATAGGGATGCCCAAAAATATTATCCCTTCAGCAAATCTTTCCTCATTTACCCATTGACGCCTCCTTTGCTTAGGATCCAAAGTGAAAGTTTTTCCTTGTATCTAAGATAGCAGAAAGTCAGTAAATCTGCCTTTACTAAACCATAGGCTGGATGAGGCACTGAGCAACCTGGTCTAGTGGGAGATGTTCCTGGCCATGGCAGGGGGGTCAGAACTAGATGATCTTTAAAGTCCCTTCCAACCCAAACCATTCTTTGAATTTATGTGCTATAAAAGACACTATATGAAAACATGCTGAAAAAAATAAATACAGTGCATGCATTTTAAAGAAGTTAATGATAATATTGATTGAAATTGCTTGTGCTGTATAGTTTTGAATTAAATTAATAGAGGACAAGGATCCTTATTATTAAAAAATGTTTCTCCTAAGAAACATCTGTAGATGTCCAGATTATTAAGGACAATCTTATCCAAATATTAATAGCTATGATGTCAAGGTGTAGGACAACCTCTGATCTCAGGGCCAGTAAAGCAGAGCACTTTTTGTCAGTTAATATGGAGGCTGCAGTAACTATTTTAAGAGAAGATGAAATCTTGGCAGCAGCAAATGCAGACTTGCAGTCTTTTTACTGTGAAATTCTGGCCAGGATGTCAGAGATTCCATACAAAGTATGGGAAGCAAACATACATGAGCTTTCAAGATGCTGCAGAAAGCTTGTGAATAACATGGGAAATAAGACCTACTGGATGAGCCTCAGGAACATTCTATTCCAAACCTGTTAATGGTTTCCACAGTCTGGTAGCATTTGGGGTTTGTAGGCAGGGAGGTTCCACCAAGGATAAGAGAATGCTTTTCAAAATGTATGCTAAGATCTCTGACATGTAACTTTGCAATGGTCAGACCTTACTGTGGTCCAAAAAAAGTGCTCACCCCAAGATAGAAAGGAAGAAAAGAAAATTAAAGATTGAAACTAAAAATTACAGTGCACATTCTTGTTTTCCAGGAGAAAAGGTTTGACTTGAATGTGACGGCACAAAACTGGTAAGAGATCTTCTGTAATTTGGTTATTGATTCTGATATTGTTTTAGCCACACTGAAATGACAAACAGCCAATCTCTGTTCAGAAAACTAGAATATTATTTTAAAAACCCACAAAACACTTGCACAGTACAATATACTTAACTAGTCTTAAGTAGATTTGCCTTTAATCAATAAGTGACAATAAAATTGTTTTCATTTTAGCATTATCTGACCATTGTAATTATTTTTGATTTATATTAGTGTCAGAAATTCACAAGAAGAAAAAAGCGAATTAAAAACCAGAATAGACAGGAGAAAAAAATTAAACTATCAGAAATTATGAACATCTATTTTTCTCTTAATTTTCAATACTCAAGTGGTAAGTCTTGTATTCTGTTAAGTCTAGTAATACTGTATATTGAGTAGAAACTCAGGTAGACAATGTGGGTAGTGGTTTCATGTCTATAGACATGCCTAATAATATCCACTAGTAAACATTAAGATGTTTCATATTATCTATAACCAAATGTAACAAACAGAATGGGGCAAGCTGACCTTTTTGTATGTGTTTGTGTGTGTGCTTGGCTAGGAAATAAAAGGAAATAATAAATTAATTTTGAAATAAACCAGAATATCCTATCATTAATTTCAGAAAGGCAAGTGATTAATGACAACAGGAAAACCAGTGTTATTCCAGATCTGGAAAAATGCCTCCCATTTATTTATTTTCCATTCAGAGAACTTCAAAAGCAGTTTGTTTATATCTTGATTTACAATAGATACTGACATTTGCAGCTCCACCTAACTCCCTTGCATGTTTTCATTGACACTGGTAACAATTTGGTTGCTTTTATCCAAATCCGATAGTGGAGAAGTATTATGAATAAATTTCTTTACCCTTTTCATTGAAACTCTGGACACAGAAAAAGAGAAAACAAACACCTGACTTTTTCCATTGCCTGGCCAGGTGTAATTGGCCAGCCAGGGAGTCCACTTGTAGCTCTGACTTGAGGAAAACACACCAGATTTTTTGCCCATTGGTGTCTCATAGGCACAGGGCAGGAAGAAACAGGAGGATGTAGACTGGTGAGATGAAGAGCACAAATGCACAGAGACATTAAAATGCAGTGGTGAAGTTTTAAGGAATGATTTACTAATCTCCTCTGAGAAAAATTCTGCTTTAGTTGTTTGAGTTATGGCTGGTGTGAAATACTATTGCCAGCACTGAACTGTGAGACAGCTGCTCTGTCACATTAAACTCAGTGACCCATTTCCGCCCATCCAGGGGAGGAACGTCACCTGAGTCCCCGTCTGCCCCTTGAGCAGAGTTTCGCAGCCACCGGCGCCTGGCAGGAAGCGGGATGGGTTTCCTCCCCGGTGATGCTCACCGCTAGAGGGGGATGCGTTTCCAATTGAGCCACCCTAAATTAGAATTTCCCTTCACGCTGGAAATGCCAACATGTGAAAAATGAGTTTTATTTTAGATTTAGACTGAGAAAGTACCCTATGAACTGGGAATCAATATGCTCAATTTTTTTTCCCTTTTCACATATTTTTTTTAAGACTGTAGCTATTTTAGAATATTTAGTTTGTTTCATTGGAAATATTACAAATTGCTTCTTCATCAATTAGCAATAATTGGTTATAATGCTACTGCTTAAAATGACTAATTGAAATAAGTTTTCTTACATTTAAAAACTGTTAGAATATTCTCTCTTTCTCTTGTCACATTGCATCACCCTGTTTGAAGGGAAGGATGCTGTAGATCATCTTTGGTCAAAGTCCTAAGACTGATATGGGTGTGTTAATAAGTAAAATATGTGCTTATTTTTATCTTAGTAATTGTTCGTGCCACCAAGACCTGGACATGCGCTTTGGGTTTGACTTATGTTCAGAAGAGATGGCTTTTCTGGGGAAAAGAAAGAGATATGTAGCAAGTGCCATGAAAAATGTTTTTCACCTACAACACGATCTTCAGGATCATGAAGTAAGTGTGCATTGAGGGCAGTAGATCTTTATTTTTAGTGCCTTCTTGTACTCCTCAAGATAAGTGGTCAGCAAATTGGGCCAGCAAATTGGAGGCACCAGCTTGTCCATGTGTCTCAAGAACATTTGCTTCTGCTGCCAAGGATTATTATTGTAAGAAACACTGGTTGCAGTAATTGTATCCTTCACAAGTGTCAATTTGAAATTTTCAGATTTGAGGTGTGTTCATCCCTGCCATCCTGTGTTGTAACTGGCTTGGTTCAGAAATGCTGTGTGCATATTAAATACATCACATGGCAAAGCTTTCTTCCCTCATTCAAATTTCCTTATTGTATGAGATTTTAGGATAAATATCTCTGAATGTTTTTTATAATATCTGCCCTTTCTTGAAGTTTTAGAATTCCTTAAAATAAGTATAATTAATTTTAAAGTAACTTCATGATACCTAAGAATAACAGCATTGATGCAGGTAGCTTAATGATACAAGCTGGGTACTGAATATATTCCTTCATGGGGTTGGCATGTGGATTTTTTTTACAGTAGCAGTAGATATGCAGAAAAGGTGGCAAAGGAGTGTGAAATATGGAGAAACTACACTGTTGTCTCCACAGAAGGATTTCTTCTTGTTCATTTGTGCCCTTATTTGCCCTAGAGTTAGGCAGAAACCAGTTTGGGTTAATTTGTGTGAACCCATGCTTAGCCAGGGCGAAGTGGCAGTAGTCATCACGGTTTGCTTTTGGAGCCCTTCCTTCCAAAATGGAATCTGGGCTCTGAGATCAGTCTCTTATCTATTTGGGGTGGCCAGACATCACTGCAGTCTGGGATGCCATGTTGAACACTGTCAGTTGTAAATGTCCTGATATCCTCTGCCCAACAGGTCCCTGTGGTGGCTATCATCACAACAGGTGGAGGACTGAAGTCAATGACAGGACTATATGGCAGCCTCATGGGACTGAAGAAATTAAACCTCCTGGACTGTATAACATACATCAGTGGGTTGTCCGGCACCACATGGTAAGCCAGTTAAGGCTGGAAGCTTGAACAGACTTTTAGAGGGTGGCACTACCACAGGGAGAAGCTTCTGTAATCAGATGAGATCAAGAGATTTTCCCCAAACACTACAGAAACAGTAAAAGGCCATTAAATATTGACCTGATGCACCAATTCTTTATTAACAATTCTTTACTGTGTTTTTCAACTCCAGACTAGCTGCAGTTAAACAGGTAAATGACAATTGCACTCAACAAAATTATATCTAAATAGATTATTTGTATGTTAAACATCACACCTCTTCCTCACCACACCTTTGAGACATGAGTGGAGAGACTTCACTAAACTAGGAGACTCCCTAAATGCAAACCTCTGCTCCAAAAGGCACAAAATTTTGAGTGTTTTTGGTACCTTTTGACTTTTGCTGTCTGTTTCATCTTTCTCCAGGACCATGGCCAATTTATACAGAGATGCCTACTGGTCACAGAAGGACCTGGACTCTCATATTGGTGAAGCCCAGAAACAAGCAACCAAATGCAAGATGGGCTGTTTCTCTATGGATCGCATGAAGTACTATGATAAACAACTTTGTCAGAGGAAAGAAGAGGGATACAGGACATCATTTATAGATCTCTGGGGGCTCATGATTGAGTACTTACTAAATGATGGGGTATGATATCTACTCCATTTCTTAGAGAACCATTTCTTTTTCTCTTAGTGAAAGGCAAAGAAACCAGCCTATCATTTTGGAAAATGTACCTCAGAACAGAGTGGAGTTTTCCAAGTCAACAAACACTCAGATTTTTTTTTTTAACTGGGGAGAAATGCATCCTATAGCTTAATAGATTAGGTTGTAGTTGCAGCCATTTGAACTCTGGCTGGTATTTAAGTGGAGGTGTAGGCAGTCTCAAGCACTCTGCCTAAAAAGCAGGTTAACTTGCAAAAATAGTTCAAGATGCAAAGCAGAGTAATCTCAGTGGTCTGAAGGTTATCCAAAGTGAATATGAAGCAGCTAGAGAGCTTGGTGATTTGAATCCACTGGCAGGTAACAGCTGATTTAAGTGCACTGGAAGCACCTCCATATTTTACTTTTACTGAGAAGGATTGCAGCTGATTTAAGTGATACTAATTTTTATGAGGCAATGACAAATTCTTTTTCACACTATTTAAAGTTGTTTCTACCCCTATAGTACCTCCCTTTTTTCCAGCAGGGCCACAGTTCCAATGATATGTGCTCGGAAAGTGGGAAGGGGCAAGTAGTTGAGGAGGACTGAACAGTAGAGTGCCCAGTGAGGGTGAAAATGCTACAATCATTCAGCCAGTTATCTAGGTTTATTTATTTTGTTATGCATATTTACAAACCTCTTCAATGAGAATGTGCTTTTCCAGAAAGAAGCTGGGTGTGAGGCAAATAATTTGGTGCCACATTCCAGCCTCCTTGCAAGGCTGATCTGCAATAGCTATTGTGTACTTAGATAGGAAACAGAATGCCAACAGCTCAAGAGGTTCCTTTTCTTAGAGGCTCAATGCAGCTTGCCTCCTCTTCTACTTGCTAGGATGGTATTTTCTAGTATATACAGACAATTGTGCAATAGTTTTTCCTCTCCTCTTTTGTGAACCTGTACACTGTCAGGCTAGACCCTGAGAGATTGATCTGCCACCAGCAGGTGAGTGGCCTGCAGTGCTCTGTGCAGGCTGCTATGGAACATCCTAACATGCCAAGGGTAGAACCATCCAGCATCTCCAGTGTTCCATTGAATTAACCATATGTCATTTCCATCTCTTCTCACAAAATTGTTTTTCTTCAAAACCAGAAAGACACCCACAAACTTTCAGAACAACAAGAAGCACTGTGTGATGGTCAGAACCCACTGCCCATCTACGTGTCAGTCTGTGTTCGGGACAAGTACAGCACTAATGATTTCAAAGGTAAAGATGATGTTCCAGATGCTAAAACTGTCAGCTGAATTCCTGTAATTTGCTCTTCTCTGCTTGCTATCACTTGGAGAAAACACTCCAAGTGCCTTAGCTGCTTAACTGTTGCCTCCATGCTTTACAATTTCAATGCAAGATCACTGTCTAGATGTGCACAGTCAAAATCCTGCCAGAAAAGAAGTTCTTAGAATATATCTGGTCCATCTAGAATAAGAAATACTGAGATTTTTCTGACATTTTAATACTGCTTTTTTTTTCTAAGCCCAGCAATAGTTTCAATAGAAAGAAAAATCACATAGTTATTCTAAAGGTTGAGAAAGCATCCAACATCCTCCCAACTGAATATTTTGGTTTGCTTATTGTTTTGGTTATTTTTTTTTCCATGTGGAGAAGCAGCTGGAGGAAGAGAAAGGGTGGAGAAGAAATTTGGGTAATTTTTTTATGGTTGAGTTGACAAAATTAAACACTTCT
>VZTY01031763.1:111245-127135 GCA_013400935.1 Turnix velox
GTACTTAGATAGGAAACAGAATGCCAACAGCTCAAGAGGTTCCTTTTCTTAGAGGCTCGATGCAGCTTGCCTCCTCTCCTACTTGCTAGGATGGTATTTTCTAGTATATACAGACAATTGTGCAATAGTTTTTCCTCTCCTCTTTTGTGAACCTGTACACTGTCAGGCTAGACCCTGAGAGATTGATCTGCCACCAGCAGGTGAGTGGCCTGCAGTGCTCTGTGCAGGCTGCTATGGAACATCCTAACATGCCAAGGGTAGAACCATCCAGCATCTCCAGTGTTCCATTGAATTAACCATATGTCATTTCCATCTCTTCTCACAAAATTGTTTTTCTTCAAAACCAGAAAGACACCCACAAACTTTCAGAACAACAAGAAGCACTGTGTGATGGCCAGAACCCACTGCCCATCTATGTGTCAGTCTGTGTTCGGGACAAGTACAGCACTAATGATTTCAAAGGTAAAGATGATGTTCCAGATGCTAAAACTGTCAGCTGAATTCCTGTAATTTGCTCTTCTCTGCTTGCTATCACTTGGAGAAAACACTCCAAGTGCCTTAGCTGCTTAACTGTTGCCTCCATGCTTTACAATTTCAATGCAAGATCACTGTCTAGATGTGCACAGTCAAAATCCTGCCAGAAAAGAAGTTCTTAGAATATATCTGGTCCATCTAGAATAAGAAATATTGAGATTTTTCTGACATTTTAATACTACTTTTTTTTTCTAAGCCCAGCAATAGTTTCAATAGAAAGAAAAATCACGTAGTTATTCTAAAGGTTGAGAAAGCATCCAACATCCTCCCAACTGAATATTTTGGTTTGCTTATTGTTTTGGTTATTTTTTTTTCCATGTGGAGAAGCAGCTGGAGGAAGAGAAAGGGTGGAGAAGAAATTTGGGTAATTTTTTTATGGTTGAGTTGACAAAATTAAACACTTCTATACTATAAGAAAATTATCACAGAATTGTAGAGTTGAAAGACCATCTAGTCCAATCCCTCCTCAGTGATCTGAGACTTCTGTTCCAGTCTTTGATTGCAATGCAGCTGCATCAGACAACTGCATTTCACTTTGAGAGGACGTTCAAGAAAGTCCAGGATTTGTTCTGTCCTCCTTAGTACCACACATGAAGAGTACAATTGGCCTCTTGCAAAAACCTAATTTTTCCAGAGCTGAATACTTTGTACATAACAAATATTTCAAGTGAACTTAACTGTGTTGTTAACAGGGAAAGTACTTTATATGCCAGTAGATGTGGCATATAAAAGGGCAAAGTAAAACCTCCTGGCCACTGGAGAACTCTGGGCTGATGTGTACACATGGGATGTGTAAGAGCCAGAACCATGCTGTGCTCCAGTGTGTGCCTTGTGCCCCGCCAGCAGCATCAGCATGGGCTGTGTTCCTTCCTCCCCACCGCTACAGTGCCACTGTCCAGCTGCCTGGCCTCACAAGAAACATTTTGCACAGACACATAGCAAACAGAGGTCAGGCCAGTTTATGCCCTCACTAACCCTGTCTCTACACATGGGTGAGAGCCTGGGAGCCCTCTAAGTGTCCTGTTGTGGCTGTGTTGCAGAGTGGGTGGAGTTCACCCCCTACGAGGTGGGACTGCTGAAATACGGTGCTTTTGTTCGCACGGAGCATTTTGGAAGCGAGTTCTTCATGGGACGCTTGCTAAAAAAGCTCCCTGAGTCCCGGATCTGCTACCTTCAAGGTGAGGTGGTGTGTTGTCCTTGGGTAGAGGCACCTCAGAGGGCTACAATAGTGTTAACCAGAGGGTTAACAGATATCTCCTGTGATATCACCCACCAAGAAATGGAGATGCGTGGTAGTTCATCCAAAAGAATACAGTAAAAAATCCCACAACTTTGTTTCTTGTCACTGTCTTGCTATGCCCCAAATTTTTCATATTGTCTTGTAGACAGAACAGGTAAAGCTACTTAATTCTTTCATTGCAAGGAATACTTTTAGTAATTTTTCCAGTTCCTCCCTGAATGCACTCCAAGTTCTTAGGAAAATTCTGAGACAGCAGGAAGCTTGCAGCTGTGCTTCTAGTGCCAGGTTTAACTTTAACCCTGCACAGAGAATCCCATTTACTAAAGCTGCAGGCTGCCCAAGATGAAAAATTAGACCAGAGGCAAAGGATCTCTGAATTTCTCAGTCGCTGGCTTGCACTTGACAGGTTGTCTGTAGAAGTAATAATTTCATTTTAACGAGGAGTCAGAATTACTGACAAGTGAATACCAAGTAGCATGAGTTCAGTTTCAATCATTTCTTCTTACACTCATGCTGCTCAGAAGCTCCTTGGTTTCAGTGAACATGTTGTGATATTCAATAGTCTGTAACCTCAAGGAGTATCTTTAAAAGACTACTTCTTGGGCTGGCCTTTTTTACCTGGTCCAATACTGGGAAATTAATTTTCTGCACAGTGTGTATTCTGTACCTGTCTCTGTGACCCACTGAATATTATCAAGTTCAATCGTGATAGATTAGTTAGAACACATATTTAAATTTACAACAGCAGATGAAATGGTGGCATTGTGTTTTATCAACCAAGCCACCAGTGCCCCTGAATGAAGGCAGAGAGAGGCAGTCCTGGAAGGAGAAAAGAATGCACAGTGGAGCAGGAGCCTACTGTGTCTGCAAGCCTTTCCATGCTATGCTCCTAGATCTCCTAGAAACCAAATGGCTGAAGAGCCAGATCACCCTGCTGTGAAGCCATTCAGGATGGGTGAAAGCAGATCAGAGCATGTGAAGCAGAAGAGAAACTGGAGTAAGGAAGATAGGGACAGAAAGGAAGTTTTTGTGATATCTGCATCACCTGAGTTCTCATTTTGTTTCTTAAGTGCTCTCATTTTGTTTCTTGAGTTTCTCACCTATTCTTCTCACTCTTTACCATCTGTCAGAGCCATGCAGTAGGTTAGAAGCAGAACTGATGGCATCATGACTTGAGCCAATGTCATAGAAAGTTAAGAGGAATTAAACAATCTGAAAGTTTAGAAATGCTTGAATTAAGCCCACTCAAAAATTAATCCAGGAGAACAAAATAGAAGGAAAAGGGCACTTTCTTGTTAGAATGTGTCCTCGTGTTCACTATTTCCCTTTACAGGTATGTGGAGCAGTATATTTTCTGTGAACCTATTGCAAATATGGGGACTGTCCCACAGTTCAGAGGATTTCTGGAAGCGATGGACACAAGACAGAATAGAAGAAGTTGGTGAGTAACTATTAAGACTCTCGTTTATGGTCACTTAGTCTTTTGGATATCTTTTAGCATCATCCCATCAACTATGTGGAAGCCAGCATCATTGGATCCTCCTAAGAGGCAATGACTTCCCGTGCCATCATAAGGACTAAGAGGAAGTGGGTAATCAGCGAAATGCTGCTATAGTTACTAGACTAACCTAAACACTTCTGACTAAAAGGCTCTGTCCTTAAGAGGAGGCTTTAAAGGGGTCACACATCTCTCAGAAACTGCTTTGGCATTGCCAGTTTTCACTTTGATGTGTGGAAGCTAGAATCAGTGGCACAGTAAAGGGTTTTTTTCTGCTTGAGCACAGCATAAACCTGAACATCTATTAGTTAATCAATATTTCCTGAGTTTTTATTACTCAGTATAATAATTACTGCAGTGGATTCATCCTGGCATAAAGATAAAAGAGGCCCAGAGGGTATTTTATGAAGCAATCACAGAAACCACCAAGTGTCTCCTGCTGCACTGTCAGTCACTTTGGTCTGGCAAAGCAGGTTGTGATTTCAAGAAACCACACCCTGTATCATTTCTTCTTTTCACCCTGTGAGCTGCCATGTAGTCACCTGGAATCTACCTATAATTTCTAAATGTGTTCTAGGTTTTCCTGTGCTGTTCTGATTCTGCTGATTAAGCATATGCTCACATAGTCATAAGTGTTTATCAGACAGACGCTGTCACTGTGCCAAGAGACCACATGGTGCCCTGTTCTGCATCTGACTGAGTGGGAACACATGCTTCTAGCCCTGTTTTCTTCATGCTTGACTCTGTTTCATTACATTTTCCTGTGAGGACACTAAAGTTTCCAATGGAACGTTCTCTGAGTTGCTTAGTTCCCTTAAAGTGTGCCTTTTCCAGGGCTAAATACTTACTGTTTCTGCTAAATTGTCATCAGGGCAAAGCTTAAGACCATCAACAGAGCTTTGTCCAGCATTCTTTTTTTTTTCAGAATAACTTTCTTCTGTTTAATAAATCGTCCCAAAACAAACCCTGAGATCTCCTACACACCAGGACAACCAGAAATTGATATCAATTAACAAAGGGGTCACCTGTTTTGCTCCCCTCATCTAGATGAAGACCCAGTATTGCCTACAAGACCCCATGAGCTGAGAACTCGCATGTACACTCCTCCTGGTCCCCTGTCCAGTGCACTTCGGGGAGCCTTGACTGATCGCTTCTCTGTTGCCCAGCACCACAATTTCCTGAAGGGCTACCAGCTACATAACAACTACCTGGAGAATGAGCATTTCTGTCGATGGAAAGGTAATTTTCAGCTGGTTTTGGGGTGAGGAATTTTGGGAAGAACCTTGCTAGACTTCATAGGGGAAAATAAACTGAAAGACCATCTCTTTTCTGAACAAAGAGGTGCCAGGTGTTTAACCCTGTTTTTGAATATAAACATGTATTTATGTGTTTAACTACAATCTCTGTTTGCTAGACCAAGAGGGTAGCTTTGGAGCTGACAACCGAATTTAGAATTATTGCATTAGGGAATAGTTATGGTTGAAAGAGACCTTTAGAATTATGTGGTGCAACTGTTAACTTTGTACTGCCAAGTTACTACTAAGCCATGTGCCTTGGCACTACATCTAAACATCTTTTAAGTACCTCCAGGGATGGCAACTCAGTCACTTTCCTGGGCAGCATGCTTGACAACCCTTTCAGTGAAGAAATTTTTTCTAATATCTAGTCCAAACCTCCTCTCATGTGACTTGAGGCCATTTCCTCTTGTCATATTGCCTAATACTTGGTACAAGAAACCAATCTCTACCTCTCTATGATCTCTTTTATACTAGTTGTAGAGAGTGATAAGGTTTTCCCTCAGCCTCCTTTTCCCCAAGCCAAGGAGATTCAATTCCCTCAGACACACCTCATAAAACTTGTGCTCTGGACCCCTCAACAACTTTGTTTCTCATCTCTAAATATGCTCCAGCATCTCACTATCTTTCCTGTTGTGAGGAGCCCAAAACTGAGCACAGTACTCAAGGTGTTGCCTCATCAGTGACAAGTACAGAGGGATGATAATTTCGCTGGTTAACTGGCCGTTCTATTTCTGATACTGGCCAGGATGCTATTGGTCACCTGTATGCACTCATATAAACTGGCTATCATCCAATAGCCCCTGGTGATTTGCCATCAGGCAACTCTCCATCCACTCTTCCTCAAACCTGTAGGACTGCATGGGGTTGTCGTCATCCAAGTGCACAACCTGGCACTGGCTTGTTGAACCTCATACCATTGACCCCATCAATCCAGCCTGACCAGATCCCTCTGCCTTCCTACCCTCAATCAGATTAACACTCCTGCACAGTTTGGTGTTGCATGTGAACTTGCTGAGGGTGCACTCAGTCCCCTTGTCTAGGTCATTGATGAAGAAATGAAACAGAATAGACCCCAGTACTTAGCACTGGGGAATGCCTCTTGTGTCTTAACACCAAATGGACTTAACTCCATTCACCAAAACTCCTTGTTTTTGGTCATCCAGCCAGTTTTTTAACCAATGAAAGGTATGCCCATCCAAGCCATGAGCAGCAGGTTTCTCCATGAGAATGCTGTAGGAAACAGTGTTGAAGGGCTTTACTAAAGATAGATAAACAACATCCTCAGTCTTTCCCTCATCCACTACATAGACCACCTTGTCATACAAAGAGATCAGGTTAATCAGTCAGGACCTGCCTTTCACAAACCCATACTATCTGGGCCTGGTTGCCCTGTATGTGCCACATGATGAAACTCTACATGATCAGTTTCATAACCTTTCCCAGTACTTGTATCAGTCTGACAGGTCTGTAGTTCTTATAGATGGCCACATATATGCTATCTTTCAGTCAACTTGAACCTTACTCATTTGCCAGGACTGCAGATAAATGATGGAAAGTGGCTTGCTCCTTCAGTGTGGCACCCTTGAATGGGTCTCGTCCAGCCCCACAGAGTTGTTTGCATCTAGGCGATACAGCAGGTCACTAACCATTTCTCCTTGAATTATGGAGATTTCATTCTGCTCCCCATCCTTCTCCTCTAGTTCAGAATTTAAAGCAGTAAAGACCGAGGTAAAAGTGAGAATAAGATGAATTTGGCAGGGCTGTACATCCAACTTCAGATGCAACTGGAATATCCCAGAAAATATGACCCAAGAGGGAAATCTGGAAAAGAATGAGGCTTTGTAGTCCAAAGCAGGATGCACTGAAGGGAAACATAAATCTGTATGTTAAAAGGGAGGGAAACATTTCATTCTCTGACTGGATAAAAGATGAAACAATAATTGAAATGAAGCAAGGGAGATTTAGATTGTTAGAAAGATATTACTGGCACTATGACTATGAAAAGTTACTGGAATAGATTGCTTGGAATCTCAACATAGAAGACTTTTCAGAACAGGAGCTTTAGTGGTATTTTGCCATCACTCTGTACCTCTCTGATAATCCAGTGGTGTGGCAATTTACTAAGCCAAGCCTCTGGGACAGTTATTTCTGGCTTTTATTTTGTTTTCTAGTGAAAATACCTACAGATCAATTCTTATTCCAAGAAACTTCAAGAGGTCAGACACTGTATTAGACTCACGTCCCAACCAGCTGATGGAAAATCCCAGTCAACTGGGCATGATAGATGCTGGATTTTTCATCAATACCAGCAGTGCACCACTTTTAAGGCCACAGAGACAGGTGGATGTCATCATATATTTAAGCTATACTACTGGATCACATACATCGGTGAGGATTTTTTTATCATGTGTTACCTCTCCTTTTGGTTGTAAATGGCTAGCCTGTCATGATTAGAACTGCTAGGTATTTCAGCTATTCTAGATTTCAACTATTGCATTCTTCTATGTTTTTCACTGTAAAGATTGTTCCTATTTCTTTCTGACACTCCTGAAATCCCTCTAGCTGTTTCAATATTCAAGAGGACATTAACACAGTCTCTTGCAGATAGATGTGTAGAGCCTCTTCTGCTGCATGCTGAATCAAGCAGGCTTCCAGACCCCCTATAGGAATAGGCATACAGTTGAGGAAGAGTTTTCTTCCAACTTAAATCAGAATATAAAAGATGTTAAGTGGATAGTCGTGCAGACCATTTCTGGACCAATAAATAAGATGCTACTAGAAAAATTCAATGACAAGCATCCTCCTGCAGAAACTCCATTTTCATAGGGACAAACTAGCCCTCTGTAACACCTTGCAGAAATAAAGTTTGAGTCTTAGTATCTCAGAAGCTGAGATATATTAGAAACATCTATGAGTAATCTTGGCTCCCTTAAGTGGAATTATTTTTTCTGAATAAGAACCACTGTGCTATGGTTAATAAGCCATATGATACATAAGATATGTATCTGAGTTTTGGTTCAGCTTCATATATTTTCTGGATTAATTTCTTTAAGAAAGGCTGACACTTGAGGATTTCAATAGAAACTGTTTCCTATTTGACAGTGCCCACTGTTAGTGCAGATTAAATAGCACAGTACCTAGTAGGATATGATATTGTTTTCCTCATTTCAGGGAAAAGGTACCTCAAACTTTCTCAGTAAAATACCAGTCTCAATTAACACTGGGCCAAAATGCCTGCAGAGAGACAGAGACATAACTGACCCTTCAAATTTAACTTTCTTATCTTACAAGTGCATAGTAAGATACCTTAAACTTTTTCTTTCTTTGCTTTTTTTTCTAATTAATTCTAAATAATACATTAAACACAGGGTCTTTACTTCACTAAAACTGTGTGCTTTACCTTAAACTTTTTCTTTCTGTGGCTTTCTTTTCTAATTAATCCTAAATAATATATTAAACACAGGGTCTTTACTTCACTAAAAATATGTGCTTTACCCTAGACTGGAAATTGTCCTGCATGAATTTTCCAACTCTGATATCATGTTCACAGCTTGTGATTAGTACTGTGGTTACAGCTTGTGATTAATATTCTGATTATAGCTTGTGATTAGTATTCTGGTTACTATGTTTGGAAATTAAGCGTGTAGTTATGGATTTGAGTCACAAAACCTTCATACTAAATGACAGTTTTATGGCTTTAAGATAATCAAATTGCTTTCCAACGCTGACCATTTCTATGATACTCCAGACTCTAGATAAAGCATGCAAATACTACTCAGAGCAGAAAATCCCATTCCCCAAAATTTCTTTGAGTGATGAAGACAAGAAAAATCTGAAAGAGTGCTACCTCTTCCAAGATTCAGATTCACCAGGATGTCCAATTGTCATTTTTCTTCCCCTTGTGAATGATACCTTCCGAGAGTACAAAGCACCTGGTAAGTAACAAGTAACAGCAAAGCATTAATCAAAAGACACCACTTTTTGCTTCCCTGACCAATTTCTCTGCTGCTGGCTGGACTCACAAGGGATCACTTTAGTTAATTAAATCCTTTTTTCCACCAGCCAAAGCCATTGTGCTCATTCATGCAGCTTAGTGGCTTTAACAGAACAGACACAGTCTTAATCTTCTGGATGGTGTTTGTTTTCATTTCTCATTTGTAATGGAAAGTGTTGTTAGCAAACTGTGAAAGTTTTTTTTCCAGGAAATTATAAACCACAGATTATTTTTTCCCTTCTGTCCAGGGTTTTAATTCTACACTTGAGGAGACATTCTGTCACATATGGTGGAGCAAGAACCTGGCTTTCAGGATTAAATCCTGCAATACAAAGTCCAGTATGGCTCCTTTGGGTCCAGCATCAGCCCAGGAGTCATCTTGCTCTCTGTGTTTTGCTCAGGGTCCCATCATTCATTTTCTGCCAGGCCTCCTGCTTTATATCCCTCTCCTTTACTGTCAGTTCCTAGAATGCACTAGCTTTGCTCTTTGGTAGGAGGAAGGTGAAGTCTAAAATCCTGCTTTGGTGGCATCAGGGAGACACAAGGAATGCAAAGGTAGAGGTGGATCCTGGTGGCTCCCTCCCCAAGACTGTGTTTCCTGATTGTAGGAACTTTAAGTATCCATATGTTTCTATTACCCTTTTCTCTAGTTGTAATCTGTTAATAATAAACTCCTTTCCCTCAGCCAGGGTTTTTAGAGGTCCCAGCTGCGCAGGATAAAGCCTCATTGCATCAGCAGTGGCTATTGGAATGGCCTTGCTGACTCATGTCCTTGGCTGATTCATGGCTTTAATGAGACAGATGTTTATGAGTAAGCACATAATTAACAGTGACGACCCTCATTTCTCCCTTCTGCTCTCATGACTAAGGGCACACAATGTCCTCTTGACGAGGAGTGGGGATACATGACCTGCATTATTCATTCATTTTCTTCTAGAGAAACGTCACACTCTCCAGGCTGCTGTGGACAGCTGGCCACTGACTGAGATAAACCCTGTGACACATCAGCTTTCTCTTTCCCTCTAGGTGTCAAGCGCTGTTGTTCTGAGATGGAGGGAGGACAACTTGATTTGACCAGTCGTTGTTCCCCCTACTGCATGTTCTCAGTCAGGTACACTGATGAGAATTACCAGCGGCTGCTGAACCTCAGTGAATACAACATCCTGAACAACTCAGAGACAATCATGCAGGCCTTGCAGACAGCCATGCAAAGGAGAAGGCAAAAGATGTGCTAATTGTTACATCTGCCCCTGTTTTCTCAGAGGAGCTTTTCATGCTCTAGGACACAAAAGGGACATAGCTTTTTGAACACTGACAGTTCTGTGCTATAGGAAGTAGCTACCCCATGTGGCTCAGTGTTTTGTTGGTCTTTATCTTCCATAAATAAGAAGCCAAAGACATTGCCTGGAAAGTTTTTTTTATATATGCTTTGTTCCCTAAATCAAGGTTGTCTGTAGAACACTCTATACTTAAAATCCATGTTAGATTTAAAAAATAGTCCTATTTTAAGCCTAACTTATTATCATGTATGACAGATAGGAAAGTAATTTTTTACCACCACAGTGCTACAGCAATACAACCCAAACAAGACACCTACAGGCCATAAGAAGGGAGGATAAACTTCTGTTCCCTGCAGTTTTTCATGGAAGGTAAGGTGCATCCAACCCTGGAAAATGAAGAAAACCTGAGGCATGACTGAAAGCTGGCATTGGATCCCTGGATCAACTTTCTTTTGCAAATGACTTAAAGAGCAGCTGAAGAGGCTGGAAATATAATAGGACAAGTGTGTGCACAGAGAGTCCTATGAATTGCATCCACCTACTGGACTATTTTGGGCTGTGAATGACTCATATATAGATGGAACAGAGCAACTTTGGAGGAATGGGTTAATATTTTTCATGTAAGAATTTTTTTCCAGAGAAAGGAGTAGTTTGGGCAGATCAAATATTTTTGTCATTTTATGTCAGTCTGGATTGTTTTCTGTTGAGATAATATGCAAAAAGTCAACATCTTATTTTGAAGCTTTCAAAATTAAACACCCTGGGATTTTTTTCCCCAGGTTGAGTTACTTCTCATATTAAACTTCCTTTCTTAAATTAAAAAGTGTTTGAAATGAAAATATTTTACTTCTCCTAGACAGTAAAAACTTGGGAGTTTATTAAATGCAATTTATTTGAAGTTAAGAACATAAGTTCATCCCAAAAAATCTTATTTGTTTGGTTCTGCTTGTTCAAACTGTGCTGATAAGCAGGTAAGCCTTATTAATCTGAAACAACTAAGGCCATTTTAAAACAATCTGGACAGGCCCTCCAAGGGATGTAGCACAAAATCACCAGTAATATTGTTGTGGGTTTGCATTTTTAAACTGTCTCTGTTTTCTCTTTATGGAAAATCTCCTTTCTGAACTATTATAAGTGCTGAGGGTAAGCTGTAAAAATTAGGAATCCACAGCAATCTATGCATTCTAGGAGCAAGTCAAATTGAAAATACATTTTTTTACTTGTTTCCTAATGGCAACTGGGAAAATTTTGAATGAAGTGTCTATTCAGTGGAGAAAAATCTACCAGCAGGATATGATAGTCTGGGGCTAAAATAAACCAGGGAAAATGTTTGTGTAAGTTGAAACATTTCATACTGATATTTGACAAAACATCTTTGTTTTGAAACATAGTTTCTTTTTAATTGACTGCCTACCTCAGCCCTGGGAACCCAACCTGGAAATAAACAGGTCTCATTTACAGACAAATAACATGTTTGCCTTAGTTCAAAATGACACTCTGAGGATTTTCCTTTTAGCAAGAAACAATTACAAATTATCTTGACAAATTAGTTCATGGTGACTTCTGCCAGTGCTTTTGTCATTTATGATGTCAAACCAAACCTTGCTTTTTTTGTGCAACTGTAGCCTAATGTTGCAAGCCTAAAGATCAGAGCATAAATATTAACATTTAAAACTCTTTAGATTTTTAATGAATATGAACTTCTGCTAGTTTTTTTTTGCTGTTGTTCTTTGGGAGTTTCAGTTGTCTTAATCAGAAATATGGTGCTATGTGGTCTGCATATCACCCAGGGAATTGCCTCCATTTGAACCTGAAAAAATACAGACAGTTTTTGGCCATAAATTCATGCCACCTCTATCTCTGAAGAAATGTTATTTCCATGCAGATATTTCACGTATACAATACTGGACAATAAAGGTTTGTTTGCAAAATGAAAATTTTCTGCCTTGCTCCACGTATTCAGATATTTCAGGAATACACTCCAGACTCACAGAGCATCCCTTGTTCTGGGGAAACAAAACTGTTGTTATCCCTGCAAAGAGCATAAGAGCCTGCTAAATATTTTCTGCAAGCATAGTAGATAGAGGAATGTCTCAGAGATATATTGCAAGGGTACAAACTAAGTCACAATCCCTCCCTCCTGCAAAGGATGTCTCTTATGTGGATGGCAAATGTTACTGTTAAAATAAGAGCTTTTTTGGCCATGAACACTGTGGGGATGACAGTCTCAGAGCCCTAGCCCTAAGTTTATAGCTTAGCCCTCTCAGGAGATGTAGCAACAATGCACTGCCTTTAACTATGACTGAAAAATGCTGGTGGTGCCAGGACTTTTTTGGTGACCTAATGAAAAATACATTTCACCAAGCTACAGAATTGCAGGTGGCACATGGAGGAAACATGCCATATATGTAGACATAACCTTTCACAGGGTTATGAAATGGCATAGCCTATGGCAAAAATTTATTCCAACAGGTTTACTGTGATGAGTGTTGATATTATTTTGCATGGGAATGAGCAAAGGGGAGCTGAGTGGGTGGTAACAATACTCAAACAGTAAGCTCAAGGAATGGGTAACTTCACGTTTGTAGACAATACAGGAGGAGATCAGGGAAGCCAAAGGACTCCCTTAGCAGTTTTGATTGCTATGATCACAACAGTCTTTGACAACCCTTCTTAACTTCGTTCCAGTGTGTTGGAAGCTGTGCTGTTCCAGTGTTACAGGGGTCAGCTGGGTGCTTGCTGCAGCAGGCACAGGTATCCTGCCACAAGAGTGGCTTTGCAGATGTGCCAAGGATGGTGCAAAGGGCAGCATATGGCCAGTGCTGAGTTTTGCCTTTGGTTGGCAGGGTTTGTTGTGCCAGGAGTTTAAATGCAGCTAAATTTCAGTTAGTCTAAGCTGTAAAATGGTGCAGAAGTTCACAGGAGTTAGAGTTAGCCTGAGGAAAGTCATTGCTTCATGACTCTTGCTCTAAAAAAATAATAACAAGCCATGGGAGAAGCAAAAAGTAGATTTATATCTGCTTAGTCCTAAGCTAAGCAGATACAGATCACCATGTGTGTATGTTCTGCATCTCTAGAACTGGGCTTGCACATGTATGTGCTACAGAAACCTTTTGAATGACTTTAGCAGGAATAAGTTTAGCCTTAGAGAAATAGTATTGTCCACCTTGCTGTCACAGACAGCCTAAATCCATTCATGTGCCTTTGCTGTAACTCTTTGCAGAGCATGTATTTCTCCAGGCTTTGAGATCTTGCTGAGTGCAAAGCTCAATGAGCATGTAAGAGGGCATTCTTCTCTGACCATTAGGCATAAGCCTGCTGTTGGCCCATATTGGGCAGTGGCTCAAAGAAGATATTTCTACCTACTGCACAGGCAAATGTAGTTTTTGTCTACTTATTTGACTCTAGGGTCCAGTTTCTTAGTATAAGAAAATGGGAGGGGAATGACTGGGTTTAAGAAATCAGGCAGAGGTGGGGCTCTGAGTCATTTTATAAAATACTTGCTTACCTGCATATGAGACATTTAAACTGCTGGTGACTGTGGCAGCTGGGAGACGAGAAATTGCATTGCCAGAGATAACACTGGATGTGTATGTGACAGACAGCGACAACAATGGAGCAAGATGGCATTTTGTCTCAGGTAAGAAGGGTACAGAGCAAAGCAAAGCATCTGCACATCATGCAAAGATGCTGCTACTTTCTCGATCTACCATTGACTATAAATGGCTCTGCACAAGATGAAAAAGACTTAATATCAAAAACTTGAAAAAAAAAATATTGAAAACTTCAAAAAATTTATTGCTGAAATTTTAAAAGAAGTAACAAGCCATAGGAAAAAAAAATACTTGGGGAGTAAGAATTTATTTACAAAGAACATTTCTTGTATTTGCGGGTGTTCTTCATTTTAGAGACAAGACATCTGCAGCCTTAGAATAAGTACTAAATAGGTGTGCTTCAAGGTGAAGATTAATGACAGGGTGTATTTACAAGAGACAGGTTCGCTGTGCCTTTAACAGCCAGGGGGAGGAGCTACCTTTTCTCCCCTGTGTCTTGCAAAGGGTGGACCTTAAGTCGCCTGCTACGCCTCTTCTCAGGCTTGCTGGGGCAAGCATGGCGCAGGGAAGGGCAGTGGACACAGGACATTCTGTCTTCTGAGGCTCTGCGGCTGACCATGGTTTTCCCTTTTCTGCTGTTCACAATGAGGATTGCTTTTAAGAGGCAGGATGACTTGTCCAGGGGTGACATTGGCCATTCCTTTTGTAGAAGCTGATTACTCAAACCAATGGGACAGGAGAAGCAATTATGCAGCTGAATCCTGATGGGGGACAGTGGACTCCTGGTGCAAAGGTACTGCAAAAGAGGATTTCAAATCAAAAGTGTCAAAGACTTTTCTGGGTGGGACCTGGGTAAGAACAGGTAGGGTTCAGTATTTGCCAAACAGTCTAATTACCTACCATAACCTATCCGACTCCCTCTGTGAAACACTTTTTGATCACTTCTCTTACAAGGTCTTCCTTCATGTTAAATTCCTTTTGCTGTTTTCTGTCCTTGTCACAGGGGAAATGAACCCTGTTTTAATAAGACTAATAGCTTTAAGGGGATGGGTTTGAATAGGCTTTCTGCTACACACATCTTGCTAAAGCACAAGGGCAAATTTACTGCCAGTGTAGGCAGTAATAGTTATGTGCCACTTAATCCCACAAAGAGTATAAGACAATCTGGGATTGTTCCTTCTTTTGGCCTTTACAAAAAACTAATACTTTTCCATGAGAATTTAGTTGTGGTTTATGAAATTGCTCCTCTAGGTTATCCTCTCTAAATGAGAAGATCATTTGTGCTGGAAAAAGATTTGTTTGGAAAATTTAGTAGTAATTAGTAATGGTCCCTGATTCTGTTTTGAACTAAGTTGCTGAGCAACAAGTGTGTTTATGATTTGAGGAATAGCCAGCCCTTTTGGTTGATTCGTTGGATGGAAAAACCAAAAACAAAATGTTACAGAATACAGCTTGCAAGGAACACAGTAAGTTCAGAAGAGCTAATCTAGTCTCAAAAGCTTTCTTAAGTAACACTCCACTGAAGAGGTTTTGTCCATTTTTAATTTTTTCTTCTGTACTGTCTGAGCCAAGGTTTCCTGGTTATGACTGGGCATGCCTGAATACTTTATCCAATCTGCATTCCTTCCTCAACACTTTGGGATCATCTCAGGCCATGAGGCTGGCTCTGGGGGACCTGATCCATGAAACTGGGTTGAGCCCTTCAAGGAATGTGCCTTCTCCAAAGCCAGCCACTGGCAGAACTAACTACTGGCTTTGTAAATATTGAACACTTTCCAGCTGTACTTGCCTTAGTTCTTAAGAGTCAGGTTTTAGATATGAGTTTAGACATGCCTTAGGAGTTAGGTTTTGGATGTGAACACAAGTGCCTTTAATGGTCTTATCCACAGCTACTCTTTGGACTCTGAGCAGTAGTTCGGCATCTTTGATTTAAGCACTCGGGTGGAAGAATAAAACAGAGATCTCCTCCTCAGGCATTAGAAGCAGAATGGGAATCAGAAGTCAGAATTTAACTCTGGGCAGCACTGCACATTTAAAAGACTTCAAACACAAGAAAATCATATCTCATAGCCCAGAAGACTGAATGTGTAACAAAAGGATGGGACATGATTCCCACAATGATAATTTTATAACTTGCAAAAAGTCTAAGTTTTTCATTTTCTACCTTAGAAAATTTAGCAATTGAATCCTGCCCCAGGCTGACTCTGAACCTTACTGCTCTATTGCAGACAGATTTTCATTAGAAAATAAATAAATAAATTCTCCACAGTTCTCCAATTATCATACCACAGAAGTAGTGAAGCCTTTCAGTCCAGTACATGATTTAGATATTAGTAGGAAAATAAATGTATTGGCCATTTTGTAGTCACATAGAAAAATGAAATTGTTAATGCTTTCAGTATTTCTTGATCATTTCTGTCTTCTAAGTGTGCTATTCACCTTTAGAATTTGTTCCTATCTTAGAATCATAGAATCATAGTTTGGGTTGGAAG
>VZTY01031763.1:127323-144376 GCA_013400935.1 Turnix velox
ATAGGGCAGTTGCTCCAGCCCTTTGACCATCTTCTGTATGTTTGGTTTTTTTCTCCCTGCAGGTAGAGTCATCTCTGTGTTACTTGCTAACTGTAAGAATCATAAGAGCAAGAAATATCCACAAGGCAGATGTCTGTAAGTAACTGCAGTGCTCTGAATGGTCCCCTAAACCTTCATGGGGTACTACCTAGTTCTGCTCTAAGAAAAAGTGGCTTCTGAGGATGGAAAAAGTCCCCATACTGGTCTTACCAATTAACATAACTGTGCTGCTCATCTTTGCACCAGCCCTGTTCCATGCATAGATGATTCTAAACAGTTGAACCTATTGTACAGATTTCTCTGCATCCCTAAAGGGAGCAAGGAAATCTCTGCAATCTGTTGAAAGCAAAACGTGTGTAAAAATTTCTCTTATTTTGTTCTGGAGTAACAAAAGACACCAACTGGTTGAGATAATACTGAAAATGGAGTAGCCTCCTCTCAAAGACAACTTGTGCTTAAAGCTTTCTCAAGGCTAAGCAATCCAATTATCATACCTTGAGTCCCTTTGGAGAAGATAACCAGACTGTTAAGTGGTGTTACATTTAGTAGGTTCAACCTGCAGATGAAATAGAACAGAAGGTTAGAGCTTTACTTATGCAAAAATAAAGAAGCATGATTTGAAAGGCTTTTTTCTATGTTTTCTTTAAATGTATTTGGCTAAAATAGAAGCTACAATTTTGTTTCCTTCTCCTTGCAGATATAAACCCTCAGTTTTTACTGTATAAATTTTGTATCTCTGATCATGTTTATTCAGAAAATAATAATGGCAATCTTGTTTTTCTCCATTCTAATCACCTAAATTGTAATGTTTATTATGAATAGTGTTTATTTGTCATCATGTATCTTAGTCTATCCCCTTGAAAGCAAAGCTTCATGTTGTTCAGTTCATGTTAGATGTATTTGTTTGTTTTTTATCATACAGTAAGCCAAACTGATTGCTATGTGAGCTTGTGGCTGCCAACTGCTTCAGCTGAGAAATTTCAGACTAAAACCATCAATAATTGCAAAGATCCAGTTTGGAATGAAACCTTCTACTTCAGGATCCAGAGTCAGGTCAAGGTATTGAACCAGGACCTCCCTGTTAACTGTGACCTAGGGAGCAACTGCCAGGATTTATCCTTTTGCAAAGGGGATGCAAGCAATTTTCTTAAGATGCAAGGAAAGATGCAGAAAGACACATACATATAACCTTCTGATGTTTTTTGATAAGTCTCTCTCAGTCGTGGGTAGAATATGACTTTTAAGATTCCTGTGAATTTCCCTCATTCCTCCTTGTACACAGATACCTACATGGATTTCATGTGCCCTCCACCTCCTTCCCTTTATGCTTTCTTTCTTTACTTTCTGGGAACTTCATTTTCTTGGGACACCTTTTTTAGTTAATGTTTTTGACAAGCGGATTCCTCTCAAAAGCTGACTGAAAAAGCTGTCCCCAGCATCTCCTGATTTGAATGAGACTTGATGTATTTCTGAAGTCTTTCCCTTCCCTTCTCAGAATGTGCTGGAGCTGTCACTCTATGATAAGGACGTGGTTACTCAGGATGACCACCTTTTCACTGTGTACTTTGATGTCACCAAACTCTCCCTAGGAGAGCAAGTCTTCATGAACTTCAAGTGTGATTCACAGGTGAGGTCTGAAATAAGAAATGGAGTAGATTTGCAAGAATGTTTGCTTTTCTACTTAAAATGTGATTTT
This sequence comes from Turnix velox, assembly GCA_013400935.1. Lineage (NCBI taxonomy): Eukaryota > Metazoa > Chordata > Aves > Charadriiformes > Turnicidae > Turnix > Turnix velox. Next base: position 129,059 of record VZTY01031763.1, read on the forward strand.
TTTTTCTTTCTTCTTGTGCCTTCCTTTCCTGATGTTTAAAACTAAATTGTTTTCAGAAAGCTTTTTCACACCTGGATCTGTAGGCACACTGAAGGGAGTTTAGTGTTGGCCACAGAAGCTCACAAACTTCAGTTTCTTTTCAAAATTGTCTCTTTGCTGAGTTTGCCCCATCAAGAATGAAGAAGTATGTTCACTCCAGTACCTGATGTTTTTTGTCCTATCTTGTTACTTAAACTAGTAATTAGGAAGTAATAACTCTATGATCAAACAAAGTGTCAAGCCAGACTCATTGCTAATTGCAGCCTGTAGCATGGGTGTTTAAATTAGATGTCTAAGGCACGCCACTCAGCTTGGCAACTAGAAATATTCCTACTTTGATTGTCCAAGAAGGATCTGATAGTACAGTTTCAACCTCCTGGTATGTTCTGCCCATCCCTCTTCTTTCCCACTTCCCTCTCAGTTTCTTGTGCATCTGTCACACATCATTCTATTGATAATTACCTTATCTACGCACACCCAAAATCCACTCTGCAGTTCATTATTTTAAAATGCCTTATTTGTTTCTCTCTCTGCAAAATCCTAGAGCAGCAAAGGGAATTAAATAGACCTTGGTAAAATAGAAACCTTTGGCCAGCTGTAAGCCAGCTAATTACTGTCTGAGTGGTGACTGATGCTGCATTTGCATGGCTAGAATAGTTAGAGCCTGTACTCTAGCACCCTCAGACCTGGCCTTGATTTCTGATGTACCTCTGCCCCAATGCTCTCAACATGTTGCAAATCAAAGCAGTTATCCTTTTTTACAGCTGCTTTGTCTGTCACTATTTCCTCTTCTCTTTGCTGGCAGACTTTGTATGAAGCAGCATCTCCATCTGGGTCTGTCCTTTGTGCCCCAACAATAGCAGGCAAGCCAACTGCTTTCTTTATTAAAAACTACTATCACAGGCATTTAGAAATCTGGGGATCAAGAGAAATAGATATGAGGCGGTGTTTGCTTCTATTTTAAATGACCCACTAGTCAAAAATAGTGCATGCACACCTATATTGCAAGAATGAGAACTTGCTTTACAAGAACTGCCAGCAGATGAGTGCCAAAACCATTTTTCTTCCTTCACTTTCCAGAGACAAGAGGAACTTGAGGTGGGGTTTTCATTGGATAATATGTGAGTAATCACAAAATACAACATAAACTGCAGCAAAAACAGAAATTCAGAGGCATGAAATAATCTAGTGTAATTGTCCAGAGTGCATAATTTCTTGGCAATGCTGATGATGAACTTACTTCCCTGAGGAACTTGTGCTATGAGCCTTGTGATGAAATGGACTGTGTCAGGATGACCTCCCATTGACTTTAGACAGACAGAGAGAAAACCCTAAAACCTTTTATTTGCCTGGTGTAATGAACATTATTGAAGACCGGAATACTGGGACATCTGTGCTGTTACATATGTATTGGAGATCTTGGAGGGTGTTTGCCTCCCTTCAAAGTACAACATAGACTAACTTCCTGGATAGCAAATCTAGAGCCCTTTCTGTCCCAACCTGGGGACAGATGTTGGGACAGATGGGGTTTGACAGTCTGGCCCTACAGTTCTTTTTTTTGTTGCTGACCTCTAGGGCTGGATAAGCCTGTAGGATGATGATTGTGCCTTGACAGAGTAGAGTAGGAGAGGAATCTTGCACCACGAGTCTCTTGAGACTTTTCTTTCAAATCTAATACACAACTAAAAATGAGCAAGAGAAGGGTGTGGCTCATTAATTATAATTATACTGAGTTATTAAAAATGTATTTTTCTTTTTGTTTCCTAGTTCAGGCCCTCTTGAAACCATCATTACTAATGGAGTTCTAGTGGTGAGTGTCATGTTTTGTCATCTTTCTTGTCCTGTTGCCACATTTGTTTCACTTGACTCATAGTCATCAGGACAACATACCCTTTGACTGGAACACTGTGATTTCCCACTTCATCATCTGCCTCACAACACATCCTTATGGATGGCACCTGTGTAGAGGCCAGATCTCCTATACTGGCAACCCCCTGATATTTTAAAGGCAATACATGAAAGTGATTTATGTCTGAGACATTGGTGCAACAGTGAACTCTATTTTGGATATCACTCCTCACTAATTCCTGTATTGCCAAAGTGATGGGGTTTTTCCCATCCCAGACACATGGAATTTCCTGCAGTTGTAACTGCCCTATTTACATAGGGACATTCCAACTATGCCATTTGCTCATATATTAGATGTGTTTGCTAATTGTTTTTGTTTAAATCATTACTCTGCATCTTTGTTGAGATCCCAGGGGTGATGTTTCTTCACTTGCCCTCACCTCTTCCCTGCTGCAAACCACATTCCATACATATTCATCCCCAGCTTTGCTCTGGCTCCGTTCAGTTTCTCATTGACAAATCCTGTTCTAGCCAGCATCTGAAATCAAGGTCAGAGTTGAGAAGAAAGTTTCCCTTGGGACAAAGTGCTCTGCCTGTGTAGCATTTGTGCCATCATCAATAGGAGCTTAGACTAGAGAACAGAATCTCTGACCAGAAATTCCATGCCATGAAATATTTTATTATTCATGTCTCTTACAGTCTCGCAAAATCTGCTGCTTGGTAGTCCAGGTGGTTGAGAAGAAGAAGAAGAAAAAGAAGAAGAAATCTTTACCAAGTGTGTCTATTTCTCCATCAGCAATTTTTAATTCATGATATATTAATATTATGAAGGTAGTTGGCTTAATGTAAGAATGATGAGAAGTAAACAAAAAATCTGAAACAAGGGAACAACGCCTTGTTCAGATAGACTGTGTAATAAGCTTTGTTTCCAATTATGATGAGAAAACTACTCTGTGTCTTCTTTTGTGTCCCTTCCTTAGAGAAAGAATTCTCCTTTAAAGTGCAAGGCTCCTACGAGGGCATCCAAGACATTGTGTTGGGATCTGATCTGGCCTTCAGCTCCTCTCCTGCCAAATTCCACTATGCCAGATACAAGCAGCCAACGCTGGATTTTACATTACCAGGAAACAAACGACCTCCCTCCTTTGTATGCTATAACCTTATTTTATAAAACATAATAATGGCTTGTAAAGTAGCAGTGACAATAATTTGCATTGTAGACACGGTGACATTCTTTGCAATATAAACTTGGATTTATCTGTTATTTTTTCAGCGCTCCCATGTGTTTGATACAGGCTCTCCAAACATGGAACTTCATTCCTTTCCAAGTGGAAAAAACATAATCTTAACAGAAGTGAGTGAAAATACAGAGTGTCCCTGTTGCTCTATCTTGGTTGTACTTCATACTAAATTTTGAGTCTCTGCTTTTTTAATAAAACACCAGTGGGGCATTTGAACTAAGTGAGGTAGTGCTAGTCTATTGCTGATGCTGACTATGCTTTGCAAAGCACTTTTAGAAACCTGGTTAAAAAAAATCTATATAGAGTGAAAGGATCTCTGCTATTGTCGAGTAGAAGTTGTCAAAAGAGAGTAGCAAATGCTGCTGTGTAGACCATTAGTGTGGCTGCAGCCTGACTAGCTGCCCAAGAGAGGTAATGGGAAAGTTTTTATTATCATTGCTTTCCTCTAAGAACAACACCTCTCCTCAGATATTACATCCAGTGGGAAACACTGGGAATTACTGAACAACTTCCCTGCAGTTATTTCACATGCACTGTGGTAATATTCAGAGCTCTGATTTGTACCTGCATTGCTAGGAAAGCACAAGCCAATACTCCTCCTGGGGCTGGAGGGGAGGAGAGCTGAAGCAAGATGTTACATATTATTTGCATTCTTGCTTTCCAGGATAAAGAATTTGATTTGTCAGCGAAGGCAGAAGACTGGTAAGAGACTTGGTCACTCTGGGGAGCTAACTTGTTGTTAGCTGAACTCATCCTACCATTTGCTTTTTACTGGGGAGGAAGCACTCCCAAAAGGACAGTAGGTTTCATGACCGAGTGATTTGAAATTCACATGAGCTAGAAGCAACCCATATGTCTAAAATTAAAAATACTTATAGATAATCCATACTGAGATGTGAATAATGAAAAAGGTGCATAAAATAGAAGAAATAATAATATAAGTCAATTATAATAGTAGGTGCTATGTTCAGCACAGTCTTAATGCTGTGTAAGTGTGCAAGCTGATCACCTGGTACCATTGATCTTGAAGTAGGTAAACTTTTATGCCTCCCTGAAGACAAATATGAGAAGTTTTTCCTACACATCTCAGTGTGGACTAAAGTGTGAGGGAATCCAGACAATATAAGTCTCAGAAATTATCTGCAGGAATGTTTTTCTTTAAGCTTTCTTTTGTTAGCTGCTTAGAGTTTTATCTTGTCCCTCTTTCCATCATTCCTTCATGCAAAGCTATACCTGCTTGGGAATGTAGAAAAGGTTCCTTCCATAAATGTGGTTCATAGTAGTTTAGGTTGATTTTCTTGTATCAGTAACTCTGAACTTGTCTATCAATAATAATAGTTTTTTTTAATTGCTTCTTTCTTAACTCCTCCAGCCCAGACCACCTTGATGTACGCTTAGGGTTTGACCTCTGTGCGCAGGAGAAAGACTTTCTATCCAAAAGGCAGAAGTATGTTGCTCCTGCTCTGAAGAAGGTCCTGCAGCTGGAACGGGATCTTGTGGACCATGAGGTCTGTAGAGCAAATATTCAAAAACAACTAATGAATTCTTAGCAGTGGGGGCGTAGCAGCATATCATGACCTCTTTTTCTTCTCATTTAATTTTTCTCTGATCTTTAAACTTATATTCACTTTAAATACTACCTCTAATCTCACTCTGCCATGAGTATCCTTTATAGTTGATATTCTGTGTTTAACTCTTTTCCTGTTACACTCTAATTCTGAGCCAGGCTGGATATTCTTTAAGTAGAAGTGGCTTCTTCCACAGTACTTACCCTACCATTATTATCCTTGTTGATAATCCCTCATCACTTTGACCTTTGAGATTTCCTTTCAGTCCCTGCCTTTACAACTGATTGTTTTCTCTCTTACTGATTATTTTGAACTGACTTAATGCATTTTTTCCGTTTATTTTTTACCAAATATCTGCATGGAACACGTTGGAGACAATTGTCAGTTATCTGAGCAAAAACTGTCATTACTTTTTATTTCCTAAACGAGGACAGGAATAATAGTTGCCTATGTAGAAATTGTTCAGAAAGAACTAGGCATGCAGTCAGGTGTGGTGGTGCCAGACTTTTTGTGCAGTAGGAGGTCTCTGCCAGGAGCCACAGCCAGCTACAGTTCTTTGNTACAACTGATTTTTTTCTCTCTTATTGACTATTTTGAACTGACTTAATGCATTTTTTCCGTTTATTTTTTACCAAATATCTGCATGGAACACGTTGGAGACAATTGTCAGTTATCTGAGCAAAAACTGTCATTACTTTTTATTTCCTAAACGAGGACAGGAATAATAGTTGCCTATGTAGAAATTGTTCAGAAAGAACTAGGCATGCAGTCAGGTGTGGTGGTGCCAGACTTTTTGTGCAGTAGGAGGTCTCTGCCAGGAGCCACAGCCAGCTACAGTTCTTTGTCTGACTGCAGTTCTGTCTGTTTGTGTAGAGCATAGACCCCAGTGGTGGCCATCATGACTACAGGAGGTGGGATGAGATCACTGACTGCACTGTATGGCAGTCTCCGGGGGCTCAAGAAACTCAATATCTTGGACTGTGCCACGTACCTGACTGGCTTGTCTGGTACTACATGGTAAGTAGGACTGGGCAGCTCTTTACTGGAGCTGTCATGTTGATACCAATGCACTAAAGCAGCCTTGGGCTGACATGCAGTCGTTTACCTGCTCACAGCTATTTTTTTTAATCTTAATCCAAAATTGACACCTTCTCTGTCAGAAGTGCTCATGTGAAGGCCACATAATTTCCAACAGTATGAAAACACAAATTGCTTAAGCCAGTATATTAGGAATATTCATGGTGACTTCAATGGGAACCTAGTAGTTTTGTAGGGAACTGAAAACTGGAAACTTAATTGCAAAATAAGAACTTAAAATGGAAACACAGAATGCAGCGATTGCCTACCTCAGACCTTGGTGTGGTTTTTCCTCTTCCTAGGACTATGTCAAACTTATACAGGGATGCTGATTGGTCACAAAAAGATCTCGACAAGCAAATCAGTGAGGCTCGAAAGCATATGACAAAATGCAAAATAAATTCCCTCTCCGTGGAGCATATGAAGTATTACAAGAAGCAGCTGTGTCAACGGAAAAGAGAGGGACGCAAGACATCTTTTATAGATCTCTGGGGGCTTTTCCTGGAATCTTTGTTGCACGATGGGGTACAGTATCTCATAAAGCAATGTTTACAGTACAATTTTCCAAAAACTTATTTCTGGAGAAGATATTTTCCTGCTTTTTCTGAGGAAAGTAGTCTGTCTAGACTGAGTATGTATAAATGCACAGCCATTTCCAAAACATTTGGTGAGAGGCTTATAGGTATAAACTATAGTGGAAATAAGGATTCTTGCTTGTGAAATTTTGCAATGTTTTTCAGAGAAAACTTCAAGGTTAACATTTTGAAAAAGATATCATGTTTTAAGATGCTTTTTTGTCTATTCTGAAGGTGTCTTATATAGAAATAGCAAAATTACAGACATTATCTTAATGTCCATAAGAGGTTTTAACAAGTGTGTGCAGCCTTTTGATATAAGTGGGAGGTCTTAAATAAACTTGTAGTATAAGATATAAATCTAGTTTATTCCAGATTTCTGCTGTTTATAATTTCTTTATGTTTTGATCCTGATGGGTCACCAAATAAACTGGGATCAGACTGGATGCCTGAAGATATTTCACTAACAAAACTTTTACAGAAACCATGACAAATATGAAGCATTTCAGAATTTAAAACCAGCAGACACGATGCATTGTAGGCATTAGCAGCATTTTTCTGCCCTACAAGCTTAGATGGAGAGAAAATGTTCTTTTGCTAGTTTTCATCTCAGTGTAACCATATTTCTGAAATCACAGAAAGACAACCATAGACTTTCTGATCAGCAACGGGCCATTGATCGTGGTCAGAACCCACTGCCTATCTATACTGCAGTCAATGTCAAGAACAACTATAGCACTCTGGATTTCAAAGGTAATTATGAGATTTCTGAGAGTCATTTGTCTTTAAGCTTATACAGTATTTTAGACAGCCTTTAAAAAGCCCTCTGGTGTATTTGTGTGATGTCATTGTGATCAGGTAAATGCTTGTCTGTCTATGCCACCGACTCAAAAATATTCCAGAAACTTGCTTATAGAATCATAGAATAGTTTGGGTTGGAAGGGACCTTAAAGATCATCAAGTTCCAACCCCCCTGCCATAGGCAGGGACACCTCCCACTAGACCAGGCTGCCATTGGTCTGAAGTATTAGACTTAAGTGCAGAAATTATTTTAATTTTTATCTCTTTTCATTATCATGACAGTTATAATAAAATACTGTATTCTTCTTTGTGTTCCTTTTCACAGAATGGGTGGAGTTCACCCCTTATGAGGTGGGATTGCAAAAATATGGAGCTTTTGTTCGTGCTGAGGATTTTGGCAGTGAATTCTTCATGGGTCGGTTGATGAAGAAGATCCCTGAATCCAGGATCTGCTTCTTAGAAGGTAAGCTATAGTTCTAAAAACATCTGAATGTTTTGGGGGTTTTTTAATTGTGAGCTGTTTAAACTAGACATGAATATAATGCTGGTAAATGACTGACAGGGAAGTTTCACTGAAAAGATGACTTAATGCTTACTAGAATGGATCCAGTTCACCGTAAAATTAAAATTCATAGTGACAGACATATGGTTATTTTAATTTTAAAAACTAGATTTGAATACATTGCATGTATTTGCACTTCCTGAAACAAAAAACAGTCAGAACTTGTGCCAGAAGGCATAACCAGAGAAATTGTTCCTCAGGCTCAAAAATGTCTGGTGGAAACTGATCCATCAGTGTTTTAACAGGCTTATTGTGGGGAAACCTACAAATGCAGAAGTTCTAAGATCACATTATGGTCAGACGTTTCTTATTCAGTATGGTTCAGACCTCTCAAATTGCAAATTTTCAGCCTTTCCTTTTATAAAAGCCTTTTGATACTTGGAGTTTTTTTACTTGGAAGGTACAGGCTGGCAGGACTAAGAGTAGTGGATACAAATTGGAAGAGGATAGATTTAGGCTGGATATAAGAAAGAAGATCTTTACAGTGAAACTGAGAGACACTGGAACAGTTTGCCCAGAGAGGTTGTGGATGCCCCCACCCTGGAGGTGTTTAAGGCCAGGCTGGATGAGGCATGGAGCAACTAGTGGGAGGTGCCTGTAGCAGGGGGGGTTGGAACTAGATGATCTTGAAGGTCCCTTCCAACCCAAACCATTCTATGATCCTTTGCTAAAATTCTAAGATTTTTTTAATGTAAACCTAATCTACTTAAATCATATTCACAAAAATCTCACAATCTGTTAAAATAGTTATCTATCCCTTAGTACTCTAATAAAAAAACTGGACACCAAAATAGAAGCTGAATAAAACCAACATATCATCCATTCAAAATAAACTCAAAAAAAGCATTAACCTCACAAATTTAATCTCATGATAACAGTTCCATAATTCATGATGTGTAAATGTTTATGTTAGAAAGCTCTTTTCTTTTACAGGCATGTGGGGTAGTTTGTTTTCATTTAATGTGTTATATATCTGGAACTTATCCCATTCATCAGAAGATTTCTGGCACAGGTGGACCCGGGATAAAATCGACAATATAGGTAAATTATCTTCCTTCAACCTTAATGTGTACTTATTGTTAAATAGAATTACTGTTAGATGAAATATCATGCCATCTACTAAGTCAGATACGTACTGTATGTTGGGCATTTTTGGGAGTGTTTCTTCAAATGCCACATTGTCTTTCCAGAAGCAATTGGATTCAAAGTCTCATTCTGAGAAGCATATATCAATAAGGTAAAATCTGCAGTCTTGTGATCAATATGCTTACTGATGGCTCAACATTGATACTGGCAGATGAGTAAAATGTTCAGAAATAATGAGAATGATCTGTAAGATTTTGACTACATCAAGCAGGAGTCACTGCAAATAAGTGCCCCAGCTATCCTTTTCCAAAGCCTACATTCAGTCTGTTCCTCAAGATTTCTACAATGTCTGGTGCAGTTTTTTATTGCTGCATGATACAGTGTCTTTTTTTTTATCCATGTTTTGGCTGTGTACAGTAATGCTATATGGCTGCTAAGAGTAGTATTTTATGTGAGACCACACCTGGAGTATTGCGTCCAGTTCTGGAGCCCTCAACACAGGAAGGACATTGAGCTGTTGGAGAGGGTCCAGAGAAGGGCCATGAAGATGGTCAAAGGGTTGGAGCAACTGCCCTATGAGGACAGGCTGAAGGAGTTGGGCTTGTTCAGCCTGGAGAAGAGAAGGCTCAGAGGGGACCTCATAGTAACTTATCAGTACCTGAGGGGGTCCTACAAAAAGGCAGGGGAAGGAATTTTTAACATGGTATCGGATGGGAGGACTAGAAACAACGGATGGAAATTGGAGGGGGGTAGGTTTACACTTGACATAAGAAAGAAATTCTTTACAGTGAGGGTGGTGAAATACTGGAACAGGTTGCCCAGAGAGGTTGTGGATGCCCCCTCTCTGGAGGTGTTCAAGACTAGGCTGGACAGGGCACTGGGCAGCCTGGTCTAGTGGGAGGTGTCCCTGCCTATGGCAGGGGGGGTGGAACTCAATGATCTTTGAGGTCCCTTCCAACCCAGACTATTCTATGATTCTATGTGGTCACTTGTGCTCATTGAGTCTTTTCATCCCAACCTTCTAAAATCAGAAAACACTGGATTTTGATTACTTTAATTTGACATTTTGGGGATGAGGATGCTCTAAGCAGGTAGAATTTAAAAGCCTTTCCCTGTACAGAGGAGGAACCCATCCTACCACTGAAGCTGCATGAGCTGAGGACTCACATGTTCACCCCTCCTAGCTCCTTTGGCAGTGCTCTTCGCAGTGTTCTCACCGACCGCCCCTGTATTTCCCAGGAGCACAACTTCCTAAAGGGTTTACAGATACATAATGACTACCTGGAAAACAAGCACTTCTGCAGATGGAAAGGTAACAGAAGACCTGTGTGGTAGTGAAGAGGGTAAATAAAGAGAACAAAATCAAAATCCAAAGTTGATATTATACTAATTTTCCAGGCTTAGTGGCCATGTTTGGGCAGAATTACTATTGGGTCACTCAGTTATGGCACATTGGGCTGTAGCATGGTGTGGTGTTGAGCTCCATGCCAATGGTTTGAGGCATGAGCACTAGATCCTGGTGGTGGTCCTCCCTTCTTCCTTTCTGGGAAGTTACAAGAAACCTTCATGAATGTCACCACTGCAGGCCCAATACTGCATAAGGTTGGATTTAGGAAGGCAGAAGAGAAGGGATACAGTGAATCCCTCTTCCTTGAAAACAGGCTAACCAGTTTTGTGCTATTGCACTTTAACAAGAATTGTCTCTCCTTTCAGATACTGTATTAGATACATTTCCCAACCGGCTGACACAATCTGAGGATTTCCTATCTTTGGTAGATACAGGATTTTTCATCAATACAAGCATCATGCCACTTTTAAAACCAGAGAGAAAGGTGGATGTCATCCTGCATTTAAATTACAGTGCAGGATCCCAGATACAGGTGAGTGGAGTTGGTCCAACCTCCATTTTTTCCTTTAACAGCTGCATGACTGAAAGTTTGTAATACTTAGATGCTTTCTATATTGCTCCTGCTGTAAGTCTTAACCACTATTTTTTTCAGCTTGATGCTGCAGTATGAATACTTCATTTATTGGGTATACATATTCACATTTGTTTTTCTTGGATGATACAACTGTTTTGTGTTAAGAACTCAGCCTCACTGTTGAGACCTCTCCACTAACATAGAGCTTTACAAAAGCAGTTTCAGAGCTTTAATATAGCTTGGGAAATGCCCCCTTTTTCACTGAGCTCTAAGGAATCCTGAGCCCTGAAATTCTTTCAATCTTGTGCTGTTCTGTNAGGAAATGCCCCCTTTTTCACTGGGCTCTTTCAATCTTGTGCTGTTCTGTTCATTGATCCAGGCTCTGGACCAGACCTGCAAGTACTGCTCAGAGCAGGGAATCCCTTTTCCCAGAGTGGATTTAAGTGAAGAAGACAGGAAAAAACTTAAGGAATGTTACCTCTTTGATGGTGCTGAGACTCCAGGAGCACCAGTACTGCTGTTTTTCCCACTAATTAATGATACTTTCCAAAAGTACAAAGCACCAGGTAAGTAATCAAGCATGTCAAAAAAAGGATGACATCATGACCAGCCTATTAAAGCAAAGAATTGTAGAATGGTTTGGAAGGGTCCTACTTCCAAACCCTTGCTGTGGACATGGACACCTTCCCCTAAACAAGGTTACTTAGAGAACTATCCAACCTGGCCTTGAACGTTCTCGGAGATGAGGCATCTACTACTATCATAATTAATACTCACAATCTGAAACTTCACTGCTGGCTCATTTCTATGCACTGGCATCATACCTCTCTGTTGATTAAGGTTAATTGTTCTACCATGTCAGATTTGCTGACTTCTTGCTGGCTTCTTCGATCTAATTAGTTTGCAGACAGCTTTGATGTAATGCCAGAGACACTGATTAGAACTGCAGTTTAGACCCACATAAAAGAAATAATCACTGTTTTTCTTCCCTCCTTTGGTGAAGCAGCTAGTGCCCACCTAAGCCAGAAACTGAGTTGTCACTTTGAAAAGGAGTTGCTTAAAAAACAACTTTAACAGCCACCAAGAGTAATTTAGATTTTGAACTCTCCCTGTGGAGAGACATCTCACTTTGGCTGCTCTGTTAAGAATTTGTGTGCTTACGTCCAGATTAAATCCTAGTTTTCAGCGGTGATTTGTCTTTCCTTCCTCATAGGTCAGAAACGCTCAGAATCAGAGATGGAAGATGGAAAAGTTGATCTTTATGGCCGCTGTTCCCCTTATTCAACATATTCTGTCCAGTATTCTGAGAAGGCATACGACCGTTTGGTTCAGCTCGGTGAATACAACATCCTGAATAATGAGGAACTGATTATGCAGGCTTTGCACACAGCAGTGGCACGGAAAAGGCAGGAAAGGAAATAATGTCAGACAAGGGAGGATGCTTGTGTGTCCCTCAGTCCACCAAGAGATTGAAACTCTCTTCCAAGGATTCTTGCTCAGCCCCACTTGATGGCAATCTCAGATGAACAAAGAAGACACTGAAGAGAAAAATTTTTATCCAAAGAATTTCACTGCAGCAATGTGCTGCAATTCAGATGTGACAGTGAAGTGCAATCTATTGTATGCCACAGAAGATGGACAGTTCTGAGGAAGAAAGCCCTCAGATGATCATGAGCATGATCAGAGTTTAAATTATGTCTAACGTGTTCAGGGTAGACTGCATTAAAAGCATATTTTATTAACAAGTCTCGTGCTTTGTGTTTGCAAGGTGGTGGTGAGGCAAAGAGCAGCCTGTGAGCCTGTGTGCCTGTGCAACATTGAAAGCAAATGTTTAGGGAAAGAAAGACACATGTCATATGGCATGTTGTGGGCACAGATCACCTCTAAGGGTGGCTTTGGGGAGAAGCAGCACAAATAATGGTTAGCAGATCAAACAAGAAAGCAAAAGATCCTCAACAGAGTTCTCCATTGTTTGGCCACCAAACTCCTCTGTGTGCCTCCTCACTGCTTCTTGGCTCCTTGTCCCTCTTCCCAGTCCTGATGTGAACATTGGGAAGCACAATGACTAGAAATACACATTGAACAGAAAAATACCTTGCTGGCTTTAATCCCCCTCAAAACAAGAGCAAGGATATGCAGGTCCTTGAATTCATCAGGAGTGCCTGCCCTAGCTGTTGCCTGTGCATCATGTGGCATCAGCAACTGCAGAACTAGGAGGCAATGACATGGGATGAAAAAGGGATTTAAATGCTCTTGATGCAAGAAGGAATGTTTTGTGCTTTGCAGCAGGCTACCTACAGAGTATATCCTGATCTGGAATGTCAATTTTTTTTCTCTTGAGATAGCAAACATCTGTGCTACCTATACTGTTGCTGTGAGCCTTGTGCCATCTGTGAAAAAGATGTGTGAAAGATGCAAATCAGCAGAGATCCCTGGAAGATCTGGGAAGGTTTGCTATAGCAAGTACATCCTTCTGCATGGCAAGCTGGTGCAGGAGGATACGTGCCTCCTGATCTGTAATTTCTATTGGATTGGCTCTGCACCAAACCCAGCACCTGGCATAATTTACCTCCTGAGCCAAATGTGATCAGAAGTTTCCTAACATAGGCTTCTGTTACTGTTCCCAGGAGGGAAGAGATGGAGAGCACTTTGCTTGCACCCATAACAAAGATCTTCCAGCTCTTGTGTGTCTCACTGTGTGATTTGTTCCTTAAAATTAAGATGATTTATTGCTTCATTTGAAAAAAAAACCAAAAAAAACCAAAAAAACCCAAAACAAACAAAAAAAAAAACAACGAACAAACCAGAGAAATAGCTTCATGAGACTAAAACCTGTGCAAACATCCATCTCCTAGCCAGAACAATATGAGAATGCAAAAGTATTTATTTCCAACCTGGAAATAAGCTCCTTTTTAGTAAGTACACTGTAAGTACTAGATACTATAAGTATCCTGAGTGTGTAGCTCAGTTAGGAGAGCATCAGACCCCTAATCTGAGGGTCAAGGGTTCAAGTACAGGTACAAAGCTTGTCAGAGGTGGGCTGATAGTTGGACTTGATGATCTGAAAGGTCCCTTCCAACCTAGATGATTATAAGTAGTCCATGCTCTAGATTGAATTAATAACATGAAACATATCAATACTATGCATGTCTCATTTTAGACATTTTCTGGTTTAGCTCAGTTAGATATAACTCAAGATTCAACAAGGCTGTAGAAGGCTTCTTAGACCTTTCATGTGTGAAACCAAAGCAGGAGGTTCAGCAAGGAGCAGCAACAGACTGCAGCAAATAGGACTGGGAGACCTCAGGAGAGGTAAAACAAGGACCACAAAGCTCCAGAGATAAGCCTGGAGGAATAGCCAGATTGCTTGGAACCTTTACCTTTGCAATCCTTGTCAGCAAGTAATTAATGCTAAGCTTTTAGCTAAACATTGAGGAACAGTTTTTTGGGGCATGTTTTTCCCACTGTTGCCTTCTAAATGGGCTTCTAGTTTGCACTTTCAAGTGCAAACTTGAATTGTTCTTGAATTGTTATGCTCTTGTTAGGCCTTACTAGTAGTATGTGGAAGGGCAAAGTATAATAGTGAATACAGTTTGGTATTTGTACTACTGTTTTTTCCTACAGACTTACAAAACAGATCATGACTTGCAAGATGTTATAACTGTCACCTGTCATAACTGGCCATGCAGTCACTTGTGTCAAGCCTGATTACCTGTGGCTGACCAAAGTCTATTTTGATGGGAAAATGACTCCCCTTTTTTAAGATTAGCCAAAATGGCGAAGTGACATTTCATACAAGTATGCTCTACAGGGTGACCATCTTGTAGCTGTGACATGGACAGAGCCAAGAGATTATTATTTTTTTTTCCTACTAACTTAAAAGCCATTGCATCACCAATTATTTCTTCACTGGGTTTGATTTCATGAAATGTGCAAAGGTTGCGCCACCAGCAGATGCAACTCTTCAGGTCCTCATTATAAGAAAATCTTTCTTGGATCCAGCTGTAGTTCTGTTCTTGCTCTCCCTCCATCTCTTAGTTGTCCCTTTTGAAAAATGCAGACTACAGTATACTTCACAATATTTCTACATACAGAGATGAACATTGCCTTGTTATTCTCACATATAAGTAACTTTACACTTTCTACATGCAAAATCCAGTTGTCCTCGTTTGACATTAGAGAGTTCTGCTAAGAAGCTTGTCTTCTACAAGCTGATGACTTGCTGTTTTCCACCCTCTGGTCTTCCCTTTCATAAGGTGGGTAAATTGTAACATACATTTGTCATTCCTTTAATCATAACTTCGCACTTCAGTGTGTTAGAATTACCTGTGATTAATCAGGTCAGTTTATCAAGCAGGTCAGATTGTTTTGTATGATTGTCTTGTTTTCAATGCTACTCAGGACTCCATCAATCCTTGTTCCTACTGCAAATTTGGCCAACCAGGATGTCACCCTTATTTCCAAAGCTTTCATCAGAGCATTGAATAGAGTTTGAGACAATTAACCTATTAAAAATTCCCCCTAAGAAAACTTTATACAATGATGTTTCTCACTGAGGACTAATTATGATATTGAGCTATTGGAGAGGGTCCAGAGAAG
>VZTY01031765.1:0-84735 GCA_013400935.1 Turnix velox
CACTCTATGATTCTATGATATCTGAGCTTTGTGTTTCTGATAAGAGAGCGTGGGAAAGGGAATAATATATGAACCTTTCCCAACTCCACTGTTTCCATACACTTCTACATTAAGGATTTCCAAATTTAAGAAGGTCAGAGGCTGTATCCAGACGAGTGTGCAGTAAGTGCTAGTGAGTGTAGCTTCCATGCATTTGTCTAAGCTTTTAAAGAGGTTGGTTTTCACTCTTGGCTTTTGCAGCATCTTGTGGCTGTAACAGTTTCTCTGTGTGATCTGTGAAATGCTAACTTTTGATTGCTTTTGTGTTTTCTAATTCATCTTTAATGAGAAACAACAAGTAATTGCTCACGTATGCGATTCTGTTCTGATCTGTTTCCCAGCAAGTATCCAATTACAGTCATACTATTCATTAAGCCCACAATTAAGTGGATTTTGACATACTTTATTCTGTATTAGTCTTCTCGAATGCTATTTGTTTTAATTTACAGTGATTATACATTAATTGTCTAATAGAATTTGTACATTGATGTACAGTATCCAAAAGTACTGCATTTGCACATTACTAATTAGGAGTTATTGATATTCTTAAGGGTAAACTGAGAGATAAAAAAGGAAGTTTGACTGATACTGTTAAGAAATCACTGAATCTTTTATATTAGTACTCTGCAGGTAGTTCCACCACAGGATTAACTAATGTGTGGTGGGGTTTTTCCAATGCATGGATTTGGCTTTTTAGAACAATTGAAAAAAGAGGCTTCTATCTTTATAAATAAAACAGTTACAGTCTTCAAGATAAATGTTAATAATCCCTGTCTGCTGTGGATACTTCTGAGTGTAATGGCTGTGAGCATATGACACTGATTTAGACTGTGAGGAGTCAAAAAATTGACAATTTTTGATGAATCAAAATATATCGCTTGTTTTCTACAGCTTCAGCATGCATAAACAAGGTCCAAGCTCTCCTTCCTTCCTAGCATTTACTCCCTTTAATCCAGCACTTTTTCAATCACAAAATAACACTGAGATTATTTCTCTATTTGAAAAAAAGTTTTACAGGAGATAAAAATTTACCTTTTTCAGAAAAACCTCCATTTTGATACATTTTTATCTGGAAAACTGAAGTTGCTCATTCTTGCTACTAATATTAGCAACATAATTACCAAAGTTTGTTTTAAAATATTTCATATATTGCTGTGATAAAGTTTGGCTCCCTGGCATGATTGTTTTTTAATTCTTTAATAGGACACAGAGATGAATTTAATGCAAAGTGTAGCCAAAGCACTAGTGAGTCCTTCTGCTTTTCACTTTGGAGTTTATGAACCTCCCTCCCAAGAAAAAGTAAATAAAATAAAAATATTAAGAGATCAGTTTCAGCAGGAATGGAAAATGCTTCAGTGTTCAGGTAAGTTGTCTGTTCTATCTTTAGTTCTTATGAATATTTGCAAGTTTCTGAAAGTACTATAAAATACAGCTGGATCCTGTAAGTTAATGGGGTGTTAAAGTTAGCAGGAGCACATTGCTCTCATGTGAAAAGGGTGTAGCTCTGAATGCTTTTTGTTCTGCTACCTGAGCCAGAAAGCACCAAATTTCATAGCAGAACAACTGTACTCTTGGGAACTTCTAATCTTTATATTCCAAAATTTTGAAAGGAGGCTACCAAAATATTGTATGCTTAAAGAATGATTAATAGGATATACATTGGCTCTGATTGCTAATGGTTTTCCTGAATAGAGTGCAGAATCAGCCCACATTTTTATTTAACTTCTCCACAAATCACTCAATAGTGATGTGTTGTGCTTAAATGACATACAAAAATAACTGGGGATCATGTAATGCATTTGTATAGGGATCAGATTAGGCAGGTACAGGTATTTTCAAGCATGCTTATCTAGAAACATTTCTCTACTGAACAACTTCTGGCTTTCAACAGAAAAAAACCCACAGGTGGAGGTGGGCATGTCTTTGAAAGCAAATGCCCTGCTCTCAGAAGAAATGTCTGAGAGCAGTGATCTGGATCCAATACCAAATGTGTTGGGACTGTGGTATGAGGCTGGCTGATAATTGTTTTTCTCTCTTCAGTGAAGGATGAAATGTCAAGAAATTGACTTTGCTTCAGAATCATTTTATACAACAGAAGAAAAAAATGTTCACATTCCTTTTTAAATCACCAGGGAAAGAGATGGATATTTCTAAACTGAGTAAGAGCTATTTGCAATTGTCTCCAGTTTTTAAAATACTTTAAATGCATATTCTTAGTGAGAGAATTGTGCTTGCAAATTCCATGTTGGCAGTAATTATCAAGACTGACACTTGAAAACAACTGTACTTCAATGCTGCAAATTAGGGCCCATGTAATTTCTGACATTGTAAAGTCAGGTTTGCATGTGCAGTAGCTTGAGTCCATGAATGCTAAAGCCATCTAGAAGACAGGACTCTGAAATGAGCGATGGTAACAGCCAAAGCATTTTAATATGGTTGAGCATAATGCCAAAATGCTTGCTCTGCTGTTGCCACCACCATTTCATTAGGAGCTGAACCTTAACAACAGTCCTTTTCATATTAATGGTATTTTGTAATTTGACTGAAAGGATTCACCAAACATATTCTATTCACTTAATTTTTTCAGTGAATAACTGTGAATTTCAAAGAGTTAATAAGAAAAGGCTGCTGAACAGCTGTGTGTGCATTTCCTACAACTCTGTGGTTGCAATTAAGTTCAATTTCCTGAGGAAATATATATGCAAAGACATAATTGAATAAAGCAGTGCCCTCTTTTCAAATGTAAATTGTCTGTATAACAAATAAACTCTGAAGTTTGATTGTGGCCTAAGGCTGACATCATGTGAATTCTCAAGTACAAACAAACATCCTCAGGCATCAGGCATGTTATAGATGTGATGTGGGGCTCATTTTCAAGAGCACTTTTCTGTGACTTCAGTAAAGTGACTGATTTCAAATATTTCTATTAGCTTACGCTGGTTGTTGATACCGGGATCAGCTTCATGTAACCTGAGTAACTAAGTATGTCTTCACAGTTCTTTTTATAACTGGTCTTAATGCTTCTGTTCTCATTCATGCTGGTTTTCAGATATTGCTGGATGGGAAACAATACCCATACAATAACCATGCTTAAAAAATGGCTAATAAGATATACATTGGCTCTGATTGCTAATGGTTTTCCTGAATACAGTGCAGACCATTTTGAAATGCAAAGAAACTAAAAGACATGAAAAGCATTTTCACAAACAGAAGTTAGAGAACACAAATCATAGAATCATAGAATAGTTTGGGTTGGAAGGGACCTTAAAGATCATCAAGTTTCAACGCCCCTGCCACCTCCCACTAGATCAGGCTGCCCAGTGCCCTGTCCAGCCTGGTCTTGAACACCTCCAGAGAGGGGGCATTCACAACCTCTCTGGGCAACCTGTTCCAGCGTTTCACCACCCTCACTGTAAAGAATTTCTTTCTTAAGTCAAGTCTAAATCTACCCCCTTCCAATTTACATCCATTGTTTCTAGTCCTCCCATCCAATATCATATTAAGAGGTCCTTCCCCTGCCTTTCTGTAGGACCCCTTCAGGTACTGATAAGTTACTGTAAGGTCCCCCCTGAGCCTTCTCGTCTCCAGGCTGAACAACCCCAATTCCCTCAGCCTGTCTTCATAGAGCAGTTGCTCCAGCCCTTTGACCATCTTCGTGGCCCTCCTCTGGACCCACTCCAATAGCTCAATGTCTTTCCTGTGTTGAGGGCTCCAGAAAGATGCTGTTTCAGTTCAGAATTTCTTTTAACTTCCAGCTCCAGAAAGTATTTACTTTAGATGGAAACCAGCCAACAGCTGAACTTCAGCTTCAAAACTTTTCATAACATGTTTGTTAATATCTGTCCCTGAAAGAAGGAAAAGCCTGCCTTCACTCAACTGAACTGCTACAGCCCGTGCACGAATGATACCAGATTTATGAGAACATTAATTAAGATTTTCTAAAGCTTGCTTTTGGTCTAGTGAGTTTGGGATCACTAGCGGCAGCTGCGGAGGTCATACCACCGCAGTTTGACCGAGTTATTCCTGTGAACCGAATGACAGCGTAAGGGAAGGAATGGCTTAAAAATCATCAGTTGTGGTAAATAGGTGGTTTAAATACCGGCCTACAGGCAGCTAGGGCCTAGGAACTCGCCGTTACCACCACGGGGCGGGAGAGCCGAAGGCCCAGGCAGTGTGACGGAGCGGGACCGGGGTTTTGCATCCCCTCGGTCGATCGCTCCTTCCTCTCCCCGCGCCGCCTCACCCGTCGCGCTGGAGTGACGTCGGCGGCGCCGAGCGCGGCGCTGAGGGAAGGAGGTGTCGGTGCTTCGCTCCCGCCAGTCCCGGGGGAGCCGCCCCAGGTACGGCGGGAGGAGGATGGAAGGGGCTGGGGGCAGGGGATGGTGCCCTGGCAGGGTGCGAGATGGGGCTGGTGGGCGTTTCAGGAGGTGGAAGGGCTGGGCCCAGCTCACGCCACCGGGATGGTGGCGGCATCTCACCGCACCCTCTCGGTGGGTGCTTCAGGGCCGCCCTGGAGTTGTCGGTGTTTCTCAGGCCGGCCCTGCGCTGTCTGTCGCTGTCAGCGCCCGCCTCCCCTTGCCAGCATCTCGGTCCCGGGGCTTCTGCTGGCGGGAGGCTCCAGAGGAGAGCTGAGGCAGTGGAGCTGTCCTCGCTTGTCCTGTATTAGATCAAAACAGCCGTCACTGGTCTGTTTCAGACAACCGAACTAAATCAAGTGTCTGGAATTAAGCTTGCAGAATCATCACTTTGCTTGTGATCAAAGTAATGATGTTGTTTTTATAGTTCTTGTCCTAAATGCATGCTGGATCAATTTTCTTTTTTTTTTTTCGTTTTGGTCTGCCTCACTTTGAATTAAAGCTTACCAAGCTTACTCATCAAATTCTCATACACGTGAGTTGTCCTGATATTTTTCAGGTCTTCGCATGAAGCCAGAGTTCCAGACTGAATCTGCTGTAACCTGACAGGTTGATTTGAGATGGAGAGCATTACACAGTTGTTCAATGATTTGTGTGAAGCTCACTTGACAGAATTGCCATGGAAGGTCCACCTGGGAAGGCAGAAGATCAGCAAGAAGAGGGCTAAGCAAAATCTTAAAAGGGTTGCTTACAATGCTCTGTTCATAAACCTTTTCCAAGATGAGGCTCGTAAGCTGCAATCAAATGTTTCCAGGCTTCCAGTGAAAAACAAAATTTTGATGCTGTCTTTCAACTTGAGGGTTGGTGGTCTGGGTGCTCAGGCAGACAGGCTGGAGAATCTCGTGGAAGAACTGGAAACAGCAGAATGCTTACCATTTACTGAAGTTAATTCAGTCTTGGATCTCTTAGTACAGCTTGCTGGAACTGGTCCTCCTCAGCTTGTACCGCAAAAAAAGGACTATTTTCTGAACAACAAATATGTAGGGAGAAATGTCAAATATCAGGGCTATGATTACTATGATGTAAGTGTATTTGAAGCTGATATACAGTCTCTAATAAGCAACGAAGAATGTCAGTTCAATGACGCAATTCAAAAGACGCTTCAGATCATGGAGGCTGCACCTGGCACTGGACTCCCTGCCATAGGGATGTTCTCACAGAACTATCCTGCTGGAGACAAGTTTGAGAAGGAAACTCGGGTCTCGCTCTTTGGTGCTCTTGTCCATAGCCGTACATATGACATGGACATCAAGTTGGATTTGCCACCGGTGCCTGACAATGCAGATTTGTCTGGACTTGCAATTAAAGTATGGAATAATTTGTTTTTGACTTAATAGCGTATGTGTGCTTTCAATATGCCGCTTTGAAACTGTGGTTGAAAATATAGATGGTTGTTTATTTTGTATTAGTAGTTTAGTTTTGTAGTTTAATATGGAGAAGAGGTAATTTTCTTTGCTGAGAAGCAAATGAGATTTTTGGATACAGAGAGATCTATGATGATGAAAATCTTGGTCTTCTTAATGGTATACAAAACCATCATGGAGCCATAGGCTTTATCAGGTTAAGCCTTCATCAGCTGTATTTGTGCTTTCCCCACTTTGTAGTCTTTACCTTGCATTTTTTGTCTGTTTTGTATATTGAACCCTTTTGCATTGTTTCTTGTTATTGCTTTGTCTGGCTATGTAAGTGTTCCTTGTCTGAATGTATGTGTTTTGCTCTTGCTCTTGCATTACCTAATTTGTTGGGTTTTCTTGGTTTGAAACACATTTCTTCTGTATTTCATTCAGCCTTCTGTTTTCCACTGGCCTTTTACTTTTTCAGTGTATATGGTATTTACTGTGTCTTTTTTTCCCCTTTTGCTGTCCGTTTTGTTTATTTTTGCTGTGTTTTATTCTGATAAAGGTAGAGGATAAACTTGTTGAATTTCTTTTCTTCCTTGCTTCCTTTCCATTTTTGCTATGTCTAGGTAGATTTTTTTTGTACTTCTGTACCTTTTATCCTCATTTTATTCCTTCTATTTAATATATGGGTATCTCCTGCAACTCCCTTAACTTGGGGTCTTAACTGAAACTTGAAGGCAGACACATTGAAAATGAAAATGTGTGTAAGTTGTCACTCAGGGGAGGCAGAACCTTTCTGAGTAAGTCCCACAGTTTTCTCATCATGGAACATGCTTCTTTCTATGTTGGTTTGGTGGTTGTTTGCTAAAATTGAATTTTCCATGTGTAGCTTCTGTTGAGTGGGAGTTGAGGATGTGGCATATCCACTGTTTGGACACTTGCAGATTTTCTGCACGTGAGAGCGTTTTTGCTAACAATGTTAGTTAGCAAAATTATTTCAAATCTGAAGAATTAGGGCCTGCATAATTTACCTGAATGAAATCCTGACCAGTATGATTTTATTAGGGTTACATATTTTATTAGCGTTACTCCAGACTTCAGACTGTTAATTTGTGAACTTACCAAATGAATGAATCTCGAGTTTCACTTGAGAAACTCAGTACATTATTTTGATGGTGATTGTTGTTTTATATGTAAATACTAATACCTGTACAGACAGCAAATGGAAACAGTCCTTAGAGAAAGAACTTGAAACAGTTACAAAGGAGGGGGACGGATAACACGTATTAAGTATGTAGTCACTGGATCATGAATGGTAGCAGAACATCTTTATTAGCATATGTTTCTTCATGTGTTTTGATTCTCTCTCACAGGTTCCCCAAAGTATAGACCAATCAGAAGATGAGGGATTCCAGTCAGCATCCAACCTGACTCCTGATTCTCAGTCAGAGCCGAGCATGACTCCAGACATAGACTTGTGGGATGCAGTGCTTACATATGGACCCAGCAAACGAAGATGTTGGGAAAGAATTGGGTAGTATGTGTCTGATGTTGCTGTCAAACTTACAATGCATCACATGCAAATATATAAAGGTGCATTTTATCTTAGAGCTGAAGAACCTTGGTATAAATAGTGAAACATATTTAATTCACAGCATTCAATATATGCATTAATAATTGAGAAAGTAATAAAGTTCTAGTCTGCAGATTGCAGCTGTTTCATGGGAAGTGATAAAGCAAAATAGTCCTTGTCAAAAGCACTGAAGGGATTGTGAGAATACTTCCTGTTCGTGTGAAATGTGAAATTTTTATGGCTAGTCTGACTTCTTATGCACTTTGCTATTTATCTTAGTCTAAAATGATTCTGTATTTTCAGTTTCAAAAGAGAAAGTGGTAGTTGTACAGCACTAGAATAATGAAACCCAGTATCTTCCAGGCTAGTGTAGTGTTGTATTTCTTAGTCTCAAAACAGACTTCTTGATAGTGTCAGTTTATTCGTTGTTGAGTAGAAGGTGCATCTCCTGAGATGAAGCTCTATATAGACCTGTTAATGCTTCCTAGCTTCCCTAAAATGGAAGGGTAAAAAAGGTGGTTATCTTCCTTACATTCCTGACGTATAGTGGTGTCCCTGATTCTTGCAGAAACTGCTCTGTATGTTTTCTGTGATTTTAAGTAATCATCTAGTGCTGTGTCTGTTGTAGTATTGCACGGTGTTTCTTCAGTTTTGAGCCTGAGAAGCTCTGAAACTCCCTGATTTGTAGCACACTCAGGCTTTGTTCCTGGTGCAAGACAGTTTTTCTTGCTTTTTAGACTGTAAGGATTTCTAGAGTCAAATAAAAGCCAGATACCTGATGTAT
Organism: Turnix velox; assembly: GCA_013400935.1. Taxonomy (NCBI): domain Eukaryota; kingdom Metazoa; phylum Chordata; class Aves; order Charadriiformes; family Turnicidae; genus Turnix; species Turnix velox. Next base: position 8,152 of record VZTY01031765.1, read on the forward strand.
CATGTGATACATGCTGCTAGAATTCAGAATTTGTGAAAGAAGGAGAGATTGTTTTGGAGATGATGGTGATCCTCACTGGGAAAGAGCTAAAACGTGTCAATACAAATCACTATATGAGTCATGAAGCCTGGAAATCTCTAATGCCTTGACCTCATTTTCCTAGTGTGAAAATTTTGTCAGGGAGGGCTACAAAAGGAGCTGTCAAGGCTTTTGTGTCTGAACTGATGTTTAAATTATCTACCCATTTCTTCATTGTATTGAGTTTGGTCTGTAGTTTCCTTGTCTGAATACACATTCCCCTTGAAAATGTACAGTATTACTTGTAGCTTTTTATGTTCAACCCTAGCTAGGTAAAATTTTGAAATGCCTTGTTTTCTTTAGGTGATGTATTTCCTTTCTTCTCATATAATCCCCATGTAATGTTGTGTTTTCTCTGACACAGCCCACCTGGTAAAAAAGAGGAACCGTATCTTACTGAGGCTGGGAGAGAAGCTTTTGACAAGTTTTACAAACTTCGGGAAGGGGAATTGCAACTGTTTAGCGGTACTGTACTTAAGCTTCCACAGCTGGTGCTGATGAAGGAACCTGAGCTGGTTAAGGATGTCTTGAATGTCCTCATTGGTGTGGTATCCACTACATTTTCACTCAATCAGGTATGGAAGTTTTTAACTGCTCTTAGCTATGTCTTACTCTTTTTTCCATTGGAGAGATTTCATCTTTTGTACATATATTTCTCTTGAGATCTTGCAGTTGTGGATGCTGTTAAAAAGTTGGATGTGACCTAATGACAGTGCATTGGAATAATGATGTCATTGTAGTCCTCTAAGTCAAAACAGGTTTATGAATTCTCAAAAATAGATCTGCATATAGTTTGATAGATTATATTTTTTTAACGGTTTAAATAGTGAGTTTATTCGTGGTGAGGCACTGGAAGAGGTTGCCCAGAGAGGTTGTGGATGCCCCCTCAATCCCTGGAGGTGTTTAAGGCCAGGCTGGATGAGGTTGAGCAACCTGGTGTGGTGGGAGGTGTCCCTGCCCGTGGCAGGGGGGTTGGAACTAGATGATCTTGAAGGTCCCTTCTAACCCAAACCATTCTATGATCTATGATTCTATGATCTATATTCCTGAAATTGTGGCACAGTTGAATCACACTGCCCTGGCTATATAGTCTCAGTCACCTGAGTATCTAAACTGAAAAAAATTAGTCTGCTGTTACTTTTGTGTATAGATGTTTACTTCTTTAAAACAGAATACAGCTATGAAATATTTAATCTGTTTTTTTTTTTCTTTCTTCTGTCCTTTTAGGCTGCTCAGTCATTTGTGATTAAGGAGGGGGTGTATGTATCTGGAACTTCCCCAGAGACAATGCACAACCTGCTCACAGAAGTTGCTGAGTATGGAACCTATTACTCGCGCCTTAGCCGTTTTTCACTTCAGCCAGTTTTAGATTCTTCTTACAGCAAAGGACTTGTGTTTCAGGTAAAATCATTAGATTCAGTCAGCTAGAATTAATGGCCAATTATCTTTGGTAGAGAGGATAACTTTTAATTCATGTAAAGCTGAAATTTATTCCTTGTGCAAAACTCCAAAGAATTTTAAATGTAATACTCATCTCAGGTCAGAAATGGACAGTGTCACTGCATTTAAATCCAACTCTGGGTGCTTAGGGGTTACTTGCATGGAAACACATAGTAAGTGGGCTTTATTACCTGAAGTGAGAGTTGTTTGTTCTGTTGAGGACTAAAGTAATAATCATTCTTAGATGTTTTAGTAACATATATTTGCACCTTAAGATGTATGGGATTAAAATACAAATACTTTCTTAATACAGTTTGCATATGTGTGTTTTTAAACAAAATTAAATAGGGAAATATGATATTTAATGACTTTCAGTTCAGAATTAGGTACAGATTTTCCCTATCAGTTCTCTGTACGTTATGCTAGACTGCACATACACTATATAATGTCAAGTTATTTAATCCCTTTCTAATCCATGGAGTTAAGTTAGGATTAGTTACAAAAACATATTCTTTTTGAAGATTTGATTTACAGCAATATTAATCAAAACTGTGTAAGAAGGTTTCTCTCCTTATGTTAAAAAACATTCCGGATGAGTTTTTTCTAGTATGTGATTTAGCATGAAAGTAAGGAAAGGGGTTTCCATAGGTTCATACTACAGCTGTTAGAGAACGAGGAGCTCCTAAAAGGGAAATTCAAGGAAGATGAACTGAGATACTCTATTATAATATGTGTGAATATAGGCTGCATGCATTGGATGTATAAAGAGTACAGAGGAGCCATCTGGCCAGTTTGGCTGTCTGAAGTTGCTGTCCTTCCCCTTAGTTTTGTGTACAACTTCCTCTTACCTGCATATGCAATTTATTTTAGTAAAAGATTTGGTTTTGCACTGACACTATTGATCATTGAGACATAGACTAATAACAGACTAAGACTTTAAATATTTTGTTGATACTAGGCATTCACAAGTGGGCTAAGAAAATACCTTCAGTATTACCGAGCCTGTGTTTTGTCAACACCTCCTACTTTAAGTCTTCTAACGATCAGCTTTCTCTTCAGAAAATTAGGTCGTCAGTTGAGGTAAGAAGAATATTAAATATTTAAGCTTTTTATAGCAGAATAAATGGATATCTTCACGTGCACTAAAAGAGACAATATTATATGGGAATTTTTGTATGGACTTTTAGTAATTTTCCTCTTTTTTTAAACAGAAAAATTGCAGATGATTCTAGAGAAAACATGCAAGGTCTTTATATTCAGTTTCTCTGCTGTCCTTGTTGTCATTCAGGCAATATAGTAGGGTGGTTGTGTGATATTCAGCTTTAGCAAAGTTCATCTCTGTGATCTTGGAGGCTTATGGCTGAAGTTTTTACGTATGTTTTATTATTGTTTTCTAGGTATTTGGCTGAACTTTGTGGCATAGGAACAACATCACTGGGGATCAGTGGTGGAGCTGGTGCTGCATTTCCCACGGTGATGACTAATTTCACTTTTTTGTTTGGTTTGGGTTACAACGTTAATGTTTAAGTACTAGAAGGATGCTACAAGGTTTTCCTGGAACCTTCTCTTCTCCAGGGTGATCAATCGATTTTTGAGTGTGAGGTGAAAAACATAAACCTAAGTACTTAGGAGTCTTCTGTTATTAAAGTTGTCATTTGTTGCCTAATGCTAGAATATTTTCCAATTTTTTAGGGTGTTAAATTGCTTTCATATTTGTACAAAGAGGCTCTCAACAACTGCAGCAATGAACATTACCCAGTTCTTCTCTCTTTGTTGAAGACAAGCTGTGAACCATACACAAGGTGCGTCCATACTTTTCTCTGCATAATTATGTTTAAGAGGAGTTCTGAATTAGTAATCTGGTGAGTAACTCTACTAATTTAAAATAGCTTCTAATGTTTTCTGAGGAAATACCTGATGTGGCTGTATCCGCAAAATGCATATTGAAAGTAGTTAATTTTGCTGAATCCTCCTTTTCCTTTATTGTTTCCATCTCAGTAACAATATAAAGATTTTATATATGACTAGATTAATAAATAAAGGTGTGTAAATAAGACTTCTTTCTTCCTGCTAGTACTGGAAAATCTGGAAATAATGCTGAAATGTAAAATTTAAATAAACTTCTATTTTTTTGTTTTGTTCTCATACAAGTCCTGAAACTAGCAACTAACTCTTGGGATTGCATGAATTGGGGAAGCTTGTGTTTATTTCTACTCATTTTTGTTGGCTTTTCAGTAAGCAAAGATAAAGCAAAGCTAAATTTGTTGTTTATTATGTAGATATAACTAGCAATACGAAGTAGAATTCCTTGAATTGCAACAGTTTTGTTAAGTAATGCCCATCAATTTTGGAAATTGTTAATTTATAGACCTCCAAAGAGACACTACTTTTTTTAAATAGTTATTTTTAGGGATTTTAGCTATAGTCATCAGGTTACTATGATAGTAAATAGATGTAGTGATACCATAAAGAGAAAACCAAAATCTGTCAAAGTGCTCTAAATTTAAGATTCCTCCCATGACCACTCTCGTTGCTTTGTTTTGTTTTTTTTTTTTCCCTTCTACTTAAAATGTCTTTCAGAGAAAATTTATTTCATCTTTACCAGAAGAGTCTTTAAAATATCTTCACATTTCCTGACCTGCAATTAACAGAAGGTAGTCAGACTTATGAAATACCAAGGGCATGGCATCTCAAGATAACTAAAAAATATGAAAGTATGCTTACTAGTGTGTGCTACTTACAGAATTGACTCCTATAGTTTGTTGCAGATCTCTATCAAAAAATCAGTCTTATTTACATCAGGGCTTCTATTATCTGCAGCAGGTTTTATCCACTCATTTATTAGCCTGAAAGAAATGAAGTAATAAAGTTGTTGCTTAAATAAATCAAAGATACATCCAATTTAACACTTCAAAATTTCTTAAGTTTTTACTTGCAACTTTAAAAATAAACATTGGTTCCTGCACTAAATGCTTCCTGTTTGTTATGCTGACCCAATGTCTAGAAATATTAGTATTGCAACTAGCAACTAAAGATTAGCTTCAGGGGCCTCTGAACCTTTTTATTTATGGCTTCAGATAATTGTAATTTTTATTTCTTAAAAAATTTGGTTTTACGTGGAGGAAATAGGAAAAAAGCATGAGAAAATATTTCAAAATAATAGTTCTTATTATTGCAGGTATATTAAAATGTCCAGGGAAAAAGTGTGTGGTGTAGCATCTGTGGTTAAAACCCTTTCAATCTCTCTGTGCTAAAACTACCTCTCTTTAAAAGAAATAATTCCTTCTTATCTTTCTTTGTGCTTTGAATGTGCTGGTAAGATGCTAGAAAGTTTTAATATATACTTAGTAAATTAATATACAGAAATAAAAATATTATTTTAATTTGGGCAATGTTCTTTTGTTTTAATTATCCCTGGAATGTTCTACATAAAGATGATTTCCTTTTAAAAAAATGTAGAGACAAAAGCCTGTAGCTTTTGTGTGTTTTGGTGTTTTAAAGAATATAGTTACTGCTTGGTTATAATAAAGTTAAGAGGGCAAGAGGGTAGATTTTCAATATCATGCAATTATTTTTTTTTAGATTTATCTACGATTGGGTATACAGTGGTGTATTCAGAGATGTTTATGGAGAATTTATGATCCAAGTGAATGAAGATTATCTTTGTTTCAGAGGTACAGTATGTATATGGAGCATTTCTAGTTTATACAATTTGTGCTGCTAATTAAATTATTTTAAATATACACTTTTTTTTTTGGGTGCACAGATAAACATTACTGGACTCATGGTTATGTTTTGATTTCAAAAGAAGTAGAAGATTGTGTCCCTGTATTTCTGAAGCACATTGCTAATGATGTATACATATGTGGGAAAACCATAAACTTGCTGAAATTGTGCTGTCCTAGGGTAAGTTTTTGGTTTGGTCCCTTTGTGTTACGTTGACAAAAATCATGTCTCTGGAGCAAGTTTCTAGGTTTTTAACAGGTCTACTCCTTTATTGAAAACTGGATTTGCATAAGTAGGATGTTGATGATGCTTGTGAGCTGTTTATTCACCTAATTGCTATCACATCACTGCAGAAATAGAATTTTTTTAACAGCATCCAATGTATCATATCCAGTGCATGGACTATATTTCTTTATCTTTGTTTTGAAAGCATAAATGTTTTAGGCTTCTAAGCAAGGGCCTTCCATTTTTTCACACAACTTGTTCTGCTATAGATGTAGAATCATAGGGTTGGAAGGGACCTTCAAAGGCCAACCCCCTTGCAATAAGCAGGGTCATCCTGCACTAGATCAGGTTGCTCAGAGCCTTATGAAGTCTGACCTTGAATGTCTCCAGGGTTGGAGCCTCCAGCTCCTCTATGGGCAACCTGTTCCAGTACTTCACGCTTTTTCCTAATGTCTAATCTAAACCTACTGAACTTTGAAGCCATAGCGCCTTGCCTTATTGCCTTATTGCTACATACCCTTGTAAACAGTCCGTCCTCAGCTTTCATGAAGGCCCTCTTCAGGTACCAGTAGGTCGTTGTGAGGTCTCTTTGGAGCCTTCTCTTCTCAGGGCTGAATTGCTTCAGCTCTCAGACTGTCTTTGTAGGAGAGGTGCTCCTGCCCTTGCATCATCCTAACTGCCTTTTTCTGTACCCCCTCTAATAGTTACATGTCTTTCTTGTGCTAAGTGCTCCAGAGCTGGACACAGTACTGCAGAGTGGGGTCTCAAAAGAGCAAAGGGGCAGAATCACCTCTCTTGACCTGCTGGACACAGCTTTGCTGATGCAGCCCAGGATATGATCGGCCTTCTGTGCTGCAAGTGTGCTCTTTTGACTCATGTCCAGCTGGTTCCTGTCCAGTTCAACAGGGAAGAAGGGACCCTGAGAACTTGATCAGTAATCCCAGTTCTGGAACATTATACCTCTGTCTGCTACTTTAAATTATATAAATGCTAAAACAGATGATGTATATTAAAATTTTAGATTTTTGTTTCAGTGTCTTGAAACATGAGTTCATAATGTGAGTAATCATAATCTAACATTTTACAAATATAAAAATGTATTTAAAAGGAAGTTTCTAATTTTTCTCACTTTTCAGCATTATATATGTTGGTCAGACATACCTGTTCCCCGGATTTCAGTTATTTTTTCTCTTGAGGAACTGAAAGAAATAGAAAGAGACTGTGCAATATATGTAGGCCGAATGGAAAGGATTGCCCGATACAGTTCCATAAGCAAGGAGGAGAAGGTGAGTGAAAGAATAAACACCTAATAGTTGGGATTCTTTTTTAATATTAATTTTATTTTCTTTAAAACTTTTTAACAATTTTTAATTTTGGACAGGACTTTTTTCATTGGTCAACTGCTGTATGAATTGTTATTGCAGCAAGTGAACTTAATACAGCTTTTTAAAACGACTACAGTGATTTGTAGTCATTATTTGCATGTATCAAATGAATTTTGAACTTCCTACTTAATTTTGCAGCAGTAGTTTTGCCCTCCTACTGGAAATGACCAATAAGATTGTTAGATTGTAACTTTAAAAACATGTCAAGCAGATAAGAATTTTTTTATAATTTGCATAGCTAGTTGTTTTTTTTCAGAACTCTTGTAGTTATAAGGAGATCTCTGTCTTTCAGATGCCATCAGTATAGTGTATGTATCAGGTGGATCTGGTTTGTGTAAGATGTAGAGCAGTGAGTTTCAATATTTGTTTATAGGCTTTCCTTTTAATTAGTTGCTTTATTCATATTACTGTATGGTAATCAGAGACTAATAACCTTTATAAAGCGTGCACCTCTCTTGCAACAGTGTATTTGCAAGCCAGTAATAGTAGAAAAAAACCCCACCTGTATGTGAAAAGTCCCTTCTAACCTCAACAATTCTATGTATCTATTTTTATTTTATTGGGATTTTTCTTTTTAGGATTTGCGGATGGAAATAGCTAAGCAAGAATTAATTGTTCATGCACGAGAAACTGTGAGCAAAGTACTAAAAGCCATTAACGGTAAGTTGCAGTGGTGTTTCATCTGTTTTCTAATGAGTTTGTTAGTTCATACTAACAATATCTTTATTTTAATGCAGATCGGCAAATATCAGAACGAATGGCTTTGGATGCAAAGAAACGGGAACAGTTTCAGAAACTGAAGGAGCAATATGCAAAAGACCAAGAGGTATTTCTGTGGGTGTTTCTAAAGGCCAATTGTATTTCTAGGGCAAATAATTAAAGTAGTGTCTTGATTTATTGTGCTGAAGTTGAATGACTAGCTCATAGGATACAAATAAAAACTTGCAGATGTGTGTGTTGCAGATGATGTTGAGAGTGGCTTTTAAAAGTGTTAAATATTTATGCAGCGTCGCCTTGCAATAAAACAAGAAGAAATTGATGATGATTTCAGCTATGCCCGAGAACTCAGAGAGAGAGAAAAAAGACTGAAAGCTTTAGAAGAAGAGCTGGAAAAGAAGGCAAGGTAAATGTATCTGAGTAGTTTCTCACAACTTAGATACTCCAAAACCATCACAAAGACCTCAGGAAAAAAGTTTGTATATTAAAATTCATGGTAGTAGCGGTTCATAGACATTATTCTACAAAGGTAGCGTTTCCAGGTAGGAGATGTATGGATGGATTTTTGGTGATCTGTGAGCAGTTCTGTGATTCAAGAATCGCCAGTAGCCCAAAAATTTGATACTACAAATTTGTACCAATTTTATCTGGTAGGATTTAAATTATGATCACAATTGCAGGAAAAAAAATTAACTAACTTTAAAAAGCCCACAGCAAAAAATGGTTGCATGTGTGTCAAAACAGAAGTAAAAAGCAGAGGAGGAGTTAAATTATTATTGCAATTGATTTAATTGTGCATCTAATTGTATTTCAGTTTTATCTTACGTGCTTTTATAACAGAAAAATCAGTGACCTACTAAGAATTTTTAGAGAATTACATTTTGACTAAGAGTACAGTCCTGTTTTCCCCACCTGTTTATTCTCTGGTTGAAGCCCCTGGCTTCTACTTTGATAAAATTGCTTCTCAGTTCTACAGTGCACACATGTCATGTTTTTTAGGATGATAAGATATGCAAAAATGTGTGACTTAGCTTTAATTTTACCTTTGTTTAGGCAGGAATTAATTGACCATTACAGCAAACTTTCTGATGATGCAGCCCGTAGGGAACAAAGAGCATTATGGAAAATCCAGAGACACAAGTTGGAAACAGCCCGTCTCAAGTTTCTGTTAGAAGATCAGAAACGCATTGAGGTATCCTCTGAAAAGATGTAAGAAATATAATTTATAAAATTTGGTACTTGGTACTTAAACACTTGGTTTTGTCATTTTTACTTATAGGAAATGCTTGAAAAACTTCCAGATGGAAGCTACAGGAGAAAATTAGACATTATTCCTTATAAGCCATGCCAGTTGGCTTTAGACAAAACCCCTGTTGTGAAAGGTCCACATTCAGAGGTGAGTTTATTTTCTTACATAAACTCCAGGTTGCTGTTCCAAGTTTCCCTCAAGGGAGTTAATTTCATGCTTTGGTTAGTTCAGTAAGCACAAGATTCACTGTTAACAGCAGGGCAAGTAGTTATCACATAAATTGTAGTACACTGAAAAATAAGAAAAACTTTGAATCTTACTTGTAATGAAGTGGCAGCTTAGTAAGTAGCTTGATTATGTGACTAGCTGTGTGGTGTAATAATTACTTCTTTTTTAGGTGACTTCTTTGAAAATTCTGCCTTCTGATGAGACAGTGGACAGAAAAGAATGTGAGCTTGCACTGGAAAGTGCTGCTTCTGCTGACAGTGCGCTGCCCTTGCCAGAGGCCACCAATAATGATGCTGATCAGCATGTTCAGCCTAAAGCAGTAGGATCTGAAAGCAGTCTCCAAAGTCCAGACAAAGAATGTAGTCCTCTCTACTGTGCTGATTCATTGCCTGAATCCAATGTGAATATAGAGGATTTCTTAATAAATCCACAAGATGAACAGCCTGTTACCACTAGCATACAAGGATCTTTGCTAGATGAAGCATTCCGAAATATTAACTCAGATCTTTCTGAGACTTCTCAGCTAAGTGAAAACCAGCCTGTTTCAAAAGGAGCACTGGAAGGAGAAGACAATGCATCATTGCATCAGCAAAATGAGTATGATTTTAATACTGTTCTCAGACCGTCTGCAGCTTGGCAGGGACACGTTACAGTTGGAGAAAATGTATGTGATCTGGAGCACAGAAGGCCTCGGTGGAATATTCATGGACATACATCTGATGCCAGCATTAGAGTGGGAGAATATGTACCTCATGTGGACACTTACCAGCCAAACCCAAGTCCTTATGGGCATTCTTCAGACTCCCATATAAATATCAGCAGCTATACTTCTGAAGTTGAATCCAGCCGACCCCGATGGAATATTCATGGGCATGTTTCTGAAGCTCATATTAAAATTGGGGAATACGCTTCAGAGGCAGAGATATCAAGACCTCGGTGGAACATCCATGGGCATGCTTCAGAAGCCAATATTAAGATTGGAGACTATGTGTCAGATGTAGCTCCTACAAGGCCTCGGTGGAACATCCATGGTCATGCATCTGATGCCAATATCAAGATAGGTGAAAACGTGTCAGAGGTGGTCTCAGCTAGACCTCGTTGGAACATCCATGGACATGCTTCACAGTCACACATCAGAATTGGAGAACTGGTTTCAGACACAGAGCCTCTGAAGTCTCGTTGGAGCCCATTTGGTCATGCATCCCAGTCAAGCATCCAAATAGGGAGATGGGCCCCATCTACAGAAGATGATCCAATACCTCATCGTAAACCCATTTTGGGTCCTTCATCTGACTCCACAGTTCAGACACTTCTGTACAGTGAAGAACCTGCTGAAGGAAGCAGAAAGGAAGCAAAAATGTCACCAGTTAAGGAGGAAATGTTACTACAGTCGCCGTCATCTGATGATGCTCCAGTCTTTCCTGATACTAATAGTGATACTAACAAAAAGGAAAAAGTAACGGAAGAGAAACAAGAAGGTAAAGTAAAATCTGGTTTATTCAGTCAGCATTTCAGGGCTTGTGAAAGTAACTGCATATGTGTATATTCAAAATGACTTAGTTAATTCCTTGCACAACTGTTCAGATGCTGTTAGAACTCAGAGAAAAGAATTTGGGCTTCATATTGTACTATACACAAAGCAAGAAAAAAAGCATCAAAAAAGTGCTTTTCTGAAACTACACAAGACAGGACCTCATGTGATCTCCAGTAGAAACCACATGTAAAACTGGCTGTACTGAGACCATGGGGAGGGACTGTTATTGGGGTAGCTGGTTCTGTGATAGTGTTTCGGAAAATTTTGAAGAACTTCAGGAGCAGATCTAAAGTGTGAACTAATTATTAAAAGCAGATGCAAGTAAATGCTTTCTTTATTGCAGATGCGGTGAATAAGGACTCTTCTCCAGATTCCTCACAAAGCTTACAGGTGAGAAAGTGTTTATTGAGAAGACTTCCTTTTCCTTTGAGTGATTAAAGGCACTTATGGTTAAGGTTATAGGTTTCTGTCCTCATCTAATATCAGTTGTAATACTGTGTCATTTTTACATGTTAGAAAAGTACAGGTCATTAAGCTCATTGATTTTTCACTTGGAATAACTAGTTCACTGCTTGTTAGATCACACAACAAAGCCAGCATCTCATAAAATTTTTCATTTTTTTTTTACTTTAGGCAGAGGAACTTGAAAAGGCAAACCCACAAGATACTGTGACTCAGGGAGCTTCATTTTCTGAGGCTAATGCTCCCAAGGCTAAGGAAGATGGAGAGGAAAATACATGGAAGAAGGAGCAAGCTTATTTGAAAGCCCTATCGGATCAGTATTGTATTGAAAAATATCAAGACAGTTACGATTTGATGTGTGAGTAGAACTGTTGTAACAGTAGATTAATAGAAGATGTGGTAACCTTGAGCAAAAAAAGGAAGAAAAATACCCAAATTACCAGAAAATTAGCAGTACTATAAGCTGCAGTAGCTAGTTCACTTCTACGAACAAAGATGAGAAATTTTCACTCATAATGATAATTATCAAATTGCGTAAATAAAATTGCATACAACATTTCTATATTTTAAACTTTAGCAGAACTGCCAGTTTCCCATCTCTTGCATCACGTGATACCAAGATCATACACTTTCCCTGTGGATCCTATGGTACAGTCAGCAACAGATGAAACAGCTGTACAGCTGAGTGAGCTCTTATCTTTGCCAGTGCTGATGAAGCGTTCTATTACTGCACCGCTTGTATCTCAGTAAGTGTTTGTTAGAAATGGCAGATCTGTAATTTATCAATGAATGCCATGTTTATTAGCTCTTTCTCAAGGTGAGAGTTGCACATAGATCTGTTTCCCTAAATTTTCTTTTTGGTCCCAGAAGTGGTTAGTTGGATGGTCCATGACTAACTGAAAAGTTCGGATTTGCATTTTGAATAGTAACCAAAACTCATATTTTTATGTGTAAATCAAAAATTTGAAGATCTAGTTGAAATACAGGGGCTTGTAGGGAAGTGTTTGCTCTCAGACTTGTGCATAACACAGCAGTAGATTTGACACCATTGCTTTTCTTATGCTTTCAGAAAGAAGCTGTATTATTTCAGAAAGAAGCTGTATTACAGTGAGGGTGGTGAAGCACTGGAACAGGTTGCCCAGAGAGGTTGTGGATGCCCCCTCTCTGGAGGTGTTCAAGACCAGGCTGGACAAGGCACTGAGCAGCCTGATGTAGTGGGAGGTGTCCCTGCCTATGGCAGGGGGGTTGGAACTCGATGATCTTTAAGGTCCCTTCCAACCCAAACTATTCTATAATTCTATGATTTATAATGTTTGTGCTGGCTTTTATTTGGCAGATCAAAGACGAGAGGGGGAAGAAAAATCTTTTATGCAAAAGCTCACAAATATTAAAAATAATATAATTTATGTCTATGGGAACTCATGGTTTAAAACTGCTTTGAAGTTAAATAGAAGCTGTTCCTGTGACTATTGGCATATATAGGGAAAGCACATATACACCAGACCATTTGACTATTATATATAATGGTATTTTAAAGAAAAGTTTTTGTTGCTATGTGCGAGATTAACTTCTGTTGTGAAAACAGATGTGTTCAAATGCTTCTTGTTTTGGAATCTACGGGAGTAAGTTTGGACTTACATTTACTAATAGTGAGTATGCTGCTATATGCAAAGTTTGGTGCAATGTAAAGATTATCTTAGTTTTTTAGCATCCAGATGGGCTCTCAGTATGGGCTACGTACAAATTCATGTATCCAGCAAAGCAAAATAAGCAGGACTGAGTTGTGTGATGGCAGAATTAGCCTGTCCCTGATATTCAAGTTAAATTATTTCAAACTAGTTCAGATATCTGCACTATACAGCAAACTGTAGCATCCAGTAGTTGCCTTCAGTATCCGGTGCTAGAGCTTTATCAATTAGGATATTCTCAGGGATTTAATAGTCTTTCCTAATCTGTTTGTGTAGCTGACGGAGATAAGACAGAAGACTATTGGTAAAATGTTGCTCTAAGTCCAGCAGCATGTTCTGAAGATCATTATATGTATTCAGTCTTAAAACACTTCCACAGTTATATGAAGTCATAGGTTTTAATTCTGATATATTCTGGATGAAAATTTGTCTCTTTTTTTTTTTTGCTTATATAAGTATCATCCCATTTTGGCTATCAGAGTTAAGTACTGGAGCATTAATCTGATGTAACCATGGATGACTGTTAACAGTAAAGAATGAGTTGCTTGTAAGATTAAGACCTTTTCTGTGTTTTAATCCTTAGTGTTTCTCTTGTGAACAAAGCAATAGTTGATTATTACTTTGTGGAACTGAATGTAGAGAAACATTTCGAAGCACTGCGGCACTTTTTGTTAATGGAAGATGGAGAGTTTGCTCAGTCACTCAGTGACCTGTTGTTTGAGAAGGTATTTGCTCTGTTGTTTTAACTCTTTATTTTATATTGTCTGCTTTAGCATGACGCCTCTGGGTTAATTGGGATGGGAAGGAGGGAATGGTGTGAATTAGAATCCTGGCTTGTGGTGTTTTCCTCTTTTGTGTCTTGTAGCAAGGAACTCTGAGGCAAAGGAAGGTATTTGCATGGAAGGGATGGAAATGCCTGAGGAAGTCCTAAGGAAAGAGAGTAATAATTTCTACTCCTAATTCCAGCAGTAGTGAGATACTAGGATTTGGTTTATTGAGGATAGTAATTTCAAACTTAATCAGATAATCCGTCATGGAAGGGTATTTCACTCTTTTTAGGCAAAGCTGCTGTTCTGTTGCTGTGTCCCCTCCTGTCTTCTGGCAGCAAGGCTGGGAGAGCCCATTTGCTGTGAAATACCTGCTCAACTATCTGTTCCCCCTGTGTTCATGTAGAAGACAATGAGATAGGGATAGCCTGTATTATTCAGCTATGTGCCAGTGGAGATATGTCGCTGTAATATAACTTAATGTGTTTCTCTGAATCCTAAAAATGGCTTAGACTCAACTAGGAAAATTGCCTGGGGATTTAGACTCAATTAATAGCTTTATTTGTAAGTCTCTGAGGGTGGTGAAATGATGAGGTAGCAAATTGGAGTTGGGCAGATAGTGCCAGTCCTGTTGCTTGCTTTTGGCTCCACTAAAACCTAAAGACTGTGTCCCTGCAGTCCAGCATATCAAAATAAATCAGTACATGTATGATATCCTGCATGCTGTGAACAGCACATAGTTCAGAAGTTGCTTCTTATGCTGTATGTATTCTTATGCTGTTTACCTTTCCCTACAGCAGAGGCAGAAACTTCCCAGTCAGAACAGTGGAGCAAGGCAGGACAATCACTGCTTTACCATTCTGCTTTAATTCACCTGTGTTCAGGAGCCAAGACTCCCTATTAATACAGTGTAATTATGATTTTTTTTGTCTTTTACCTCTAGCTTGGATCAGGACAAACACCTGGTGAACTATTGAATCCATTGGTTCTTAATTCTATCCTGAACAAAGCATTACAGTACAGTCTTCATGGTGATACCCAGCTTGCTTCCAATCTTTCTTTTGCCCTCAAGTACCTTCCAGAAGTATTCAAGCCCAACGCACCTGATGCACTGAGTTGCTTAGAACTAAGGTACAAGGTAAGAGAGCATGGAGAAGGGTTGTAGTCCTGCAGTTACACCATTGTTCTTACGTACCACGGTAGAATGTTTCTCTCAACAGAGTGCCTTTAAGAATGGAGGCAAAAAGTTGTGTAATGGAAATTACAAGATTTACTTAGTCTGACCATTGCATTATTAAAATATTTATATTGATTTGTATGTTGCTGAAATACCTTGCATATTCTTCTAATTTCTAACACAAAAATGTAGCATGATCAATGCTGTTGGATTTTTATTTTTTTTTTAGGTTGACTGGCCTCTGAACATTGTCATTACTGACAGCTGCATGAATAAATACAACAAGATCTTCTCCTTTTTGCTTCAGCTGAAGCACATGGTGTGGACTCTCAAGGATGTTTGGTTTCACTTAAAACGTACTGGTAAGTAGAATGAGTGAACTAGAGAGTGCCCTGTTGAAATTGCTTTCACCACTCTGTGCTGGACAACTGCTTATGAATGGTTATGTCAAGCTTCAAAAGCCATGATTTTTAAAAGAAACTTCCTTAGAATTTTAAACAGACAGTATTGACAGAAGCCTTCGTTCTTTATAAAGTCAGAGACAGTCTCCATGAGTGCTGATAATAATACCTCTCTGTTTTTATTTCCAGCTTTACTGAGTAGTGCATCAAATTCGGTCCAGTTTCGGCAGCTCCAGCTATATAAGCATGAGATGCAGCATTTTGTGAAAGTTATTCAAGGTTACATTGCCAATCAGATTCTTCATGTTACCTGGTGTGAATTTGGGAACAAACTGTCTTCTGTAGGCAACCTGGAAGAAATTCACAGAACACATGCTGAATACCTCAACAAAGCAATCTTCAGGTAAGCCACCATACTTATTTTTGCTTCTTTAAATTAGTGGAGTTGCCAGTCTAGCCTAAAGCATTTGTGCAAAATGTTTTCTGCCTGGTATGCTGTGTACTCTGTACATAATACCTTTAATAAGGGTAACAAACTTCATAGAACATTATGAGCTTTAATGCTTTTCCACAGCTACCCATCCTCTTAATTTCCCCAAACTCCTGGGGAGGGGAAGCCTCCCAGACTCGTAAGCCTCTAGAAACTTCAGGTCCACTCAGGGTAGCTCTGACTGAAGACTAAGGGCACATGTGCCACAGTTCTGTCTTCCTTTCACTGCATCAAAGCATTTGTAAATAACTGCTGTTTTGAGTGTTGTGCACAAGCAAACCTCACTCAAGGATTGTAGTGCTTCTTTTACAAATTATATATGTTTTTTAATATATGTGCAATGACCAGGACTGGACTCTGGAGAAACTAATGTGACCTGATGTCTCTGTCCAGATTTATGAGCGGTGCAAGAGATGGCTGTCTTTTAGGAATCACAATCTTTTAGCCCTTTGGTTACTGTGCATGAGGCAGAAGAGTGGCATGAGTAAGAAGAGGTCAGGTTAACTTGGTTTTTTTCTTAAAGAGTATACACTGGAATGATAAAACTGAGAGATAGAGGAGGAAGAGGCAATAAAGAAAAGAAATCAAAACAAGAAAAGAAATCTGTTCTTTTGTGTCTCTCTTTTTCAGTTTTATAAGAAAATAAAAACCAGCTAAAGCTGCTGGATGGATACCAGGTGATGGGGTGAGAGGGGATTAAAGTTTAAGGAAACTCATAGCATGATAATGTTTTAAAATATCTTCTCTTTTGCAAATACAGATGTCATCCTAGAATTGGATAAACTAATACCAGTACCAGTGCAAACAAATTGTTAGGTTTAAGCACCATTTTTAAAAATCATCATTACAGTTGGCTCCAGTTTTGTGGATTTTATTTAAAAGCAATTAAAGAGAAAAGAATTGTCACCCCTTTGCATTTTTCTCCCTACAACCAATAAACTACCTCAGCTACATTTCTGAAGTTATTTTTGTTGTGTTAGGGGTCTCTTGACAGAGAAGGCAGCCCCTGTGATGAACATCATCCACAGCATCTTCAGCCTCATTTTGAAGTTCCGCAGCCAGCTCATCTCCCAGTCATGGAGCTTCGATGCAGGGAAACAAATGGCTGTTCATCCCAACTTTGGTCTGATGCAGCAGTCGTACAATACCTTCAAGTATTACTCCCACTTCTTGTTCAAAGGTAAGAAACTGCATATATGCTATATAAAAGAACAAGTCAACTGTCAACTGAAAAAAGTAGAAGGAGGTTTTGGAAGTAAAACATAAAGTTTGGAAGATGTGTTTTATTAGTGTGTGTTAGAAAATGTAGTTCCTGAATGAAAACTGCCTTATCGTGGTTTGCAAAGATCTGCACTTCCATAATTTAAAATGTTCACACAAGAAATCTAACACATATTCCAAAACTGACCATAAATTTTTGCTGATTTGCAAGTATTTGGTATTTAGCTCTATGTATGTGCTTATGTTTTGCTTTTCTCTAGAATTGAGTTCTAGAACTTGTTATTGGCTGCAATAAGAGATAAATACCACTTCAAAGTAGTTTTAGACATATCTCCATTAGTAGAGCATTATCATTGTTCTGATTCTGGTATTGGACTAAAGCTCATAGAACCTGCTAGCACTAGTTGGAGCTTATATCCAGTGCTCTGGGAGAGTGGTTTTCAGCTGCACAGATCATTTGCTGAATGTTCTTTAACATGATTAATAAGATTTATTCTCACCGTCAGCTTAGCCTATAACGTGAAGAAATGGTTGATCTGGTTTTTCTTTACATTTCTCTTTCAGATCTTGCTTATGGTTTTAGTGAAAGTTACTTGCCCCTCCCCTGAATACAGAGCTGGTTTATGGGGCCTGGGTTGTTTTTTCTTTTTTTAGGAATTCCTTAAGTCCTGCAGGAAATGCAACTGTCTTCCTTAAATCTGTTTTCTAGAATATTTTCTAGTTGAACTATATTCTTCAGAAATGAGCTGCCCTTTTTATTCTTTAAGGGTGTCCAAAAATTGTGTCAAAGGACCAAAAGCAGATATTTCAGGATGAGTTAGAATGGCTGCTTCCAAATTCTACAGGAAGTCAGAACACTTCTGGGAGCCACCTAAGCCCATACTACGAGATCTATGGTTGCTTCATGGACAGAGATTAATAGACCGTTCTGTAAGGAAACTTGCTGAGTGACTGAGTTCTTTTACACCCTCTTCATTAAGCACTACAAAACAACCTTGTGCTTGTTCCTACACTTGTTCCTTCAGTCACTGTGTATTGTAAAACGCTCTTTCACAGTGGGTTGATCCAGAATCCATTGAACGCCAAAACAAAGTAGTCTGGGCTTCAATGGCTTTGGCTCAGGCCCTGACTTATACACTTACCCTCTTTCCTTGCATGTTACTGCTGCTTGTTCCTTCCCTTGTCCAAGTGCATGGGATGTTTATGAGCATAGGAAACTCCTGTTGCATTTTCTCCTTTGGTTACTAAGGATGTTTAGAGCAGATGGTCTGTTCATTCATGGAGCTTGAGGGCAATCTCTTTGTTTTCTCTTTATCTCAATGGACTTTGCTCAACAAAACTTCTACGGAGCTTCTTTTTTCACAGAGGTCACCAGAGAACCTAAACAGGCTTCCTGGACAGTTGACGTTACAACAGAAACATACCATCCTATCATCACAGCAGCTTGAGAAAGCCTTTCTTTATTAAAGTAATACAGCTACACTTAGAACTGACACACAGTCTTTCTCTTCCCTCTTATTTTAAATATTTAGAATTTCCAGAAAGAGATCCTGGACTTATGCAAAAATAAGACATTTGTTTCCACTGTTTTCAGATTTCTGCATTAGGCTTTTTTTTTTTCCCTTAAGTTAAAAAAGCACAGATACTGTTAAGACTGACTTTAAAATACTAGTCATGGTTGAAGCTTATTTTATTTTTTGGGTTTGTTTTTCTTCCAGTGGTAACAAAGCTTGTAAATAGAGGATACCAGCCACATCTGGAGGATTTCCTACTGCGAATCAACTTCAATAACTACTATAAGGATAACTGAACTCTGTAGAGTAAGGATCTCTGATAACATGGTAAACCACAAACAATTAAACCTATATGCTTATTGCTTATAGAAGCTTATGTGAATGCCATGCAAGAGGCATTTTGCTTCAGTGAAATAACCTGCTCTCTAGTTGCTTGAAGTATATAACCACCACATAGAGCTCCTTAAAATCCACCCCACCTCCCAGTTTGTTGATTTACTGAGAAATGGTGTTGTGGTTATTGCCAAGACAGAAGGCCTGAGTTCCTGGTCCTGAGAGGGGAGAGAGTGCAAACCTGTACATGTGTGAATGTGTAAATGTTGTATTTTCAGTGGTGTGAATTTCCTCCAATGTAAATATACCTATATGAAATAAATTAACAGATTCTTTCTATAACTGGTGAGAGATGAGTATGAGAACTGCTTGGCAGCCTGACTTGCTCTTCAGGAACTCACAAGGCCAGGAATCATAGAATCATAGAATAGTTTGGGTTGGAAGGGACCTTAAAGATTATCGAGTTCCAACCCCTGTGCCATAGGCAGGGACACCTCCCACTAGATCAGGCTGCCCAGTGCCTTGTCCAGCCTGGTCTTGAACACCTCCAGAGATGGGGCGTCCACAACCTCTCTGGGCAACCTGTTCCAGTGCTTCACCACCCTCACTGTAAAGAATTTCTTTCTTATGTCAAGTCTAAATCTCCCCCCTTCCAATTTACATCCATTGTTTCTAGTCCACCCATCCAATATCATATTAAAAAGTCCTTCCCCTGCCTTTCTGTATGTATGTACCAGCTTGCTTTTTGCTGCAGACCAGTGCCTTGTCCTGAGGCACCACTCCCCACTAGAGAGCAGCCGTGCACCTGCTGCAGGGAGCAAGGAGCTGACTCTGGAACCTGGCACTACAGTGGAAGTGTAGAAAGATAAATTTTGGCTTTCCCACAAACTCCATGTAACTCCTGGGGAAGGCCACAAGTCTTGCTTGCAGCCACCTCTCTCACATGCCTAAAAAGTACCTTAACTGGCCCTCAGTATGGGCAGTGAAGAGAAAAAATAGAAAGAGGGAAGAAAAAGTGATTCAGAGCACCTGAATTAACTTCTTCTCCCCCTTCCTTCTAACAGAGGCCTGTATGATGAAGGAAAAGGCTATCAAGAGGGCTAAAAATGAGAGATTTCTCAAACGAAAGCCATAACTAACCCTGCCTCATAGTTAAACATTCCCTTGTACGCTGTGATAAAAGTAGCTTGCCAGTGTTGCATGTAACAGAATAGCCCTTTGGCCAGCTGGAGTTAGCTGTGTCTCCCTGAGTAGGGGGAGAGAAGAAGAGAGAGCCTTGACTCCCTCAGCAGCAGCCAATACATTCCTTATCAGCCTGGATTTAGCTGCAAATCCAAAACATAACTCCCTGCAGGCTGCTAGAGAGAACATTAACTACATCCTGTCCAGGCAGGCACTGCACAAGGTCAAATTAATTGTGCTTTGGAAAATGCTGCTCGTTTGGAAAGGGGGGCAGGTGGGAAATACCAAGAATGATCTCAAGTAGGAAAACTAAGGTTTATTTTCAATGGTGCTACATGAGCACTTTAGTATAGAAATGGCAGTAGTAGCTCCCTGCTTTTCCACACAGGAAAACTTCTGAGTGCAATGAACTGGAAACATCTGAAAATCAGAATTTTTACCCAGTCTGGCACTGGTAACTCCTAATTAAAGGTGGAATGGTGAAGAAGCCTCAGCCCAGCTCAGCTCCCAGTGTCAGAGACAGCTTCCTTTTGCCCTGACTCCCTAGTCGTTGATTAGGGGATCTGCTGTCTCTACTTCTGGGGAAGAGGTAAAGGTGGATGGAGATCTTCTGAGAGGCTGTGGCAGGAGAAAGACAGTTAACAGAAGTGTTATAATGCCATTCCTGTACTGAATTAATTAATGTACAAAAAGAGCATTTCAGACACAAGGATTCCTGTCTGCAACCACTTGATAAAGGCAGAGGGAAGCACCCACACAGCAGTGACTCCCCCCTGCTTGTCTCACTGTGGCTTAGAAGGCAGAAGCCACAACATCAGCCCGGGGTCCTTCTTGTTCCTGTGGTGCTCATAACACCCTAACAGGGAGCTGCTTGCGGTGTGGGAGCTGGCACAGCTTCACCAGCATCAGCAAAATGACTTAATCTCTCAGTGCTTCAGGTTCTCCACCTGAAAAATGGTAACATTACTTGTCTTTCCTTCTAAAACCTTTTTTTTTTAAAAAAAGGGAAGCAAATGCTATTTCAATATCCATTCACATTATCTACTGCATTATTACTGCATTGTTCTACTGCATTATTACAGTATCAAGGTCTTTCTTAGGCCAGCAAGCACACAAAAGCAGCTCTGTGGGTCAGCTTAGCCAACTAAAACTGTTCCTGCTTATTCCTGCACTCCCACCTCTGGGTTTACCAGCTGAAGGTGCAGGCAGCGCAGGAGCTCTGTCCTTGCCCAGCCACAACAGCAGCAGGGGAGAGAGGGAACACTACCTTGGTATTTGTGACAAGCCTTGGCTGCAGAGACAGATAAGCAGCCCCACAATTCACTCCATAACATGGGATGGCTGGGAGCTCTGGAGCTCATCTAGCCCAGTGTCTGCTTAGCATAGGTCCAACTGGACCAGGCCCCAGGCAACTTGCTCCAGTAGCATTTTGAAATCCCGGAGGATTGGTATGTCACCAGCTCTGGGTAACTTGTTTCAAAGTCTGGTAGAAAACATTACCCTTATTCCCCTGTTGCAGCACGGGTCTTTGCCTCCCACCCTGTTACTGTGGCCTTTTAGAAGGATCTGCCTCTACCTTTTCTGTGCCCTCCCAGTAGCTGTTGTAGACAGCAAGGCATTTTCCCTTTGCCTTCTCCTCAGGCTGAAGAACCCCCGTCCTCTCTGCCCCTCCAATACACACCTCAAGGCCTGGGCTGCTTTGCTCTGAGCTGGTTTTTGGTGACACCACCAGCATCTGGGATAATTCACTGGGTCACTACAAAAATATTGAGGTTTCTGTGATACAAACTGCCCATCTGATTCTGATGCAGAGCAAATACTTTTAGAGAAATAAAGGGTGCAAAACATTTAGCAGCAAAACTCTCTCAGGAATATGGACATAAATAAGAACATTAAAATGGCATTTAAATTTTTTTAATAAAAGAATCAAAGCCAGAGCACTTGTTTGGAGACAAAACAAAAGCAAAAATTAACAACCCAATACAAAACATTCCCAGGTGAGAGCTGACAATAAAACATTTGACAGTTGTTGATTCACAAGCTCATGGAGCAGAGTTGTGGTGAGATCTCATGAAGCTGTGACAGGAGTCCCACTAACACATGAGACCATCCAGAGATATAGCTACAATGAGCTTCTCATTGCAGTTCTGTAATCTGGGTACCACTCACTTTTACCTACAGACCAAGTCTAAACAAGTGTTTCTACAAGAAGCTGTTGATATGAAAACTAAAATTCATTTTGAGCACAAATCCATGCTTTTTATATAAGCAGAATATTTGGCCAATAAGAAAAATTATTTTCAGGTTTATCTACTGCAAATACAGGCTGTAAAAACCAAGCAGCAATTTATGAATCAAGTATTTAGACTCACAAATGTTACAAAGTATTCCCTTCTCTCTGAAGAGCTGAGCTAAGAGATGAAGTTCTTACCTGGACAAATTGGGTCAAATTGTCCCCAACTAATAGGTACGAGACTGGAGTGGGAATGGAGCACTCCCACTGACCTGTGTGAACAAACACCTATCGCACACTTCTCCTACCAGGAGACTGCAAAGAGCACACACACAGACAGACAGTAATCCTGGATTTGAGCACTGGTGTAGTTAAAGTCCATGCTAATTTGTCCATCTGACCTTGCCCAAGTCAATCAGCTTCCAAGCTGCATCTATGATTTTAGTAAATATTTACACATGTGGTATGCAAACATACCCAGCATGAAGAAACTTTACCACTGTGACTTTCAACTGCAGGTATACACAGTATCTCTTAATCCTGTGCTTTGTGAATTAAAAAATCCCAAAACTCAAACAAAACCAAAACCACATTCAATTGCCCCCCCCCCAAACCCTGGACTGCATAAAGTCTCTAAAAATAGAAAAATATCCATCTGGAGGCTCACAAGAAATGAACTACTGAGTTAATTAAAACAGCTTAAAACAAGCAGCACTGAATCTATTCCTCCATTAAAGAGGACCTGAAGTCCCTGCATAGAGAAAGCTGTAAGTGTGAGAAGTACTATTAGTTAAGACATCAGACAAAAACAGATCAGTTTCCTGACTTGCTATTTTTGTCATCACACAACAACGATTCCATTTGGATGTGCGAATTCAGCCCACCTCAACATTAAATATTGCTTTTCATTGCAATGTGATATGAATAAAGGCTTTCAGTCTCAAAACATGAAATTACTGATACGTTGATTTGCTGGTTTGTTGCAAAGATCCAGGATTGCTTCAAATTAAGCACAGTGGAAGACTGTTGCAGATTCATCCAAATGTAGTGTTGTTTCATCAACTTAATAGCACGTTGGTGTTTGCCTTGCTGAATTCTTCACTTCTGAAGGAAGTCAGAGTCTTCAGTTCACAGCAAAAAATCAAACAAGGCAGTTACGAAGATCATGTTACACAGAGCTCCGAAGCCCAGAGTGGAGGTTTACTGCTGTAAGGCAGTCTATTGTTGGTGTCCTCAGCACAAGCAGCTGCTCTAGCAGTTGCTCCTTCCTCTTCTTCATCTTCCCTTACCTCCCTGAAGCCTTCAGCTTCTTGGAATGGATTCTCCAAGAGTTTTAGTACATTTCTTACCTAGAATGAAAACAGTGCATCTATTAGAATTTAAAAAGTAAAGGTAAAATGGTGTAGAGAAGAACCCCACAACAAACAGTGTTCTAGTAAATTGTATTTATAATAAATGAGCATATTGTATTTAATATGGAAACTCCAGACAAGCCCACTGTGAAACAGAACAATACACATCTCAACTAGGCTGAAAACTGTAAAGTCATAACTGGCTGAGTGTGCATCCATATAAAACTCAAGCTCATATCACTTAAAATGTAAGCCTCAAATATCTCTTATGTAATTTATAAGTAAAAAAATCAATTTTCCAATATTCCACATGTAACACTTTGCATGCTGAATGCCACAAGTGAAACCCATAAATTTAAAAAAACTACACTAAGCACATCAAGGAACAAATACAATTAATCCTCAACTGCCTCCTAAGTTGAACACCATCTTGAAGACAGTAAAAGCAAGGGTAAGCATATTCTCGTGGGATCAGCCTACAAAAGCTGAAGTTCCAATTCAACTCCTTTCTGTGTTGTACAGTCACTAAAACCACATCACCCTCAAAAATAATGCAGACCTTCTGGAGAGAAAATTCCCAACCCCCTAATTCTGCCTGGGCTGGCAGAATGTATCTCACCCAGCTTAATGTCAGTCACCACCAGCAGCACCACTACACAGCCTCAAACCCAGAGAGATGACAAGTAGTAACAGCATACCTCTGAGAAATCCCCATTTTCAGCAGCTTCTATGGCATTCTGGGCAATGTAATTCCTCAAGATATATTTGGGATTGTTTGAATGCATGACCTTCACACGATCAGTATTCCAGGCATCAGCATCACCAACATTTTCCATTTCTTTTCGCAAACGGACTCTGAAATACAGTTAGTGAAAGGAACCGACTTGATTCAAGAATCCTATGTAAAAGTTGAACCACTTCCTGGCCTTGAGTTTGCAGTTCTTAATACATATTATCTTTAATCCCTTCAGTTCATAAAACCCAGCATAACAACAGGTAACAAAACACCACTTTATTTAAAAGCAGCCTTACAGACCAACAGCAGATCCTGATGAGGACTGAGGAAGTGGCACACCTTGTATAATCTCTGAAAA
Organism: Turnix velox; assembly: GCA_013400935.1. Classification (NCBI taxonomy): domain Eukaryota; kingdom Metazoa; phylum Chordata; class Aves; order Charadriiformes; family Turnicidae; genus Turnix; species Turnix velox. Next base: position 32,648 of record VZTY01031765.1, read on the forward strand.
ATCAGATTAAGACACACACTAGTGCATGGCCTGTTCTGCATTGTTCTGAAAAAACTGACACAGTCACAACTTGGCCCAAGTATTTCTATGCTTGTTTATGGTTAAAGTTTTTGATATTCTGATAAATTAAAGGGATACAATATATCTGAAGCAGTTTGATCTACCCATTAGCAGGAACACTTGTTAATACTTGCAGAAGAAACAACTAATACTGTATTAAGTCCTACTACCATGAAGTTTTTAGCCTTTTAAGTTATGGCCATTGAACTAGTCTATACGTTTTTGCCTTCTCACAGTTAGTCTCTGATTAATTTGCTTTCTATATTAATATACTGATTTTTCTTCCAGAAAAAAAAGGATGAAACACTTAAAGGTCAGTCAATTGTAACTACTGAGCACTTAAAAGGTCACAAAAAAGTCCCTGCTAGAATGAAGATCCCCATTCTTTTAATCACAGATCTGCTCCTACATTATTTCTATACCCTCACCTCTGCTAAAAATCCAGCAAATAAAAGCACAGATGCCTTTGCCCAGCTTCAACAGAGAAGCTGATCTCAGACACACCTGCCCCAAACCTGCCCACTTCAACACAGGGCCTTTGTGAGGTGGGCACACAGCTCTCAAATAATATGGCAGAACAAACAAATATCCCACCCTGGATATTGGGAAGCCTTACCTGTATTTCTCCAGCCATTCTTTCCAGTGTCGTTTATTTCTGCTGAGTAAATCAGCTGCTGTTAGCTGCTGCAGCTTAGAGAACTGTTCAATGCGTTCTAATTCTTTATTTATGTTAGATTTTGTTCCAAATAATGCAAATAGCTGAGGATTGGACTGAGCCAACATCAGCATCATTGACAACTGTCTGGGAACAAGAGAAACAAACATTAGATACTAAAGCTGAGCTGCCAGTCAAGAGCCATCTTTTCGCATAAAGTAGATATGAAAACATTCATAATAAGCTAAGAGAGGATAAACAGTACTTCAGAATTAATAAAACAATGTATACAATTTTACTCTTTCCTCCTTCTTCAGTGTGTTCAATTCACAGTCCTGTGGTACATGAAGTGCAGACAGCAGATTTTATGAATTACCTATGGGTTCAATTCCCATCAAAACAGCAATAGATAAAATAAAAACCCAAAAAGCATAGAATCACAGAATTGTTTGGGTTGGAAACGATCACCTAGTTCCAATCCCCCTGCCATAGGCAGGGACACATCCCAGTAGAGCAGTATGCTCTGAACCCCGTCTTACCCATCCTGAAACCCTTATTAATAAACTACTTTGGCAGCCTTTCTGGACGGTCTGTTCCAGTGTCTCACCACCCCCATAGTAAAGAGCTTCTTTCTTATATCAGCCTAAATCTACCCTCTTCCAATTTGCATTCATTACTCTTGGTCCAGCCAATCTGTACCCTATTAAAAAGTCCTACCCCAGCCTGTCTGTAGGCCTCCTTCAGGTATTGATAAAGGATAAGTTGGAGCATATCAAAACAAACTTCAGAATATTTTTTATATCCTTCCTTCATTTCCTTTATGTACACATTTCTGAACAAAGGAGAAAACAAACATTATTACCTGACCTCAAAACAAACAACTCATCATAAAAGATTAGATTTTCCTGATTCTAATAAGCAGAGATAAGCTAGATGCTTTGATTTTTGACATTTTGACTTTACATAAAGTACTATCCAGATCTGATTGACACACCTGACCTGTCCAGCTCTACAATACACAAGTGCTATGATAAAAATCAGTTACGTACTCAAACACAGCACTATGCTCGCTCCTCAAAAGCTTGATATCCACATAATGATGATTTACAGTTACTTTTCACATTCCTCTATGCCTGAATGCATTGTCTAAACAAATACTGTGCCACCTATCACATCATATTGCATTGTATCTGTTTACAGTTTCAAAGTATCTGAAACCTGGAACACTATTAGATAAGCAGCATCCACTACTTTAGTTTAGCTTCCTTTCATTTTAGTGCATCCTCACTAAAACTTAAATTAGCAGTAATCTCTCCAAAATGATAAACAACTAGAGCCAATCACCTTGGCATAACACCAAACTTGTTCATGCAAGTTTCACACCAATCCATCTTCTCAGCTCCCTGTTTTCCACAAATTAATTGTGGTACTGATAGATAGAAAACATTGAAAAATTCAGTAGGTTCATCAGCTTCATGTAATATTTACTAAACAAACCCCAACCAAAGCAGCTCCACTTCACTTTTTTACACCCATCTGGGAAGATGATGTGGTTGCCCCCTCTCTGGAGGTGTTTAAGGCCAGGCTGGACAAGGCACTGAGCAACCTGGTCTAGTGGGAGGTGTCCCTGTCTATGGCAGGGGGATTGGAACTAGGTGATACTTAAGGTCCCTTCCAACCCAAAGTATTCTATGATAGAAAAAAAAGATGAATGGGTCCCACTCACTTCTTTTTTCCACTGGCCCAAGAATTGCAGAGCTGCCGAGACCACAATTATAAACGGCAGCTAAACAAAACTGACTATTTTTTCATGCTCAGAGCAGCAGAACGGAACCACTGAATGGGACACAGGTGACACCACAGTTTTCAGAGCCTGAAGCTTGCATTCAGGTTACACTTAGCTCAAATATGGTGATCACCTGCTGACTGTACACTGGCAGAAGATGGAAAATTAATTTCTTCTATAAAATATTTTTGTATCACACCCATTGCTTTAGTCAGCTTCAGTGGAGGAAAAAGAAAAGGGCCAAGTGAAAGCTCAGGTAATTTCAGGCCAAGAGCCAACTGCTCCAAGTCACTGCTGAACATTCACCAGTCACAAAATGCACAAGAATTTGTGCTGCTGTAAGTTGTGATGTGCCTACTAAGAATGAAATTCCAAATTTACTCAAGTTTTACAAAGCATGAATAGTTTATTATGGTTGTGATGAAATTTAAAAGTATGGGCCAAAACTGTTTGAGTGAAGGAGATTATTACCTTGGGTCCATCTGTGGTTTGAAAGCAACCTTCAGTTCTTCCATGGAAGCACACTGACTCATCAGCTTTTCTAAGAAGTCTTCCAATTCTGAAGGATCAGAGTCTACTGAGAACAAACTCAGTAAGTAAAAAGTATTTGTGAAGTCTCCACCTGAAAAAGTAACTTCTATGAGTGATGCAACTAATAAATCAGCAGGAAAATAAGTTCCATATTTTCTTTCAAACCCCTTCACCCCACAGCAGCACAGGTGGCCTCTCTGAACAGGCAGATAAACTGCTCCCTCAGGGAGGGTGTAAATCTGACAGGGGACCGCTGTATAAGGAAACAGCTCACAGATCACAAGGAGGTAAATATTTTTCTATCTTTTGTTCTTCTCAGATGACCATAGACACAAGGCTGCTTTCTTTTAAAGTCAAGATAAAACCCACATTATAGTTAACAATAAAATACTGATGGTTATTGTTAAATAATAACCTCCCCATGTTTCTCACCAACCTGTGAGATGCATGGTTTCAAGAAGTTCAGACACCAGTTTACTGTCCTCCTCCAATTCCAGCTGGATTAGGCCCAGTTTCTTCCTCATCTTCTGCAAATAATGCTTTTCAAACTCTGCATCGTATTCTTCTTCCAGGATGTGTTCACTTATTTCCAAGGGCAGCTCTGGAACTAGAGCTTCAGCAAGCTTCCCCAGGTTCCACTTGCAGATCTCCGGTTGCTTGTTGTAAGCGTAGCGCCCTGTATTATCAGAACCATTGCAAATGTGCTCAGGGTCATATCTACAAATGAAGAAATAGTTATCATTCTCCTAGTTATCTGGATACTCATTCTGTGGGAAATATTAATTTAGTCTCCTCTAGGAAACCAAAACATTTGAAAGGGAACACTCAGCCTTAATTCTTTATCTAATGAGGTAACTTTGGGAATTTTCCAGCCCTCTCAAACTCTGAGAAACTCCACAAGCTACAAAACCAGCCTAATAATTAGAGATGTTGTGAATACAGTTAAAAAGAAGCTAAAGAATTACAGGACAACTAGAACACTAGCTAATCTACTTTGCCATAAAGAGGATTCATAAATCTGCTTTAGAATTAGACCATTAAAGCAATCATGAACATCAGGATTGTTCCACCCAGCAAATACAATTGCACATTTCCAGTAAGAATACCACACTGACCTGTCCATAAACCCAAAAGGGCCATAGTCAATGGTTAGTCCAACGATGCTCATATTGTCTGTATTCAGCACACCATGGCAGAAACCAACACACTGCCACTCAGCAACCAGCCTTGCTGTCCGTTTGGTTATCTACAAGAGATTTTAATTTTTTTTTTCCCCCCCATTTTCCAAGTCAACGTATTTCCAATACATTCATATATTTCCAAGCATTTGCTGGCCTGAATGAAATTTTCTACAGCTCTGACAGAGGCAGATTCATGCAATGTGCCTCTCTCCTCCTGCTAGTAACTGCCATGTTTCTAATCCTCTCTCTTCTGTTAGCTGCCATGTTTCTAACCCTCTCTCTTCTGTTAGCTTTCTTCCTTCCATGCTCAACTTGCAAGTCAATCAGGCAGCTTCAAAATGTAGTTGACAGATTGCTGGAGGTAGGTTAAATGTTTTGACAACAGACTTGCTTACTATTCTAGACGTTACACGTTATTCATTTGCTTATTATTAATTTAAAAACCTTTTCACTGCAGGCAGGAGAAAACATAGGCAAAGTCTAAGAAATAAAATTAACTATGTGCAACAAAGCCCAATGTCAAATTGGTCTTTTGGTTTACTTGCTAGATAGGAGTGAGTTAAAGAAAGGTGAGTGGGTCACACAAAAAGTTATGTCCTGCCAAGAAGTTTCAGCACTCATAAACATTTCCTTCAATTTGCCATAAGTGGAAAAAGCTACAAGGTTAACTGAAAATATTCCAAGAATGACAATCTTTATTTAAACGCAATTCTTTGCTGAATGCCTGCTTTACGAGAGCTTTTCAGCTGCTTAACTGAGAGTTATCTTTGTGAATGTGTAATATTTTAAGACAGTTCTAGTTATTTAATTAAATTAGCCCACCTGTCAACTGCAACCAGATATGCCTCATGAAACCTAAAATTCAGGAAACTAACCTGGCTTTTAAATACATCTGGGTATTTCTAAATATTTTACTGAATTGCTTGTAAATGATTTTACACAGTCATTAGCCAGAACTTTTTAACTACTTTTAGAGTCAAAAATCACTCGTAGTTGGCCATCAACAGAAATTTAAAGAAAGTATTCCCTCTTGCTGCAATGTCAGTGCACTTTATTAATGCCTAAAATCAAGCTAATTAACAGAGAAAGCACTCCAAGCAGCTTCGCCCATGTCAAAAGCAGATTAATGGGACACCATAAGCAAGTGAGGGAGACACACCCTGCAAGATGGCTCTGTGCCAGGAAGATGGTAAAACTTCAAAAAAAAAGAAGCCCAGTCCAGCAAGGCTGGGATGAAAGCATGCCAGAGGTAAAGCAGCTCATGACTGCTGGATGTCCTTGTGTGAATGCATCACACTCCACCAGTGTTCTGATAAAAAATAAATCCCCATACTGAGAACACCTGAAAGCAACTAAAGCTTGGGAGCCACTCAAAGACGTATTGGTTAGAAAGAGGCAACTTTGCACTTGCTTCAACCCTTAATCTTTTTAATCACATTTCCCTACTGCTTGCTGTACTAGAAAACACATATGGTGTAGATATAAATAAGAGCACTACCTCAAGGACATGCTCATTTAAATTTAAAGAATGCCTACAAACTATTCTGGAAATCCAGATAATGCTTTTGCTTTCTAGATGATGCTGTCAAATGCAGAATTTTTTTTTCCTTAGTTTCTTCGACGGTGCAAAAGGAAGATAAAATATGTTAGACATGCCAGCACTACACTATTAAAGAGGGTGGACACATTTGGAAAATTAGGTAAGGGACTGGGGTGCTTTTTGGATGGAGACATGGAAAAACCCCATTAAGGAGAGGAGAAATCAAGGAGAATCATGGAGTAGGGACAGGCACAGGCTGGAGGAACACAGCACAAAAAAAGAAAGGAGAAGGGGACAGTAGGGAAGGGATGCCAGGACTCGGGAAGAAAACCAGTAGTCACTGGGGGGACAAGACACAGTCCTCGCCATCAACTCCATTAACTCATGCAAGTTGGGCTAAAGGGAACAAAGAAAAGCCATAAAAATCCCTGAACACAAATTCAAAACTCATAAAAATTAGAGAATGTCACACTTCAAGTAGATCTTTTGACATTTTATCATTCTGTATAGAACATGCATCATGAGATAAAGTGCAGATGCCAATTAATTGACTCATAGTTTACTTCAAAGAGAAGTACAGCAATTCTACACTAACTGATGGTATAGTTCTGATTTTTATTATATATATTCAGTAATTGTTAAGATAAAAATTTATACAGTAATTGAAAACAGCATCAAAATGGGTCTCTGAGAAGTCACCCTGCTCTCCTATGGGCCAGCGCAGAATGACCTGATACTACGCCTAAGATACATTCATCTCACCCGATCTTACCATTACCAAAGCAGGAGGTTGAAATTGCCTCAGGCAAGCCCTTTCAGGGCTTGACTACCTTCAAATATTTAAATTCTAAAGCCTGACATTAAAGTGATTTGCAGTCAACAATCCTGTTGGTAACTCAGAAAATGAGACAGGAAGTGACTCCACATTTTCAGTATTTTACAAGATGATGCTTTGCAAGCAATGTCCCAGTACTGTCAGCTCATCACCTGACAAGTGGGGCCAGAATTCCTTCTCACAGTCTAAGCCACTCTCAGCAAATGGAGTCAAGGCTTTGGAAATTCTCCCAGAGCAGAGAAATAACGTTTTACTATTAAAACTGTTAAAGCACCTTTACTGTTTTGACCAATATCAACACTGCTTTCACTGACAAGCAGTTCTACTAAAAGCATTTTCTCCAAAGAAAAGAACAGTTCAAGCAATTGGATGTTTCAAGGTATTTATCAGCTCAAATTAACAGTGTTTGATGGTGAAGCTGCTAAAGATTAATAGTCTCATCTCTCTTACCTCTTTGAAGAAAGCAGCATTCCTCTGAATACTGTTGTCTGAGTAATCCTCCTGGATTTCTGGATAGAAAGTGCTGATCACATAATCAAGCATCTGTATGCGAATATCATTTCGGTTGACACTGGGACCCTTGCGTCCTGTGTATTCATCGGGAGGTTTAAAAATTTCAAATGAACCAAATCTGTTTTAAAATAACACAAAACACATTTCAGTATTATCTGAGACTATTAACTTCATTTGCTGTTGTGTATTATAAAAACATCTAGAGCTGTTGCAGCAACACCACGACATCTCTTAACATCAGTCTTTCAATTGACCAAGAGATTTGTAAACAACCTGCTGAGGGTCAGTGACTCAATGCAGGGAAGGCCATACATACACATGTAAATAAACTCGCAGATCAAGACTCTAGCTAGTACATTTCTTACAACCTCTACTACAGAAGAACTCTTAGCCTGAAAAATATGTCAGATCAGGAATCTTGCACATCTCTCAGCTAGGGAAAGTACAGCCAAAATTTGACAGCAGTACATTAGAACCCTTTGGGGTCAATGGCAGAGCCATAATCCACCACTATTACCTGTGTCAAAAAAAACCCCATGTTTCCTGTGCATGAAAACAATAGAGATCCTAAGCATTTTAAAAAATCTCTTCTGCAGAACTTAGCATCCTCAGTGTTTATCTGTCTGCATGTAAAGACAGCAGCTCATCCCATACTTTCAGCAAGAATGGTTTCCTGTAGTCTGGCAAAACAAGAAATATATAAACAGTGCTACTATGGAAATACGCTTCAAATGGTATTTTAGAAGACTGCTGTGCTTGGTTAAAAAAGAACAAAACCCCCAACAAAATAGATTCCTACCTTATAAATGTAGAAGCAATTCTCAAGACAACTGTACACCTTTCATTTTTTGGATTCCCATCATAAAATATGTCACGGATGACTTTTGAGTCGGATGTCACACACGTTCCAGCCCTTGTTGTTGGAATCCCGAGGCGAAACATGGCCTCACTGCACAGGAACTCCCGTATGCTTGACCGCAGGACTTTCCGACCATCAGCTTGTCTGCAATGAGAAGATGCAGACCCTTTATCAGGCTACAAAGGCAGGAACTCCTATCTCCCCATTAGTAGTGGGGGAAAAAAATCCTGGAAGGGACATGCTCTGTACTCAGTCACACAACAAAGTAGTGGCAGAACCCAGAACTGAACCTTTAAACTTCTGCAAAAGCTCAACTAGACACATCTGCAATGAAGACCATACATAAGAGAAGAAAATAAACTTTCCACTTAAACATACCCCCTCTAATCATTAACTCTGCTGCTTTTATTGATGCAATAGTCTTTAAAAAACTTTTGACAGCTTTAGCTCTTTTATTATGATGAGTTACCATTTTCCTCTTACTAAAGTGGCCGTTATACCTCTTGAAAAAATAGCATTTTGTATCTTTCTTGAGAAATAGGGTGCTAAATACGAGCAAGCATGGCAATTGCATTTTAAAGAAACCTGAGCAGACACCAAACTAGCTGATTTCATAGCTATCAAGTCAACAGAACAGGCATGGGTGGCTGTCAGCCCGTGCTTCCAGCACCACATAAGCCATGGGCAAGCAGAAGAGGTGCCCAGGGCTGATCTACCCAAGGCAACAAAAGGATGCGGGTCTTCTGTGATTTCATTAACTTCCACAAACCCAAGTTGTTGAAGCTGCATGCTGCTGGAACAAAAAATATAGGAAAAGCCAGTGGGAAAAATTAGCTGAAAGATTTAAAGCAGTGGAGGGTGAAGTGACTAACAAATACAGACAGCCCTCACAAAGATTTGGTCAGGATGCCATTTTGGGGGGCTTTTCCACCACTTCCCCCTGCAGCCAGGAAGGACAGAGTACATGTACCATTGTCAGCAGGACCAGTGGTACAAACCAAAAATTCACATTTTAGATACCATCTGTGTGGGCCTCGGGGACAGCCTGGCAGCAAGCAGCTACACCGTACCACTTCCATCGTGTCTGCTTCCTTCTAAAGGGGCAGAGGAAAACCTCAGAAGAGGCTAACCCAGCTCTGAAGTTAACCAGGGACTCACCTAAAGGAGATGCAACCACAGTCTTATTATTCTAGATAAAAAAATAGCCAGCTTATGGTTTGGTATTTAAGTACTGCTCTTTCTGCAGTGAGGAGTTTTCCAAGATGACCTCTGCCATGAGGAAGGCCCCTCAGCACTAAACCGCCCGTAATAGCACCTCCCCAATACACCTAGCGCAGAGCAAGCCCGTGCCTTGCCTACCCGGGCACCACCGGTGACTGTCCCCACCATCCCTCCCGCCGCCCAGCCGAGCCTTACCGGGAGAAGGGGGTGAGGCCGGCACCTTTCAGCTGCATCTCCCAGCGCTCGCCCCGCGGGCTCAGCACCTCGCCCAAGTACATGGCGGCGCCGTCGCCCAGCTGCCCGGCGAAGCTGCCGAACTGGTGGCCGCAGTAGCAGTGCGCCGCCGGCTCCGAGCCCGCCAGCAGCCGGTTCCCGCTGAAGTACAATGCCGCCTCGGCTTCCGCCGCCTCCCGCTCAGCCGCCGGCGGTTCCTCCAGCCCCAGCAGGGCCAACGCCGGCAGCGACATGGCCACCAACCGCGGGTTCTGCAGCGGGCTGGGCCGCACTCGGCAGAAGCAGGCGCCGGGCACGGCCCGCGGCCCTCCGTCCTCCGAGGCATCCACCGGCAGCGAGCGCAGCGCTAAATTGTCGAAGCGCAGTCCGCCCAGCCACCCCCCGCCGCCGCCTTCGGGGCTGCGGGGCCGCGCTGACATTGCACCGGGGGGCTGCATGGTAGCGCACAGCGAGCCGGGCCGCACCGGGGCCGCCGCAGGGAATAGCAGCTGAAGGAAGCGACAGCCGGCGCGCAGCACCCCGGCCATCCGCCTGCTTGAGGGGCGGGGGCGAGGGAGAGCTCCGCCCGCGGTGGGGCGGGGTAGCGGCGGGGCCGGAGTGGGGCGGCGGGAGTTGTGAACGGCGAGGTCCCAGTATAAAATTTGTCCCCGCGGCACTGCAGGAGCAGCCTGTTTTGCTGTGAGGGGCGGGAGCTGACATTAGGTGACGTGGCGGGGCCTCTTAAGGGGTCGCTTTGCCTGTGGTCCGGTGTCCTGTCGTCCCGCCCGTTAGCGGACTCGCACCTCCGTCAGTCCGCTGGCCTCAGGAGCCCCTCGTCTCTGAAGAGGAAGAGCCACAAGAGGAAGAACAGCCTGCGAGAGCTGGCCCCAGGCCCAGGTGGCCGGCGTGAAGATGTCCTGGCTGACAAGAGGAGGGAAGTCGAAGGAGGAAGAGAAGGAAAAGGAGAAAGAGAAGGAGAGCTTGCTCTGCCGGGAGGAGGGGGACTTGCTGTGGCAGGCTGTGCTGGAGCACGGCGGCGACCCGTGGGACTGCAAGGAGGTGAAGCAGGAGCCCTCACTGAAGGCGGCGGAGCGGTACTGGCTGAGCTACGTGTCGGCCCACCATCCCAAGGGGGAGAAGAAGTGTTCGGCTTTGCAGTGGCTGCTCTTCCACCTGTCCCAGGCACTGCAGGCGGCGGTGGAGGAGAAGGAGCGGCGCATCCAGTGCCTACAGAGCAGCCTGCAGGCGGCTCGGAGCGAACTGCTGGCTCTGCGCTGCGACAGCCAGAAGCCCAGCCAGCTGCGGGAAGAGCTGCGGGCTCAGGCGGCCGAGACCGCCCGGCTGAGGAAGAAGGTGCAGTGCCTGGGTACCCTGCTCTCGTTAGGGAAGGGCTTGGACCAGAGGAAAGTGGCGGCGCTCAGTAAGGAAGACTGGGACCCGGAGGCGTGGGATGGGGCAGGATGGAATTTGGAGGAGTCATCGGTGGAGGCAGGGGTGGGTGCTGTTGGCGAGGAGAAGGCCAAGCTGACGAAGGGAAAGAGAGGCCGGGGAGCTGGGGATGCGTCCGGGAAAGAGAAGGTTTGGAGGAAACAGAAGGAGGGATGGCCCGCGTGGGTAAACCGAGTTTGGGCCTTGGAGCAGTGCAGCCCCTTCACACAGGAGGCGGCGAAGCGGGCGGTGACGGCCATAGGGCTGCCGTGGCCCAAGGTCGGGGCGATTATCAGAGCCCTGCCTGCTGATGAGATTCTGGGGGGGGAGATCTTGAGGCTGGTTATCAGAAATTTGGGGGAGTATGAGCCTCTCAAAGACAACATGGAGGGGGCGTGCTGGAGAGATGTCCAGGAGGCATCGGCCTACGTGTGCGGGAATGTGTTACTCCGGACACTAAAGCAAAGGGAGAAACCTGTGACCTCTGACTTTGACATCTTCGGGGTGAACGTGGAGCAGGGGGATGTGGGGGTGCTGGCCTGCCGTGCTCCTGAGCTGCATAAGGGGCTGTTCATTAGCCTGGGGTCTACTTTAATTGGCCGTCCCCTTGGTGAATGTATAGCGACCTTAGAGAACATGGGGAACCTGATGGAAGCTGAGGAGAAAGGGAAGGTGAAGCAGTTCAGTCTGGGGGTGAAGGGAAGGAATTACGTTTCTAGAGGAACAATTTGGAGATATTTAATAAACCAGGGAGTGAATAAAGGAGAGCTAGATAGTCAGCCCACAGGAGTTTTACTTGCCAAATTGAACAAAATCCTTCGGGAAAAGGGGATGAAGCAAGAGGAGATCTGGGAAAATCTGAAGCAGATGAATCAATCAGCTGCTCCATCCATTCCAAAGAAAAAGCTGTACCCACCTATAGGGGACCTGAGTGATTAGGAATCCTGACATCTGGTGTCATTGGGATTAACCTGCAGTGCAGAGACCTGGCGTGCAGAGAGAAGGCACAAGGTGAGGGTACAGAGGGGGTTGTGGGAAGTTACTTTCTTAATGGCTATGTAATCAGAGACAACAATTATTAAATTAGCAGGGTGCTTTGCTCCTGCCTAAACCTGTTCTGATATTGGTAGGGAGCATGGGGAAAAATGAGGGGGGGAAAAAAGGTAGAAAGTCAGTTGAGGGTGGGGCAGATAAACTGGAAGGGTGGATAATTAATATAAGGTGGTGGGGAGAAATACTTTAAGAATAAGTTTCCTTTGCAGTTCAAAGTAGATTTGTCTAAGGGAAAACTGTATTGTGCTGCTGCCTTAAAGTAAAGCAATTGCAGGAGAACTCAAGTCAGTGAAGTGTGGGTCTAAAAGTACAACAGAAATATGGGTAGTAAATGAAGAGTGAGTTGGTTCCTGACAGAGACTTCCTCTTACTGTCCTAGTACCTGTGTGGAAGGCCAAATAGATTAGGGTTTTAAATATTTTCACAATTTCTGTCATCCAGGGGTGTCTGGATGGTATGGATGGCAGACACCTCTCGCAACCATGGGGAGCTGAACTGAGGATTTTTGAAGATCTCTTCAAGCCATTTTGTGAAGTGTAGATCCATGTTCATTTATGTCTTTAATCTATGGGAGTGGGCACCACTTCAGCAAGCAGTGGCAAATTGTTATGGAGGCCCCTTCAAGAGGTTGAGAGAGAATTTGTATTGGCTTGTATTAATTGATCTCACAAATAAAAGTATGGAATGGACAAAACCATGGAACTAGTAAATTAGATATTCATCTTGGATTCCAGTTGTGGATATGCCACTGAAGCTCAGTGGGATGCAAATAGTACCTTTTGCAGTGAGTGTAGTAATAGGGGGGTGCAGCTATATCACCTTATGTGCTCTTAGGGGTTCAGATGGTGCAGATTTAGTTTTGGCCATTGAGTGTTTCCAAAACTTAAAACTGCACCATCCACAAGAATCCATAAACATTGTGGTATGTTGTGAAATGGAGGAAGGAATGGGGAACTGATGCATGAGGCATGAACTATTCTAGAACAGTGTGACTTGTGTGTGCTTGGATTGTTTCTTTCTTAGGATTGCTAAGTCTCCATCCAAACATAGAATCATAGAACACTTTGGGTTGGAAGGGACCTTGAAGATAGAGTTCCAACCCCCCTGCCATAGGCAGGGCTCTGCCACTAGATCAGGCTGCTCAGTGCCATGTCCAGCCTGGCCTTGAACACCTTCAGAGAGGGGGTGTCCACAACCTCTCTGGGCAACCTGTTCGTGTTTCACCACCCTTACTGTAAAGAATTTCTTTACAGATGCATCTCGAGCATGCAGATGTGTCTAAGGCTGGGGCTTACATGATGGGCAAATTAAGTCTATCATTGAAGCATTACAAATAAGACAGTCAATGTTAAATTGTTTTTAAACCATGTTTCTTATGAAAAGATGAAATTAGGGTGTGGTAAGGACATTCTTCTCTTATAACATAATTCTGTATTTTCCATGAAGTATCCTAGAAACAGCATAATAGTGGGTTTTATAGATATTCTTAAGTGATAATTAATACATTCTTGCTGATGGATCATGAATCTGTATCTCGAGCATCAATGCAATCTCAAGAGAAGTGGGCAGGTACTAAAAATCTGTAATTATTCAGGATGCTCCCGTTGTGTTGTTTCAGTCGATAGCAGGTACCACGGCGGTGAGATAGAACCAAATTCTCCAAGGAGTGCATGCTTACCTGCTCTGAAGAACAGCCTCGGGGGCTGGTAGACAGCTACTTAAACGGAGGCATCCTGGTAAACTATCTGCAACCGGTAGATGTCACTAAATTACTACCTGTTTTATTTAGCATCCTGATTTAGCTGGAGAAACTAGCACCAGGGCTTGGAAGGGCTGTGCTCATGAGGCAAGCGTAGGGAGGGCAACGAGGAGGTGGAGAGAAGGCGGTCCCTGGCTGTGGTGCAGGCCCCAAGACCTGATAAAGGTGAAGCAGAGTGATGCTGCCTGTCTCAGCCTACACAAGCTCCAAATGCTCCTGCTGGCTCTGAAGGTGGCAGGTATGTGAATCGGATGCTGCTGAGATGTGTATTAATAACCACCCCATCTAATCAACATGTCACTCTTAATTACTTTGCTCAGTTTGTGAATCATCACTGTAGCCAAACGTAAGGTCATTTCTCCACTGAAAGAACATCACTTAGCTGGGAGGGGATGCAACCTACTGGAACTGGAAGTGTGTAACAGAGGTCTTTTCAGGTTTGTGCAGGATTCTTTTGTCACTTCTGTTTTGTTTATCACCACTGGAGTGTTCCTGCACAGGACTAGGTGGACCAACAGACAAAACACAAAACAAACAAAAGCATTTCCTCCCCTTGCACCCAAGCAGGAGCCAGAGCCAAGGAGCAGCAGAAGCCAAGGGCAAGGTCTTTTCTGGGAAAGTATGTATCTCCCATTGCCACCTTTTTCCCTAGTGGGAAGAGGACAAGGCTAGCTCTGTCTCTGCTGCTGTTACCACTAAAGTACAGTGGTTACCCTATTGGTAAGACTGCAGCAGGCAGAAGGCATGCACCAAGAGATGACCATTATCCCTTTCCCCCTTCAGTATAGGAGCTGCTGAACAGAACAGCTGCTTCAGCTATTCCCAACCCTTCCACAAGCGCACAGACAAGACACTTCTTTTTTTTTTTTTTTTTTAACTTGAGGAGTCAGTGAACCCATAGCAGCTTTGGAGTTACTTGTGTCCTGTGGTTGGTGTCTTCCAGGCACATTTCCACAGCCATCGGACAGGACTTAGCCTCACCCAGAGTTTTGTCTCAGTTAAAGGCAGAAATTACTCTTCTCCTGCAAGTACTTTCAAAACCCCAACTCCTGCAATAAATTCAGTCTCAAACCACTCAAGTCTAAAATGAAAAGTTTATTTCAGTTTTAGAAAGGAACAGGAAAGTAGGTATATGAATATCTTAAGAGTTACACAACTGACAGTTTATTTTCCATGTGTAGTTCCCACTAGTCCCAATAGCCTGGCACTTTGGGGCAACCCAATGGATTTCTCACTGCCTTTTAGAAGAACAACTTCCAGTGGAAATCTGGGCAAAATTAATTCAACTCAAAAACTAGTTTTTTTTAAAATTTGGTTCAGTATTACATGTAGAAAAGACATGACAGACATGAGCTAGGCCAGCAGCACACAGCCAAGGCTGAAGGTGTGCAGGTGCCATGAGCTGCCTGACTGAGCTTTGCTTTACTACAGTATTTTAAATAGTTTCCTCCCCAGTACAACAGGGGACCTTTGCCTGACCCAGGAAAGCAGGGCTGCACATTGCTTCTTGCACACATGTACAATATGAAACTACAGACTAGCCATAACCTAGCATATGAACAAGCAGGCTGCTCTGCTGGCATGATTGCCACATGGAGTGCAGCTTATCACACAAACTTACTTTCAGTATGAATAAAAGGTCTTTTTATTAGTAGCCCTTTTTTAAAAACAAAAAAAGTAATAATCATTGATTTACATGGCTCAATTTGGAAGATTAAACTCTTTCTGCCACAAATTGAACACCTTTTTCCATATAAAGGCTCTTTGATTCCCATGCAAAGGGGCAGCACTAAGCACAAGTGACTGTGCCTGATGTCAGGCCACTGTTGAGCACTTTGCTGGACTGGGACTAAGGCTCCTTGCACCACTGAGCACTAGAGAGACATTACAAAGAGAAGCAACAACAGAAATCCATCCACTCACCATGGCTAAATTAGGACTGAGAGTTTAGGAACTCGTGCTGAGACATCAGTCACTCTCCCTGCATGTGGAGCTGGGCAGGAAAACTCATCCTCCCCTCCCTTAACCCATGACATCCAGTAGATAGGGAAAGGAGATTTCCTACCTCAGTGTTGCACTCAGCTGCCCCTCAGTAGGAGGTATTTACTCCAGCTGAGGTTCACAAAAGTGTGTTAGCAGATTTAACACACACTACATTCAGCTAACTAGTGTTCTCATTAGAAAACTCAACAAGGAAAAGAAATGCCTTCAACAGAAAGGGTGGTTAAAATATTTTATTTTTTATATCATAGAACATACTGCTGTTTACTGTAAATCACTTTAGAGTAAAGGCACACATTGTTAAAAATACTTCAAATTTACATCACATGTACAAATGCATCCAACAGATGTACATGTCACCAAAAAAATACATTATGGCTTCATAAAGGTTGAGGTGGGGCTGGGACAATTCAACAAATATTTAAATTTTACAGGATGCTGTTAACACTGAGAGGACTGACCAGAACAGAAAAGAATGGATCTAAAACACTGATTATGTTACATAAACAGTACAGCACATTGGATACACACCACTGAGCATTCCTGTATGGATTCCACAAATCCATCAGGTTTTCTGGGGCCACCAGGTGACCAGTGCATGGATATCACTTGCCAGTTTGTAATAGTGGGAAGATAAACTGCAAATTCTCTGTCCACTAACAGGCTCCTTGAAGGATCTGCTGATATGCTTTGTAAAAACAGCAAGTAGCCATAGACTTCAGGTATTAACTGGAGAGTGTCAGTGAATAATGAACAGACAACTTACACAGTAATCACTTCTGGCTAAAAAGCACAAAACATTGAAGTCTGCAAGAATGCTCCATGACAATCATTTAGCATTAGTCCCACCCAAGTTTAAGGCTCGTATCTAAAATTTACCTTGGATTTGTTTTCCTTTGTGTAAAATTACCTGAGCACGGATATCAAAGATCTACTGAACTTTTAAAATATCTGCAGATATCTTAAAAATCTGTAGAGAACTTAAAGCAAAACATCAATATTCTGATTTCTACCATCTAAAAAGTCTCACAAAGACAACTAACAAAATATTTTGGTATGTCAGTAATAGAACTATTCATATAGGACTGCTTAAATGTAAACAATACTTTTTTTTTTTTAAATCATCAGGAATCAAAATTCAGGCAGTCACTCTAGTCTTCTAGAAATTGTTTACAAATGCTGCTTCTCTTGCTAGAGATGGCTGGTGGTTTCCTAAGCACTGAGAGATGTAAAATAAAAGGACCCACCTCTACTGAATTCTGTATCATTTGCACTGTGTCCAAGAAGCACAAATTGCTGCCATTGTTGTTTGCCAAGTTTTATTTATTCCCTGCACACCCATAAGACCCAGATCCAGAAAAGCAACCAGCATCATCTAAAGAGCTCTGCAGGACCAGGTAAGATTTAACAGGTTTAAGGATAAACATGCACTTCAGTGATTCGCTACACTTGAACACAAATTTTCCAAGTGCAAAGCAGACTGAACATCAGGTTGCATGGACAGGCAGCTCCTAGCAAAGTCAGAGCCATCAGAGAGGAGCACTATACCCTGAATTTCACTTAGACTTGAAGATGACAACACTGCACAGAAGATCCATGTACATACTTTCAGCACATGATAGACTGTACAGGATAATTTCCACCACAAGGCCTTGGAATTATCCCCTACTGAAAACACTTTGTTGCTGGACCAACTGAAAACAACAAAGAAACACAAAACACATCACCACCTTCTCCTCCTCCTGCCTCAAACACTGATTCTCATCTTCCACTCCCCCCCCTCCCCAAATTAATACAGACTAAAAACTTTAAGTGATGAGCAAGTTGAGATGAGCCCGAGGAACAAATGGTACTCTTCCATTCAGATATATCAGGTTAGAACTTTGATATGACAAGAGATATTTGTATGGTTGAACTGGCACTAGCTGATTGCAGAGGGCACTTTACAATCAATGGCAATCCCATATAAAGGGTACAAAAAGATATTCGCATGAAATCTTAAGCTAGGATTAAAAAAATATAAATAAATAGATCAGCGATGAATGGCTGTCCTGGATAATTAAGAAAGAAAAATCACAGCAGCCTGAAATACCCATAATTCCATGTATAAATTGTGGGTAATCCAAATAAAATGCTACAGCTAGTCTGAGAAGGTAAATTGAATGCTGCTTTTTTATTAAATAGAATATTAATTTGCTGAGAATTTAGTGATTAAATAAAATATTTTTCATTTATCAAAAGTGAAGGGCTGGTACTACAAACTCCAGACTTCTTGTCCCAATAATGAAAGGCCAGAGAAACAAAAGCAGATTGTACAGTAGTTCTAGCCTCGTAAATTTACAATACTGAATCCAGCAGAATTTAGCTAAATAATACACTTTAAATAAGCTAATCTAAAGGAACAGTGTCCTGTAAACATCTGACACAAACCACATTGCATTCTGATGGCATGGCTACACCTTCTCTATGCAGGAGAAAGACAATTCAAGTGGTGGTGGTGGTGGTAACAAGAGATGCAATCGAAAGGCAACATTCCTGTTCTTCAGTAAGGCTTGTAAAAAATCTGAGCAGTGTACGTATGACAGCCTGTACAGTTCTGAAATTTTTTTGAAAGCTCTTGAAGTTATTTTAAAAAAGACTAAATGTTTTAAGTACAAAACACACATTGAGAAGATGTCCTTCTAAGTTATATGTAAAAGTGTCTGCACCAGAAATGACCACAAGATATTATCATACCCCAAAAAAAAAAAAAGCAGAAGAACCACTCATGACAAGTGTCCCTGAACTTCAGAGCAGATGCAGCCAATTGGGTAAATCAAGGGTTGCTCTGTTCCTCTGGAAAATCATGAACATACAACTCTTCAAGCCATCTGTAATACATCATCAGTAATATATATTATATATATATGTATAGTATGTACTATATATATGTATATACATATATACTATATATATACACATACATATATATAATATATATTTGCATACATCTAATTTATCTCAATCTGGAATCATGTGGTTTCATGCAACATACTTAACAGGAATCAAACCTAAACATTAGATCATAGCTGGTGTGACTTAATATCAAATCTTTTAGCATATAGCAACGCAGTGCTGCACAGCACTGATCACCTCTGCCTAGAATCATCTCCCTCTTTTTTCAGTCAGGTTCTCAGTTGTTGCCTCTGTCATCCTTTTTCAGCCACTTCTTCGTGTGGTGCCTTCACTCCCTGTTCAATGCTGAGCCTTTAGTTCTGTCAGTTTCTGAAGGTAGCTCTGTGCTGCTGGCATGGAGAGGATAAACTGAACTGTCCTTTGACCTATTCGGTAGCAGCCATATCCCATCAGTCCAAACACTGTTGCTTTTATGACAAATTTGAAAATCTTGCTTGAAGCTGATGGAGGAGGCACACTGAAGTAAGAGATATAAAACATTAACACCTGAATAGTTTGAAAGAATGGGCATTTTCCAATCAAAACAAGAATCCGTCCCCCTCCCTCCCTTAGAGAGCAGGACACTTTGGAGTAACAGACACTCCATGAACCAACAACATAGTCTTTGATGTTAAAGGGCTACATCCTAATTACATAGTAACAAGTATGGCCATCACCCTACTTAAATAGCTAAGACAACATCAACACTTCTTAAATAATCCAAAAAGCTAACAATTTGCTTAATTTTTTATAATATTACCATGCATATCTCTGCACAGAGACAAAACTCAGAAGGAACAGAGATTAAGTCCAACATCTGCACAGCAATTCAGGACTTGCTGTCATTCAGGGTAAGGAGGAAAACAGAGCTTAGATGTTCCAGGTAACATGTCAGGACCTGGTTAGGTTTGCATGGCTAAGAGGGGCAAGTCTGGAGCCAGGCTGGCCCCTTTACAGAATCTGGGGGGAGGTTTTGGTGTACCCCTGGATGGCAGATGGCAGGCTGGCCCACCAGCTTAGCTGCAGCTCCCAGCTTGAGTGTGTAGAGGCAAACCCCTGCAGTACTCCCTGCCACCAGAGCTCCACAGTGCAGATAGATCAGAGAGGATTTGCATGCAGATGTCTACAATGTGGGAGATCTTCCCAGCACTACTTTGAATTACATAGTCAGGCTTTGGGGTACTCATTTCTGTGATGTCAACAATGCAAGCAATGTTAACCATGCAGTCACAAGAATTTGGGCAAGCTCATTTTACAGGTTATTTGAGAGAGTGCAGAGAAATATGGATGTCTTAAGACAGACATATGAAAGGCTGTCCAGGGCTTCTGTATATTGCATTCTTGGATCCAGACAGTCAAAGTCTCTCTAAATTGTATTTTAGATGCTTAAATACACCATTTTGGTAGGACAATGTCTTTTCTGTTCTTTAGGGCCTCTGATGAGACAGCAACAGTCCATGAAGTGGTTATGTAAGTAAAGTAAACAGAAGTGATTAGATAATGTACCAATATTTGAAAGGCTCCATTATCCTAAACCACCGCAGACCTGTAAGACCTGGTGGTACTATCATCCCTCCTATGTTTCTGAAACCCTGACCTTCGTGGCTTTATAGAATGCACATCACATGAACATTCTGGTTCTTCAGTTCCTTCCTTTACCAAAGCCCATACAATCATTTTAGCTCGCATTTAGTTTTATGCAGCAGTGCCCTGACAGAACAAAAGGCTTGAATCCAAAAGTTTGTATTTACCTAAGCTAGACTTGAAGCTTCATCTTTCACAGACCCCATTTGAATTCTCATTTCAAAAGCCTGAAATGCAGATCTATACATTTTCTTTCTCATCTCTGTTTTCCTTAATATCCCACTGTTTGCTTTTTGCTTTTATAATTCCTTTCCCTTTGCTGTGAGCACAATGTCCAAACACTGCACAGAAAGTCAGTAAACTGACAGGGCAGAGATGACAATAGTGATGTTTCTTCAGACTGTGACAACAACCAAAAAACTCTAAATGAGCCAATTAATGTTGTCTTTTAGCAAGAGAAGCTGTATGTTAATAGACAGGAAAGGATGACTGTTACCTCATTATTTCCTGGATGTTTAAGTCTGAGTTCCAGTTCTTTTCAATTCCAGGTACATGACCCATTCCCACAACACCAACTACAACAGCTGGGATATAATTTCTAGGTTCATCTGAAGAAGAAAGATGGAAAAAAGGAATACATCAGTAAAATGACTAATTTCAAGCTTTAAATATAGGCAATGTGTAAAATTACAAACCAGAAATCTTACAAGAGATAGGGAGTCTTATTCCTAGATGCTAAAACTGTAACATAACTAAAAATTAATACACATCTCTCCTATTGCTTCTTATGTTGAAAGCTGGGGGGATGGGAAGGGTTGGAAATTTCTGCACAATTTCTGGATTTTGAGGAAGTGTTTGAGTAAACAGACCTGGCAGGGCTCATACTCCAACTTCAGGATGTGAGGCTCAGCAGATGAAAGCTAAATTAATTCCTTTTCTCCCCTGTGGGGGTCACATTTTTATACTGTTTGTCAGGAACAGCTCTGGTCTTTGCTGCCTCCTGAAAAAAAGGTGTTCTCCAATGTTTTGAACAGTGGCAGCTGCCACACATCTGAACTGTGATAAGTCCTGGCTTAACAAGCAGGATGAAAAATTGGAGAACAGTGCTCGAGCTGTTAATATTCCTGTTAATGACCTGGCCTCAGCAAATAACAGCAAAACGTGCACCATCCATGCACAGCAGCTAGCCAGGCAGCCACCATTAGAGCGCTTCAGCATGGGCTAGCTCTCATCCCCAGCTCCCATCTACTACCTATATCCCACAGCACCGGTGAATGCTAAAATGTTGTTCCTGAAAGTTTCAGAATTGCCACTTCCCCAATTAAAAAAAAAAAGCATTGCACCACAATAGAAGTAATCAACAGAAAATTAAACAGGCTACTTTACTATGGGGAATATTATATGTAAACATAAGTAAAAAATGCGAGTAAGTCTTACTGTCTTTACATATTCATCTCTGATATTTTTTCAGAAATCATTAAAAAGATTCAAAAGCAGCCTCTTCTCAATGAAACAAAACTATATTACAACCCATTAGAGTTCTTATGCATATTTTCAAAATAGTTTTTTTGGACTTGCTTTTTCTAAGGTTGCACTAAACCAGAGCTGCGTCTGCAGAGGCAGAGCACAACACCTCAGCACATCACAGCCACTCCAGCCTACACCTCTATGCTCCCCTCTGCTGCTGGGAGGGAGCACAGTAGTACCAGTAATGATTAAAGCCCTGCCTGAGTTTAGTCATAAAAGAAACTTTTAACCCCTCTCAGAACATTCTATGTGGAGTAAAGCTGAAAAACTAAATGTAGAAGTTTCATTGCAAGAAGAGTTCACTTTGGAAAAGCTCACCCAAGCAAACAGTCAGACAAATGTTAGGAACAAATCAGACCTAGTTCAGGAGTACACCAAATTAAATGTATACTTGAGTTCTGCATATAGCATCCAGGAATTTCCCCCTTTAATTCTACAACAGTAAATTATTAGGACAATGGTGATAATGCCCTACTTGAATTGTGGGGGTTTGTATTTTACTCTGAATTTTAAATTTATCACTTGCCATTTTTCTTTTCCTTTTTCCTCTCATGAGCATCTCATCTTCCATTATAAGCCTTTCATAATGCATATAAACATCTTCCAGTTTCACACACATTCACTACACCAATGATCCAGAGACTGAATTTTTAAGAAAGTAGTTAAACTGTGAGAGGCAGGGCAAGAAAAGCAAGGGAATTGATTTTGATGCATTTGGTGAGGTAACAGTGAAAGTAAAGTAGATGACATAAGCCTAGATTGTCCCCTGCTCTGCTCTAATACCAGATGCCCATCTTTTCTGAATTACTAATTAGTATTTTGCAGTTCAAAACAGCACCATGAAAAGGGAATAGTAATTTGGAGTCTACTGCTCTAGGTGGTTGCAACAGAAGAGTAATATCCCTTTCTAATTTTTTAAGCACTGTAACCTTATATCACATGTGGCACACATGAACAGAATACACCAACATTCTCCTGGCAAGAACTTAACTTTGGACTAGGACACAACACTGCTGGTTATAATAAATGCTTTAAAACAATTACTTTCTGAAGCTCGAGGTAGTTCTATCTGCTTCGCTGCTTGCTTCAGCATGTAGGTCAAGTAAATATCTCGTTCTGAGACAATAGTTCGATGAAGATCAGGGAATTCTCCAATCATTTCTGCCATCATCTGCTCCAGTAAATCCTTCTGTTTGCATTTCTCCACATCATCTTTACTGAAAGAAAGGTAAATTTTCTCAGTATCTTTTGTGCTTTAAAGCCTAATACAGACAAATCAATGAATAAAAACAATTGTATATTATATACATTGTTCACCTAAACCCACGCTCTACAACTCTCCTCCCCCAGCTCTCCTCTCTAAAAGCACAGCAATCTCCTTAAACCTGTAAAGCTGGGTACCCAATAATGTCTCTGCAGCCAGGAAAATGGAAAAAAGAGAGGTCACTTGTCTGTAAGGCAGCAAAACTGGATTTTCACCCTTCCCAGTCTGATAGCTCAACTAAACAAAAGCACCAAGGCTTCAAAGGAAAGTTATCATATTAATATAGAGTGGAAGTGGGGTACTAAGATTAGATAAGGCGACACATAGGAATACAAGAACTTCTGAGGAAGCAGATCTGATCCGTCTAGTTCGTGGCAACAGAGTAATTTGATTTTTCATCACTGTCTACTGAAGAACAATGACAAAGATGCAAAGTAAATGCTAAAACTTGACAACAGAAAGACTGATTGACCTGACTGTACTTAAAGTCCTGTCCCATCTTAAAAAGCCTGAAAAAACTGTCACTGATCACTTCATGAGCTGTGCTGAACTCCGATTCAGCACAGGGTATGGGAAAGGCACTGAGGTTCAGGGACCATATCAAGCAACTGAACTGGAAACCCATTTCTGGCAAGCCTCTCACCACCATGACTCTGGAAGAAGCAAAATGAATTCAGGAGGACAACTGTGCATGCATTCTAGCTCAGTTCAAGACAATCATCACACACCTGCTTGTAGTCAGAAGGAAAGTAGCAGCAGAAGATTCTCTGAAGGGCAGAGGCAACCAAACTGAGCAAGGTAATACTTTTCAGATAGTTATTGTCAAAAGACAAATGAGTTCCTAACAATGTCCCTTCAAAAAGGCAGTAAATATTAAGACTCCACATGTCGCTCATAGACTACACATTTTCTCTTTTTCCCCAAAAATCTGCTCATACAGCAAAATCGCTTCTCCAGCTGCCCTGATCTAGATGCAACTTAGTGCAGCAGGCCACATCCTCTGGAAAGTACAAGGAGCTATAAATCAGCTCACTAAGGCCCTACTGTCTCCCATTTGCAGTGTCAACACACAGCAATGACTATGTAATTCTCCAGCACCAAATCCTTCACTTCACCTGCAATTAATGTATCAAGACAATTAAAGACAGAGCTGGCTCAAGAACAGAAAACAGCTTTCTTGTCAAAAATATTAATGATTACAGGGTAGTTCGCATATTTATCATCCTCACTAACTTCAAGTTTCTTTACATCAGGCTGGGTCCAAGGACTTGGAGGAACTGCACAATTCACCTCAATACACGTATGTGCTGCTTATTCATACCTGATAGGGTCAGACAAGAAGCAAAGGCCCCAGGCAAGCTTGACTTTTTGCCAGAAAGAAAGTGCAGCAATTGCTCTCTTAAATGTCACAGGAATGGGTCGGTCTCCAAGATGGAATTTACAGAAAGGTACTTTACTGGCCTGAAAGAGAAGACAGACAGCTGTCATACTGCAGCATAGCATATCCTTATTAAGATTTGTCTTATCAAGTTATATGGAATATCTTAAAAAAACAAAAAAAAACCCCCAACTACTTCAAACTGGAGTATTTCAGCATTACACTCAAAATGTTAAGTTATAATGCCACTGTCTTTAGGTTACTTTTACCTAAATAGAAAGCTGTTGCTTATGATGACTTCAGATGAATAGATGGGGCCTGATATCTCACTGGGTCTGAGTAAAGTCTTAAAAGAAAAGACTGCTCTATTCACTTTTGTCTAGGGCATGTCAGGATCACAAACCTGTAACTCTGCCATGGTAAAACATACTCAAGAAGGACCTTACGAAGCAAGATACCACAAAACAATGTGAAGTGAGACTTAGACTGGTTTTAGCATAACACAGAATTTCAAGAAAAATCTTTCCTTTGCATGCCTGTTGGAAAATCTCATACCATCATTTCACAACAGGACAGAGCCAATACTACTTTTTTTTTCTTTACCACTTAAAATGGGTTACATATAAAATACTTCACTCCTGTCTGGAATTCTCAGGAAAATAATCCTTGAGTTTTCTTGACAAGTAATGCAAGAAATTATTCTACATTCTTTAACAGCTGCACTATTTCAGATTTTCTTGCTAGCACTTAATTAACACAGAAGCTGCAAGATACATTCTGCAAGGTGAATACATTGTGCAAATTGTATTCCCAGGATAAAAAAAAAAAGGGCCTGTGGTATAAAGAAGGCAGGTACTATTTACTTCCCAGCATCATATCTGACTGGGGAATGTTAAAACACTACACAGGATCTAATAGACCAGGGAGATACTTCACTTCCTCACCACTCTTTCTAGATTAATGCATTACATCTTGTTGATGCTTGCTTTCACAGACTGAAACGTTGACACTATTAACAGTGGAACCAACACCCATATCCAAAAACCTTACCAGATTAATTATTTTTTATTCCTCTTAAATATTTAATGACATGACAACAAATGCCACCAGAAACATCAGGAAAAAAAAATTAATATATGAAGCCTTTTCAGAGTCTCTTTCATACCACTTAGAGCAGCAATCCTTTGTACTTTCACATATGCTTTGAAGATGAAAACAATTCTTACTACTTCATAAGCTTCATTCAGCACAAGTGCGGCCAGAGTGCTCTCTTCTAGTCACCAACAAATGGTTCTATTTAGTTCAACTGTGTGAGCAAAAGCCCACTAATTTCACTTCAGAAAAATCATTTCAAGTTCTTACCTCTTTGAAAGCCTCCCTGAATTCTCCTCCTGGAGCCATTCCCAGCTGCTCTGTGATGTGAGCAGAAACCTTCAGAAGCAGCATTTGCATCAATCCAGACATGACTCCATTCTGTCAAAAAAGAGGGGAAAAACATTAAAAAACACAGAAAAATCAATAAACTGTGTGGATTTATCCAAAGAAGAATGCACTGTTCAGTTATGAAAACAATATTAATTATCTTAGTGAAGAAGCAGCACTTGAAGCTACCTTTCAGAGCCATCACTGATCAATACAGCTCTTTTAATTCAGTTTCTATCTACTGTGAAGTAGCTTTTCACTTCAGCTGAAGTATTCTGCCTTTCAACAAAAACATGTGTAAGAGTTAAGAAGGGCAACTAGACTTAATCAGTTCATATTTATAACAGCTGCCTGAAAAAAGCATTTGAATAACTGAATGGTAAAACAGCTCATTCCATACATTTAGTTTTTCTTGATCTACCTGGTTAAAAAAAGAACGGGGCCATAAGAATACATTTACTTGAATGCACAGTGAATGTCATGTTATAAAGACATTAAAATCTGTGCAAATAATCATTTAATCATGAACACTCTCCCAGTCCCAGGAATCACCAGGTCTAGCCTAGTTGGTCAACAGCCACACAGCATCCGGTGTTGCACAAGAAACTTCATGCATGACTTCAGCATATGAGACCTTAGCAAAGACCTCACAGTCCTGACCATGACTCACTCTCACAAGGCTCCTCCTCACACAAAGTCTATTTCTTTTTTTTAAAATTATTTTTAGGTTGAATTTTGTTACCTATCATCCCAAATGTAACTTTGGCATCAGCCCACACTACCAGAAATTCCACTTTCCCTTACCAAAGGTTAATTTCCTGCTCTATCACTAGCTTCACTCCACTAAAGATGGGGTTATGTGGGATAGCCTGAGTTAACATAATCTCTTGAAGTCACAAAATGAAAGTCCTGGTCTTTATTCCTAAATCGGTGGGTGGGCCAAGCTCAAATGACCCAGCCTATGCCAGATCTGATGGTTGTATGACCTCTCCAAAGGCTGTAGGCAGTTTCTGCAGGCACATGGATTCGGGAGTCACCAAGGACCAGAACTGGCAGAAAATGCAGGTTATTTTCAAAGCCAATTGATTATTTGCTCTATCATGATAGCAACTAGCAAGCATGACAGAAAGACAGCGCGCTAGCCTCCTGGGGAGAGAAAGGAATAAAGAGCACTGTGAAAAGGGGTTTTCAGCATCCAGTTCAAAAGTCCACAGGGCAAAGGTTTCCAGAAATTCAGAAAAAATGCCCATGAAGAAAAGTAGGATAATGCAGCCTGAGGTAATTTGCTGGCTGACCTTCCCTTCAGGGTTGAGCTATTTGAAGTTGTATTTTTACACTGACAGAAAGATGCATCCTGCTGGCTAGCAGAGGGGTGCCTCTGAAGTGTGTCTGAGCCATTTGTGCTTTTCACCTGCATGAATCTCAGTGCCTGCCATATTTGCTTAGCAACAGATGTAAATGGTGACAGGCAGCCACACATAGCAGCAACCAGCAACAACTGGCCAGCCACAAAGCACTGGGGGATAAAGAGCAAAATGTATGAAAAACAATGGGAGCAGAACAGTAAAAGAGATAACATCAGTAACAGATTATTCACTGTCTGATATAGGAAAGCTTATCACAAAAGAACATTAAATCCTGAGTGGCTGGCAAAAATACCATAGATATACAAAGCAATGCACATGTAAAAGAAATTGAACAGCACAGGCAGAGGGATGCAGAGGCATTAGCACACAGGAGAGAGAAAGCAAACCACCAATTGTATCACTCTGATATTTAACTGCAGTCTGAAAACAAGAACAGTGAGAGGGATTAACACAAAAGGAACATAACAGAAACATCAATGCTATACAGTCTTCTGCAGACTCCCCTCTGAAAAACAAGACACTTGAACTAGAAAGTGTGCAAAGAAATACCAAACACATGAAATCAAACATAATAAACTTCTGAGGCTTAGGTAAGGATGACTGAGGAAAATACACTCCATTGGACACTGTGATTAGCAGGGAGACAATGGAAATGACAAGAGAAGAGAGGAACGAATACTCAAGTAAAGTACAACTGCTTCTAATTCTTTTTCCCTAGCATCTTTCACGGGCAGCTGACAGAAGGCTTCTGGAGCAAATCAACCTTCCACTGGGCTCAGCACAGCCATGCTGAGGGAACACTTCTATGGGTATATGACATAAGTAGACAGCCTAGTGGCTGCTCTCGAAAGGCATAACAGATCCAGCATTAACTGCAGGACTGTGGGCAAAAGCAAACCATTTATATTTTAATCATCTGTATTTCTTTTGAAAACCCTGCTTCCTATGCACACAACCTTGTGCAAACACAGGTTTGCCATCTGGAACCTGGGACTGTTTTTCTTCCTGTTGCAGTGCACCGGAGGTTGGATTTCAAAGTACAAGTGAAAGTAGCAAGTGACAGCAGCTTGCTCCTTTCATATGAATGTACCTGTCACCTATCAATTCACATTGTACCAATTTTACTTCACAGGACAATCCTGCAGGTTATCTAAACATGGAGGTCACGATTACACTATGCCTAACAAGAGTTTTTTCACTGCCAGGAAGCATAAAAAAAATAAATTACAATATTAGAAGGAGTGACGAGTGGTTTTCTTCAGGGATTTGTAGTAGGACAGGTGCTGTGTAGTACCTTCATCAATTATACAGACAGCAGCATTGAGTGTACATTCAACAAGTTTGCTGAGTGATGCAGTTGACACACTGGAGGACGGCATCCAGACAGGCCTAGACAGGCTGGAGAGGTGGGTCTGTGCAAACCTTGTGAAGTTCAACAAGGACAAATACAGGGTGCTGCACTCGGGCCAGGCCAACTCCTGCTACCAATACAGACTGGGAGGTGATGAGACAGAGAGTAGCTCTTTGGAAAAGCACTTGGGAGTACTGGTGGATGAAAAGCTGGACAGGAGTCAACAGTGTGCATTTGCAGCCCAGAAGCCAACTGTATCCTGGGCTACAACAGCAAAGCTGTGGCCATCAGGTCAAGAGAGGCGATTCTGCCCCTTTGCTCTCATGAGACTGCACCTGCAGTACTGTGCCCAGCTCTGGTGCCCTCAGCACAAGAAACACACATACCTATTGGAGAGGGTCCAGAAGAGAACCACAAGAAGGATGTGATGGCTGGAGCACCTCTCCTATGAGGACAGGTTGAAAGAGCTTGGGCTGTTCAGATTGGAAAAGAGAGGGCTGCAGGGAGACCTCATTGCATTCTACCAGTACTGGATGGGGGGTGACAGGAAAGCTGGGGAGGGATGATTTGCTAGGGCATGTAGTGATAGGACAAGGGGCAGTAGTTTAGATTAGAGCAGGGTAGGTTTAGGTTAAACATTAGGAGAAAGCTTTCCACCATGAGGGTAGCAGGTTGCCCAGAGAGGTGGTAGAGAACCCATCCCTGGAAACATTCAAAGCCAGGCTTGATGAGGCTCTGAGTAACCTGATCTGGTGTAGAATGTATAGAATGTACTTCAGAGGGATGGCCTCTGAAGGTCCCTTCTAATCCAATGATTCTATGATATTTCTGTACAGGTAACTTCAGCCTAAAGGAGTAGGTTAAAAAAAGGGAAGCTGAGCTAAGGCTTTGCTGCAGCCAGCTCACATGTTCTTCTTCCCCAGAATAAAGGCTTCTCAACTCGTAATCAGGACCAGAAAACCTCCAAGCACACAGGGAGGTGATTCTAGTTACAAAGCCCTCTTCAGACTGCTACATGGCCACGGTATGGATGAAGAAGGGAGAGTAGAAACAGGAAGCCAGGGGAGAAGATAAGACAAAAACCTGTCTTACCCAGTTTGCTTTGAGCCAGCTGTTAATGGGCATCTTCAGGTGACCTGTATGTGAGCCAGATACCTGTCTGCACTGGGCTGCTTTGCTTAATGGAAAGCAAACAGCCTGCTCCTCATAGTAGTGTAAGGGTTTTGAAATTCAAGGAGGGGCTGGAGAAAATCTGCTTTTAACCTGCAACAGTTGCTCAGTAAGCTGTGAGCACCAATGTCCTACTGCAACTGTAAAATAGTTTCACAATAGCTCTTTACTCAGTTTCCAGCTTCCACTGAAAGTATCAGAATTTAATTTCACTGTTTGGGATTTATACAACTGATTACAATAAGTTTTCTTAATTTGATATGAAAGGATGAAAGTTACAAGCAGTTTTGACTTTTGGTGTAACTTATGGGACCAAATGCACATTTCAAAGAGGGAGGACAACAGAAACATGACTGAGCAACTAAACAGCTGGTTTGAGTTTTACTAGAGAAAGCCAACACCACTGTAATTTAGCATGAGACAGTTGGGCTGTTTTTTCTCATTTTCCCAATAAAATCCATGCTGCTACTGAATCCAAAGGAGATGGTTGGCTTTCATTTTTGTTTGAGACTATACATGGAAAAATCCATTATTTAAAAGGCACAGTGTCCAAATTTTATTATTTGCCTTATCCCTAGTGACAACAGAGACTGAGCTTGAGCTGTAACAATAGGAAGGATCTTTGTATTATTCACCAGCTTTGGAGCCAATATAGTCTGCATCCTACTAGCTGCATAGAAGATCACTTCAAGCCCTAGTAGAAAGTGCTAATTACAAATCTGCCAACATGAATTTACATCACAGAGGTCTTTTATTTTCATTGTCCTTAATAGGGAAACACAGCAAAAAACTTGCATTTAACAGCAACATTAAAATAAAAAAGGCTTCTATGTCTGCTGACTAGGTCAGGAGACGCTGAGCAAAGCTGCTCTTCTTGTGAACATGCTTTTTTGTTCTGATGCATGTAGCCAAATTTGCTTTACCCAAAATAAACTGATGGATGCAGTAATTCCTGCAATATGCAAGTGTTTTGCAATGTTTTTTTCCTCAGACAGAATATAAAAAAAGAAAACAGGAAAGACAGGTTATTACCTATCTGAGTCAGAAAGCCTTAAGACAAACACTCAGAGGCAGACTACCCCATGGAAAGGCACATGCTTCTGTGTTGATGCAGCTGATATTCTTATGAGGGGTACAATCCTGGAATATACAATTGCCACTCAACCAAAGCTTTTTCATTCAACTGGACACTGTAAAATCTTCTTACTATTGACCACATACTGCCATTGTTATCAAATGCTTTGCAGCGTTAAAGCCAGCTTCATGATGTTTGACTGTGCCTAGCTTAAAATTACTTAAATATAAGTTACCTGGGTGCACTTGAAAGAATATTGAGAGCAGTTATTTTGTGCGCATATCCTAAATAGCATTAAACTACCAGAGTAGCTATAATTTGAATGGAATCCCACGTTTTTCAGAAACCTTCCACAAGACCTACTGCCAATTTGAAACTACTCAAGAGACAAGTGATGAGAATTAAAGAGCAACACACTAGGACAAAGAAGAAATGCCACTAAACAGACCACAATAGACAACCCAGAAATTAAGTGCTCCCTAAATAGCTCTGATAAAGATGCAGATTTCAGGAATAACAACCGTATTTAAATATATTAGCAGAGGACTACAGTTAAAGTTTGACTTGTGCCCTGAAAATGTAACAACTTTTAAATCCAGGAGGACTCCTGATGAGATCAACAACTACTCAAACTACCTTTCTGTGATTGAACCCAACACTGTCACTGTAACAGCACTCCCACTCGAGTGAGCAATACTGTGTTCCCAGGTGGTGGGAACACTGGATTTGGATGTAGCTTGACAAATTGCTTTTAACGAAAAGCTTTAATTTTCACTCTAGGAATCATACCTGCTTTATAGCTTGTTGAAGTTTTTCCAGATTGATTTCTTTGGCTTCTTTTAGTAATGTCTTTTCATCCATCTTTAACATAGAAACTCTGTATTGGCATAGTTCCACCACAACTACATCAGGCTGCACTTCTTGGATTGTCTAGAAAAGATTATTTATACCAGTTTAGGAAGGACGAAACAGAAATCCAACTACTATCAATACTTTCATAAGAAAAGGGACCTAATAAAAGCACATATTAGCAATGATTAAAAGAACAGCAAAAGAGTAAATAAGATCTACAAATAGCTATGTACTGAGAAAAACATTAAGGAAGAATACAAAGAAATGCTTTAGTTACTGTATGCTTTGGAACAGGAAGATGGAGAACACATTGGGCAGGGGAAAGGAGGAATTAAAACTTGATGCTAAACTTCACACCTAAAGTTAGTTCCTTTGACCAGCCTTCTGCGACCTTTTACAATGTGAATTAGAATAAGCTTTGTAAAAACCAGGGTCCATCTCTGGCACAAGATTCCTCCCTCAGTAGCTCCTAAGAATAAATGCATTCTAAAATGCATGCCTCATATGAGAAACAGTATGAAATAGGTCCCACTTTCACTAGAGCTTCAGCCCTATTTGTACCTCAAGATTGAAATCCAAGTTTGGGGTAACTTACAGCTCAACATTAACATCCCCACCACACAGAAGTTGTAAACTGCAGTTTATGTTCCAGGATTTGCATATTCTCAGCACATCCCCACAGTAGAAACTGTCAGTGTGATGTGATGCTCTATCACAACAAGCAACACAAGATTCTCAATTGAGACTTCTACCTTTAACACTAGCACTATACCTGCATTTGCTGTTTTAAGGGCAAACATGAAACAATTGAGATGGCAGAGCAATATGTTGCATCAAAATTTTTTACAGATTATATGTCCCTCTTAGTTCAGGCCACAGCACTGCTAGATGTCCCACAGTTAATGAGAGAAAACAGGAGTCCAGAGGTCACTGCATGGAACCAAGTCAGAAAGCTGGACTTTACAATTATGTCAACTCAGCAATAAGTAGAATAAACAGACTGCTGAGTGAGGTCCCACTTAGTACTTACCTTCACTACATCCTTTTTGCTGCTGTCACTGAAATGGGCTGTTCCAACTACATATACTTTAGAACCATCCTCAGTGTCAAGCTCAGTCACGGTGCTTGGTAAAGCTGGCTTTTTCTGCCTCTTCTTCAACTTCATCTCCAGGAGAATTTTAAATGCATCTGCATCAGCTATAAATACAAAGAAGAACAGAAGAGAAAAGTCTGCATGACTATAAAGTGCAGGCAAATAAAGCAGAAAATAAAAATGCCACAACTAAACAGCAGAGCAGAGCTAAAAGGCCATTAGTTTACCACTGTAATCTTACATTCAATTCTGAGGCTACATCATTGAGAGCGCCACCACTGGAGAGGCTGCCTCCAAGCATGAGTCTCAGTCCAGGTTTCCTACCCTGTGGACACTGGGACAGGCTGTCCATGCAGTTCAGTAAGGGAAAGAGAAGCTGTGTGGCAGGTGAGGTGGACAGAGAAGCAAAGAATACTTAGAAAAGGTATCCACTAAATTGAAAAGATAAAAAAAAAAAAAGAGCATTTTTTAAATTCTAGAGCAAAAGCATTCCCCTTTGGGATTTTATCTCTATAAGTGATATCAACAAACGTTCACTGGTCGGGATTAAGTGGTAAAGTCACCTGCATCTATTGGCATGTATAAGATATATACAGTGCTAATCTCAGCCTTTTATATGATTAACACACATACTACTGAAAATTTAACTTTAAGAGGTATTCAGATCAGGAAATCAAGCATTATTTCCTAGTTTTAACAGCAAACTATTTAAGACCAAAATGGTACTACGTGAGTTCAGCTAATTTAAGTCAGTCTTGCCCTGGCAAATAGGGTGATATATCAGTTTCACCACAGTTGCTTGTTAAATGCCAGAAAACTTCATTAAGTGAGGCAGAAAAACTTCAGTTGTACATCAATGGAAAATGCAGTAACTTTGAATGGGTCATCTTTAAGCTGCAATGCATCTTAGAAAAAAAGAAAAGCATCAAGTAGAAAAGTTGAGTTTTGTTTCTAACCAACTCTCTTTCTGGCAAGACGCTGCACAAGCTAGCAGAGATCACAACTGGTCAAGAAGCCCAGAATAAGACCATAATCCCAGGAAAAAACAAAGGTTAGCAAACACTTTGCAGGCAAGATTAATCTGTTTTAACCATGTGACTATGGCTTGAGATCTGTCCCACAGACTTTACTCTCTCAAGATTTTGTGTTGAAAAGCACAAAACAAAAGCCACTCTCCAATATCCTTCTTAGTAAGCATTTTAGCAGCCTGCTACATCATGGTTAATGCCCATAAACACGTTGTGCCCATAAACACCATTGGTATGGTCTAATCTAAGAACATACTGCTGCCAAAACGGATGGTGATGCTAAGGAGGGGGTGAGTAAAACATGATTGCTAGTGCTGTTGAGTCCGTAGCACTCTTGGTCACATAATCATAAAAGCAGACCAAAATCTCCATAAGCAAATATCCTGCCTCTCATAATGGTCAAAAGTGGATATCTAAGGAATAATATAAGAAATAGGGAAGTGTGCATAATATCTTTCCCAAACCATGTCCAAGCCTAAAGCCATTTATGAATCAGATTGTCCCAGTTATAAAAGGTTCCCACATATCCAGTAATCCTTAAAGGACTTAAGTTGTATTAATTTCTTAAGCCTTCCCTTCAGATGTATAAATTCATAATATATTTCATGTGAAAAACTGCCGTAACCAAATAATAAAAAAAGTTGTAATTTAAGGATGTAAACAAGGAAAATATTCTCAGGAGCAGCTACGTTTTTTATTAAACCAAATTCTATATCTGGAGAAAAAAAGCAATGTAAAAAAATAATCTTCCTCTCTAGGTCTGAATGCTTTTTCCACAGATTTAGTCAAGGCTGTATGCTCCCACGATAGTTATTTCTGAAAGCTGTGATCCTAAGGGATTATTCAGCAACTACAGCATGATAGTAATGTTGCTTTGACCTGCTCATTTCCCTTAAGGTGAGTCAGACTGTGCTTTTTTGGTAAAATAATGTCAATGTTCCTACAGTTCAAAATGAGCATCACACACATTAACACCCCAATGGTGTATCAATGAACACAAAACAAGTCTAAGAAGCCTTCTTTCTCAGGAGAAAATAGTATCTGCCATTATCTGATCCTTACCATTAAAAAGTAAGGACTGATATTCTTCCTGGGCTTCACAAGGCAGAATACCTCTACTTCCACATCCTTGGCCTTCATATCAAAACACCATGATGCTGGCATGGGCAAAGTATACTATGTGAGAAAACTGATTCAGCTTCATAACACAAGATGTCAGAACACCAAAACAAATACATATTTATCCATCTCCCGCTTAGACAGCTTCAACCAAGGTAAAAACAAGAGCCAAGTAAACCTATCAAATCAAAAACCATTTGCTTTCTTTCAAAAACCTGATAGCAGCACACTGACAATCCCTATGTCACTGTCCTTTCTAAATTTGGTCTATGCAACTGGGCCTTAATCTGTCGTGAACAGATTAAGTGAGATATGATCTCATTTGCATTTCCCTTTTGTGCTAATAGTCATATCCTTATTAGGTAAGGAAAAGCCACAGACACTTGGTTTAATCTACCTCCAATGTGATACACCCTCCCCAGTCAAACCAGAAACATACAGATATTCTGCGATACACTTGACGTTTCCTTTGGGCCATCTTCAGGTGCATCCGAGGAGGGCATTCGTTCTGCAGCAGCCTGTATGAAACAAATTCAAAGAGAGGCTGGGAATTATAAGGAAATGTTTTAATACACCTTTTCCTTTGTGAGCTTGTTCAATCTGAACCTACATATAATATTCAAGCAAGTGAATAATTTAAGCAGTGTCAACAGTTCAAAATGCCTGTTGTTTTGCAACTGTTTTTCTCCTAGCTGCATAAATATGAGAAAATTTATTAAAAACTATTTTATGCCTATTAGAAAAAATAATTTTGTACCTTACATGGAGATTGTTTGCCTTTTTTAAAAAAACAAACATTCTAGAATAAAAGAATCAGTTTCTCTGCCACTACTATAGAGTGGTCTGTGTTAGAAACTAAAATGTGCTATATGATTATAACAACATTCCCATTTATAAGATGATGTATTTGACATCTACCAGTGAGCATTAGCTTTCAAGGGCCTGCTTAAGCATTTTACTCTGTCAAAATAAGTGTAAGATAATTACACAATATGCACATCCCACCTTATAAAGGTTACGTGTATGTTGATTTTCTTTACAATGGAAATCAAAGCCAGAATGATGCAAAGCATCTGCATAGTTTTGTTTTCTAAAGAATCAGCAATTGAAAAGATTGATCCCAAAGACTGACTTTCAAACATTACCATTAAAAGTATATGAGGCAAAACTTTGGTTAGAAAAACATTTCTTTTTTTTTAACTAACAGCAAGTTTTAAAGCCTGAGCACAGAATTCAAACAATCGCAGTCATTCAGGCCATGTCCTCCAAGCCAGAGACAGACCTAGTGCAGAAAAGATACTTAAGAATTGGAGAAGGCTTAGCTCTAAACTATTTTTAGGCAACTACACCTCTTCAGAGCTGAATCAGGAGGATTACTGGGAAAATGTGGAACAAGATTCAGTCAAAAAGTTAGAGACAGGATGTGAATCCATTGTCATTCAAGTACTTTCCAAATGAAAGGTCGTATTAATGAGTCAGCATGCACTCAGACAAGCTCTCCTGAAGGATGTCAGCTTTTTAATTAGAATGACTGCTTTATTCACTTTGTATTTGACCTGCTGAGATTTAAAACACGACTGTACAAAGCATACCTAGATGTACAGTTTTCAACAAGAGTAAACAACTTCCTCTTGCATTCCACTAAACCAAACAACAATTTTCAGATCATAAACGCTGGGTGTCTTACCTTGGCCACACAAGGTAAGACAAAAGCAAAAAGTAAGACAAAATTTACCATACATTCCATGGAATGAGAGCAAAAAGTACAACAGCTTTAGAGGGCAGAGTTTAAAACATTCATGGCAACTTACCACCCTTTTACTACAAAGCAAGAGTCTGTTCACTGACAACTGCAAATTGCAATTATGTTCACAAATCTAATTTAACACCAGCTCAGCTTTTGATCAGAACATATGGCTTGACTGTACTGCTTGCATATGTAACTCTAATCACAAAAATATTTTGGAAAAATGTATCTGTAACATATGGAATTAATCCTGTCACTTATGCTGGTTTTGTCATCATAACATTACAACACTGCATTGGGGAAAAAATAAATCACTGAGCACAACATAATTAAAGAAAAACTAAAAGGTAGACTATTTAACTAACAGGGACACAGAAACTGAAATTCTTAAATCTCATAAGAAAAACATCTCCCAAGTTTCACTTACTGCACTAGAAAAAGATTTTAATACACACAGACATGAAAGCAGAAATAAAACCAGAAACAAGTGTCTCTTTAATTTCACAAGGTTCTTCACCTGTGTGCAGTGAGATTGCATACAATCAAATCATGTAAAATACAAAGCATTTCTTCCTCCTAAAGAGTTAAGCTCATAGGTTAACTTATAGGTTAAGCTCATTTTCTGCAATTCCTCACTTGCAAGTAAACTAACACAAAAGATTCTTTTTAGCTTCTACAATTGGAGGGAAAAGCACCCTGAATAGATGGCAGAAACAAAACAA
This sequence comes from Turnix velox, assembly GCA_013400935.1. Lineage (NCBI taxonomy): Eukaryota > Metazoa > Chordata > Aves > Charadriiformes > Turnicidae > Turnix > Turnix velox. The sequence continues at coordinate 69,916 of VZTY01031765.1, forward strand.
CTGTCAACCCTCCAGTTTCTCTCTTTTAAAAAGGCGTGCCACTGGTAATCTCGACTGTATGACTTTGTAGATCTTCCCCGAGATCAAGAAGAACCTGGCTGGTTCAGAGACTTGACCTTCCCTGCAACTCCATTCAGAAAAAAAAAGTCCTCTGCTCCAAACCCTACCTTAGGCTGTTGCTCCTCTTGCATTCCTGCAGCGTGGACTTATTTTCACCAAGCACAAAAGAACTGCAAGAAGTAAAAGCAATGGAAGATAATTAATTGCATAATTCAGAATATTTGTTAAAGAACTGTAAGGAAGAAAAAAGAAAAAACAAGTGTCTCTATAGTAACTAATAAAATTTGAATAAGGGGGTAAACTGATGATGCACAAATATCATCACTCCAACTCTCCTGCTGTGAGTAAAACAACACAAACAAAAAAATCCCACCACCTCCTGCCTCCCAGTACGATAAAAGTAGCCCGTTTCAATCAGTCTCTTGGGTTGACTTTAAATCCAGTCCTGTTCTCAAAATTCCCCTCCCCACCCTCAGAGAATAAACTGATAAACCAGGGTGCATTTCACAAAAATTCAGAATTTGCTTGTTTTGCTGTCTAAGATTCTGCAAAAACGCCTTCTTCCTCCAGATCACTCCTGAGTAACTGAAGATCGAGGACGGCTGCCAAAAGCCATATCAAAACTTTAGCTTGACTGCATCAGTAGTTCTGTCTTGTCCAAAAAAAAAAAAACAAACCTACATCAAGACAAGGTTTTAGGCAAATTTTAGGAGTCCTCTATATGACATCTACACTACAAGGCACCGGAGAGCAGTCAGTGTCTTAATATTCAACTAAACAGCAACATACACTGTTATCTGCTCTGTGTTATCATGTGTATATTTACAAATATGTCAAGGTCAAGACATCAGTAAGTTCACACCTCTGTGAAAAACTCTGGGAATTGGGTTTTCAAACCCTGAGTGAATGGTTTCCATGCCTTAGTTTTAAAAATTCCTTCTTCCATCCACATTGTTCAAGTACAGAAGTTCTCCCTGAAGATAGCAGAGTGCTATGATTTGTCTTAGATAGTACTTTAAGGGGATTGCACAGGACACCGAATGCATAGCTGGTTCTCATTCTGCCTATTCTCATTGCTATCCCACAATAACTGAAGTACTGGAAGAAAGTGCTGCTTCTTCACTACAGCATTTTTGATTATTTCCCTTTTAGTTGTTTGGCAGTACATGCGAACAGTACTTTATTTTACTAGGCTGGAGAGCAGTCCTCACCAACTTACCCATAGAACACGTTTGCAACCCAGACTTGAAGAATACAGGGGCAAGTTCACCTCTTGCCCTACCTCCTGTTTAGGGTGGAGAAAAGCTGACACCAGTAACAGCACACAAATGCTATGACAAAGCCTCTACACCTCCCAAATGCGAGTCTCTTGACTACTGGCCTGCAGCCTGGTTTCTAGCCTTTTGTTTTCAAAGTGTTTTGCTTTCTAGCTTCACAAAAAATACATTTCTATGAAAAAAGAATTTGCTGATCAGCATGAAGACTGCAAGAGTAATTGAGACAGCTGGCATGCCTCCTTCCACACACTGATGATGGAACTTTAACAATAAAACACCTTTCCATTGTCCACTGCTAGTGGTCAGCCTGCAAATGGGAATCACAACTGCAACCCTGGCAAAAAAAAAAAAAATCCCCAACCAAACCACAGAGTGACCAAGAATCAGGCCTCTTTGTGCTCCCTGGCGCAAAATCTCTACAAAACCCAACAGAGCCTGTTGCCTGTGGTAGGCAACTGCTCCAACCACAGTGACCAAGTTATGAGGCAAGCACTTTGTTAAAACAAAAACTACACACAATGGTTCAAAAGGCTTAATAACAAATTATTTACTCAACAACATCTGAGAGGTCTGCACAGGCAAGTACTCCATTATTTCTGCTACAATGCATAACTTACAACAAGGATCATGCCTTCCTCTTTCCAAGGAGCCAAGTCAAACCTGGATGTCAGATTAAGGTGAAAAGGCAGGTGAAGCTAAACTGCTGTTTTCTGCTCCAGCATTTCTCCGAGTTACATGTAGCTTGGACACCTCTAAATAACCACAGCTGCAGGAGACCCCTGCCCCAGGACCTTCAATCTGAATCCCCACAACAACATCCCACACTGGGCAGCCTGCCCAAATTTGCCTGCTGGCACTGAGAACTTGTAAACCCAATGCCTGTTCTCATCTCATACTATCTTCCATAGACCGGTTTAACTTTTTTTTTTTTGTTGACCTGTGCAGTAAACCAGACCAGAAAGCAGATTCAGGTTAAAAACCCAACTTTTTTTCACTCCCATCCTACCAAGGCATTTTAAGTTCAGATGACCAAACAGCTGCAGGAACAATGCAGAAACAAAACCGAAGAGATGGTATGAAGTGGAGAAGCTGAAACCAACACTGGCCCCTGAGAAAATATTAGTTCAGATACAACATCAGCCAGGGGTGTACCAATACTCTGATGCTTAACTCTGGGCTTGGTCCTCAACTGGTTTACCTGCTAAATACCACAGTGTTTTTCTGATAGTGCTGGCCCTAAATACAAACCTCAGTTCTAAGATTGGTTAAGGCCTGCAGAGGTTTGAAAAAGTGCCTCTTATCTATGGGAGTATTCTTAGAAATAAAAATGCAAGTTTCAGCTGAAGGACAGACTTCTGCACAGCAACACCAAGTGATTTTTTTTTTTTTTCCTAAACAAGTGACAACTTATTAAACCTCATTCTGTTCTCACTGCTGTGTAAATGATGTTTCTGATACTAGTGAGAGAAGGATCTTCTCTGAAATGTACATATGCTAACTAGCACTGCTTTTTATCTGAGCTATGCAGCCTTTGGAGAAAGCAAAGCTGTTTGCTCAGTGTGGTTCCCAGGCCACTATAGCTGCACTGAAACCCCTGCAGGGAACTCAGCGCACAATGGTCAGCCGAGAGTGGACAGACATGTTGACGAGCAAGTTCGCCACCACTTTCTTCTAGGAGATTTTGTTCTCAGGTGCTTAGATTTGCTTACAATCAATCCACTTGAGGTGAAGTTTTCCAAAAGAAAATCTCTTTCTGGTTATTTTATTTCCCTTAGAATGCACCCAGGAGTTCAGGTTACTCAATCAATATTAAGAAAATTCTTACAACTGTTTGTCAACAGCAAACTAAAACTCAGTTGAACAACTGCTGTCAAAATCAGTATGTGTTCAAGCACTTCCTTGGTGTGAGTGACAACAAGCACAAAACATGCCCACATCAGAGCACAGACAAGGCCAACAACTCATCTGTCTCTCTCTCATCAACAATGTAGGAGAGTGTCCTGTGGAACTAGACCAATACTTGGACTCCAGGCTGACCTAGCTCATCCAAGGGGAAAAGCCAAAGCCACATTCTACAATGTTTGAACTACTAATCCTGAAATCTCTTAGAGAGAACTGAGCATATCTTGATGTCACACAGATCAGGAAATGAAGGCTATGAATCAACACAGACTTCCACCCACTGCATCCAACAGCAAGAAAAAGGTGCTCACTAAGGTCAAATCCTGGCAAGCATCTGGGCAACGTGAATCCAAGCATTTCTGAATTTTTCAAGCTTGCAGTTTCTTTTTCTTTTTTAATCAGATCAAAAATTTCTGAAAAAAAATAAGACTAGGTAACAAGGCAGAGATTATTTATCTGTGCTTGTCAACCCCCAGGTGAATTCTGAACAAATTCATCAGGGAAGTAAGAGTCTCACAGTCACTGAGAGATGCAGTGTACTGCACTGCTCCTCCAGGAAAAAAATTTTACAGAAGATTACAGGAGGTGGTGCATATGCATGTGAAAAAGAGGAGTTCAGCAGAATCTGCCAGGGAACACAAGGAAATTCAACCCCAAGTTGTAAAGCCACAGGCAAAACCAGCTGTCAGACAATTATTTATTATGTCTCATAATACGTATACCATAACATCTCATAACCTCAAGTTTTTCCTGATTATCACAGGATTTGGCATGAACACTTGAAACTAATCAAATCCCTCTCCTCCAGCTACTTCAAAGGCTTGGAAGAGGCACTCATGAGATAAATCACATAGGGAAAATCTCAGATATGACACTGCACTTCTTTCAAACTGGGAGACGCAGCTTCTAGGCACTCAAAAAGATCAAATATTAAAAAGTATTTCTGTTTTCTTATCTGCCAGAAGACTTAATCTGGGATTCATCCCTCCTGCAGTGTGCCACTGAGACAATTCCTGGAGCCAGAAAAAACAAGATGTAGCCTGACCTGGCTTCCTTATGAGATAGCAAGACTGGGTTTTGTCTCTCATTTTTTGCCCAGCAACTGGAATTCTTGTGTTTGTTTCATCTTTTCTAGTCAATTAAATATTGTTCTTCATGTATACACACATGAACAAAAAAAGCCCTTTTCCCACCTCTTCAGATTCCTAGACAACCAATCAGGAATTTTAGAGACCACAAGAGAACAGCAACCCTGAAGTTTAGCCATTACTCATCTTGCTGACAGGTACGTATTTCCTTTCAAGGTCTTGTCCTGACAGAACACACAGGGCAGCTGCTCACACTGACAACAGCACTGAGGAAAAGGGCTATTTTTTTGCCTACACTTTGAGCATTGCTCTCTTTTTCTCCAACACAAGTTCAGAAAGTAATCCACGGGGTAAGTGGAATGTTTTACAGCAATGCTTATCCTGCACAGTGGCTGACAAAAACAGAGTGAGAAGTAGCTCCCTTCCATACTATTTCACAACAGTTCTCCAGCTTTCCTTATGTAAAACAACTTCAGCAGAGCAGCTTCCTCTTAATTTGAAGTCTGCTCATTTTTCATACAGGGTAGTCTTAGTTAACCAAAGTGTTTCAGTTCCAACTACATACTTAGGCATCTGAAACTCTTAACTCACAGTCTGGAGGAAACAAGAGGGATACTCACAAGTCCAGGCAAGTTACATGCACTAAAATGAGAGCTACAGTTAAAGAATAAATGCCCTTTCTCATTTTATTTCAACTAAGTGGTTCAGTGAGAAAATTCAAGCACAATGTAGAGATGGACAGGCAGTTCATTAAGCAGAGCTGAATTTCTTCCTTTATTGCTTTGTCTTAAACTTTCTTCCCTCAGACAGCAATTCAACTGAATCAATAAAAAAGCTTTTTTAAACACTCTCATGCTCCTACCTATAATACAATTTAGTCAGCTATTCTTTTTTTAAAGATTTTTGTTGAACGTTTTCTTCCTTCTGAACGATACAGAAATTTAAAAGCAGAATTTGCTTTCCTCAACACATTTCCCCCCCATGCTAGAGGGAAATAAAGTTTCCTGTAGTCTAATTGCCCTGTATTTCCTGTGTGCTGCATGTGCATCAGAATGAGTAAAACGAAACTAAGAGTCACAGAACTCCCACAATTTGTTTCACTTTCTATTGAAAGGGAAAGTCAACCATTTTTATATTTTATTTCAAACCTCCCAATTTAAATGCAGGAATTATTACTTTCAATAACTGGACTATTCCCTGGCATTGCAGAATTACTATGCACATCTCTGAGCATTAAACCTGCCACCATTGGGATGGTATTGTATGTACTTTGGTTTTTTTTATAAATAAGAACCTGAGGTCGAAGACTTAAACATATCTATGAACCTGATCTCTGGTATCTAAACAAGCACTAAGGACGCTGATGGCGCTTTTAAAGCTTTTCAGTTTCACAATGTGAATTTTCCATTGTTTTCAATTATTGATCCTTCAGAAGGTCATTCATACCACCATCCCTCAAGGATAGCACTTCCTCACAGTAACAATGCAACACCACACGTTCTCTAGAGTTCCTGTGGGAAAGATAAGATAGGTGGGCTAAGGACCACATCTGATTCATGACCAAGCTGTCAAACACTGAGAATGTTCTCCAGAAGCACATCTCACACAGGTTACATTGTAACCAAGCCAGAACTACCCTGTGCTAGGTCTAAGCCACAGGCATACACACACATAGAACCATTTGGGTTGGAAAAGATCTTTAAGATCACCAAGGCCACCAGTGGACCATATCCCTAAACACAACTTCAAATACCTCCAGAGATGATGACTCTACCACTTCCTTGGAGAGCCTGTTACAATGCTCAGTGAACCCATCAGTATAAAAAAATTTCCTAATATCCAGTCTAAACCTCCCCTGGCACAACTAGAGGCTGTTTCCTATTGCTCTATCACCTGTTACTTGTGAGAAGCAATCAGCCCCTACCTCTCTAAAACTTCCTTCAGGTAGGTATACAGAGCAATGAGGTCTCCCCTCAGCCTCCTCTCCTCCAGGCTAAAGAACCCCATCTTCCCAGCTGCCCCTCACAAGACTTGTGCTCTAGACCTTCACCATCTTCATTGTGGATATACTCAAGACACCTCAACAAATCACTTTAATGAGGGGCCCAAAACTGAACAAAGAATTTGAGGTGGGGCCTCACCAGTTCAGAGTACAGTGCAATCTAGAACTTCCCTAGTCCTGCTGGCCACACTATTTCTGATGCAAGCCAGGATGCTGTTGGCCTTCTTGGCCACCTGGGCACACAGCTGGCTGTCAGCCAACACCCTCAGGTCCTTTCCCACCAGGAAGCTGAACAGCCACTCCTCTCCAAGCCTGTTGCACTGCATGAGGTTATTGTTACCCAAATATGAGACCTGGCATTTGGTTCTTGTAGCATCTTATAACAACTGGTCTCAGCCCATCAACCCAGCCAGCCCAAGTCCTTCTAACAGCCTTCTTGCTCTCAAGCAGATCTACACTTCATCCCAACTCGCTGGCATCTACTTCTAGAGGGTTCATTCAGTCTCCTCATTCGGGTTATTGGTAAAGATATTAAACAGAATTTGTCCCCGTATTTTGTCCTGGGGAACAACACTTGTGCCCATACACCAACACCACTGGGCACAGACATTCCACCAGTTTTTCATCCAGGGAAGCACACACCCAGCTCCAAGTCAGTTTCTCCAGGAAAGTACTATGGGAAACAGCATCAGAAGTTCTACTAAAGTTTAGGTAGACAACACGTACAGTTCTTGCCTTATCCACTAAACAGGTCACTTAATCATAGAAGATGGGTCAGCTTCATTAACAGCTTCCTGACCCAATCCTCAGATTCTCTGGCCAGAATATAGCCTCTGTCCACTTAGCATGAGACACAGCAATAAAAATTTACTAGCATCTCTTCAGGCATCAAGAATGCCATGTTCCTGTTATCCTCTAAGCCAGCAGTTTCACTAGTAACAAACATTCGGTTTAAATGATACAGCCCATGTGCTTCAGATTTATATTGGGCATGGGATAAAGATGCCTCATTTGAATGCTGCTACCCATTAACAGGGCCACTCACTTTATATACACCAACGAGATAGACCAATAAATACTTCAGAAAATAGAGTCACAAGTGTTCTCCCACTGATGAACTGTTACACTCATTACTTGCTCCAAGGAACATCATCCAAAGTATCTTCCATACCTAACATTTAACCTACTAAGGTGACATAACCAAATAAAAAGATAACCACTTATGGTCTCTGCAACAGAAGCAGCATATTTAAGATTGATGAGGCTGTTCCCAAGCTTCTGCACAGAAACCTTACAAATGTTTGCAAACAATTATCAGCTCCAAATGGTGTCTCTTTTCTTCTGTTGACACACTGACTGCTCATACTCAGAAAGATGCATCAGCTGAGACCTGACTACCAATTAATGCAACAGCCACGAATTCAGAAATTGGAATGCATTTCAAAACCGTCACCAAAGTGACCTATTCAACATACTGCATGTATCTCTTTGATACAACCCACGCCTTTGAAACTCAAATGAGCAACTGGTTCTATGCTCACAGATGGCTGTACATTGTGGCTCTGGTTTCTTGTGACTCAGAAGTTCATGAATTTCAAAATACACATTTTTACCATACAAGATATTCACGCAACATGAACTGTGCTGATGCATGCAGCTGTAAGTCAGGTACCTGCACAATGAGGCCAACTCCCATTTACATTCTTCGGAAGCCAAAAGAGAAGTCACAGATCACTAAATTCATTTTGTTTGAAAGATGGCATTGGAACATGAGAATAGCTTGCCTAGGACAGTGAGGCACTGAAAATACCTTTATCAGTGAAAGACAAGAAGGCAGTCTCATATATTGTGTGCTTCCTGAAATTATTGCTATTACATTGACTAGAGCTACTAGACAAAATTACTAAGCACCAAGTGAACGAAGATGCTAATACAGAGCATAATTAAGAACAAACAATAGACCAAATTCTTACTCTTTCAAAGAGACTGTAAAGAGTTTCCTAATTTTAGAAACAAGGCACAGAAAGAACAAAGTGACATGGCCCAAGCCTGGCCAGCTACTCAGAAACTCACACTGTATTGGAGCCTACACACCTACCCAACTATCCTATTTTATTTCAATAGGAACCTTGTGGATCCAGGGAATATCTAGAACAAAAGCATTAAAATGGCAGCATTAAAATGAATTCCAGCCTCCAGACACAGAAACCCCACACATTAGCACTAACCCTTCAGTACTACAGTCACACACTAATCAGAAAACACATTCCTCTTGCTAGTCCATCTGGCAGCTGCACCCACCACTCATTTAACATGTAAAGCACCCCACACTTCTGGGCTTGACAAGCCCAGAAGAAAAATAAAAATAACTTCCTTTAAAAGATGATCTCTGTTTCCATTCCAATCTGCTGCCCTCCAAAGAAATAAGCAGACCCTCAGCAATTCCTGATCCCAATTTCTTGCACATCGGCCTTCTTTATAGGCTACCCCATTACTAGCAATCTTGCTATCCCTCTGAAGGATGGCTCCCAGTTGAGAAATGTGACAGACACCTGTCCTACTGAGGTAAGATCAGGATCTTCATAGGTACTGCACAGGTGAGTGAAGACCCTTTTTCAACTTTCTCAGTGTTGGTGCTACTGTTCAGCTGTGTTGCAGGCTCCTCCTTAGGGATACAGGCCTCAACACAGCCACCTGACTTTTACACTGCTTGTACAGGCAAGGTTGTTTCATTAACAGCCTGCTTAACTGCTGTAAAATGTGAATCCAAAGAGCTCCAGTACAGTCACACCTGCAGCTTCATCAGGATGTTTCAATCAATTCATATGAAGATGCCACATCCCTGCAATCAAACTGCATAGTATATCAACTAAAGGTGAGGATGAGAAGGAGGTAGGAGGAGAAAACAGTGGAAAAAGTGGAAAGGAAGAGCGTTTGTGCATGCATGTTTTCATACGTATCTGTAAGTTGTGGTTAACACTAAATTATATGCCCCCAAGTCATTTTGCAGGCAGGAAAAAAGATTCACTCCTATTTATAGACTTAAATGATCCTAGCATCTCAAATTTGAATGATCTCTTACAAAAGCCTTTAATAATTGAAGGTCTAACCTCAAGAAAGATTTACAAGTTTCTGATCCAGTAACAACTATTATCAACAGAATTTACTGTTGAGATCCACTACTAACTAATCTTTGACATACAACCAGCACTGCTAATTCGTGTGGACTTTCCTTGGCAGGATAAAGAGAGCTCCAGAATCCTTTCTTCCTACTGGCCCTGGCTGGCTGAGCACATGCTGTGATATTACTTCAGGCAGCTCTAGTTACACACCACTCCCATTAAATCTGGAGCACTCTTATCTTTGGACTGCTCTCATTTTTCCGTTTTCTAAGACTGACCCAAATTTCCAGTTTTCCTGAGCAGAACAGAAGGAAAAAGAAGACACTTTCTGAGAAGTACTATCTAAAAACGAACAAAAAAACCAACAGGATGACTCTGCCACAAATAAGATGCCAATACCACTGTTTTATTCACAGCTGTGGTGGCGGCAGCAGAAATGCTTCATCATATTTACCATATGGAGGAAAGACTCTCCTGAAAAATACATAAAACTCTCCTAGCACTGAATTAAACAAGATCTGAATCCACAACTAAGACACAAGTGTGCCAGACATTGCAATGGCCGACAACCTTGCAGACAAGCTACTAAAACTCGAAAGTCTACTGAAAGCCACAAAGAACAGGGCACAAACTAATGCCACAGCCATAACCCAGAACTTTCAATTAATGACCTCATAAGTAATTATTAATAATTACATGCATACGTGTTTTCCCCCTACATGTAAGGTCTATCCCCTGCTAAATTACAGAAAGGGAGCCCCTGAAAGCTGATTTTTGTTTGTTGAATGTTTTATCTTTAAACTTACCAAGAAGGAATACATACATTAGCAGATGAACTGTAGGTGCAGTGACGCAGATCTCTACAAAATGGAGAAGTGAGGCCATTCCAGGTATCTCTGATGTTTCTTTCTCAGGACTGCTAATGACACCACCTCATTTTTCCAAGCCCATCCTCCCACTTTTCCAACAACACAGATGCAACTTTATGCAAAGTTTCACTGAGCAAAACCATTCTCTTTCTTCTCAAAGGAATATATACCTCCCTTGAACAGGTACCAGCCAGCATCATCACTAGAAGTACTTCTTTTTCCCCTCAAGAGAAAATCACGCCTGCAAAGAGTTATTTTTGAGTCCTGGGTAAATTAAATCCATTTTCAATGATGAATTCAAAACTCTGATTTGGAAGTTTATTACAAGTGTTGTACAACACGAGCACCCTGGAAGAGCCACAGCTGTTCAGCGACAGATTAAAAAATAATGAAGGAAAACCCTAAGTCTTGGCTTTTTAGCCCGCCGGCTCACCGTCACAGTCAAAACCACCAGCAAACCCCACACTTTCATCTCGAAACACTGAAGAAGACGCACAGCAGCCGAGTGCGCTCTACCCGCACCGCGCCGCCGCCTCCACCGACCCACCCCCCACGGGCTCCACCGGCTCCATCACGGGGAGCGGGATGGTGTCCCCGAGTCTCGCAGCCCCGCGGCAAGTCAGGCCTCTTCGCCAGGCTCCGACGGGGAAAGAGCAGGGCGCTGCCCGCCCCCCTCCCTTCCTTTCTGTAGCTGGGATTTACGGAGAGCGACCCACCTTCCCCCCCGCACGGGAAAAGCCCCTCATCCCGGCTGCCGGGTCAACGGCGTGGCAGCATTCAGCCGCCCTTAGCTGCCGTTCCCGGCGGGCTGGCCAGCTGGAAGAGAAGGGCCGGGTACGCGAGTAGGGCAGGCGCCAAAAAGAGGTGGCCATACCTGCACCCTCACGTACCCGACCGGCTCCTCGCTCGGGGGCGAAAGGCGACAATTCTCCCATTTCCCCTCACACACCCGCCCGCGCTAGGGCTCGGCCTCAACATGGCACCGCCGACACCACCACCGTCCCCCGTCAGGAAGCGAAGCGGACCGCCGCGGCTGCCTTCCTTCAGCCCCCTCACCTCGCTTGCTTGTCCTGCTGAGCGGTGGTTCCCGCTACGGGAAGAAGGAGAAGGAGGACAAAACGGCGGCAACACCGCAAAGCTCCGGCACCGGAGACACGCTAGCCGGCCAACATGCTGTATTAGTCATTTATGACGGGGGGGCGGACCCAGCTCCCCTGGGCAACCTGGGACTTGTAGTCTCTCGCCCCACCAGGCCGGCAAGTGGCGAATGGCAGTGCGAAGCAGCGAACTACAGCTCCCAGGGCCACGGGGCAAGCGCATGGGCCGAGCGGCCCAGTAGCCATCGGCGCCTCCCGCTTCGTCCACCTACTCCCTCAGTGCGGCTGCGCTCCGCCGCTGGCTGTTTGGGTGTGTGTGTCGGCTTGCAGAGGGCGCGGGCATTTTACCGGGCGGGGTGAAGTCTCAGCGGAGCTGGCAGTGGGTCTTGGTTTGTTCCCAGGAGCAGGGGTGCGGGTTATGCAGGGGAGCTGCATCCGTTTCGATGCCGTTTCTCCTGCCGCAGCCGGGCCCGCTGAGCATTGGGCAGGTGCCGCTCTTTGAAACGGACTCTTTAGTCCTGGGCTAGACCCTGCAGCGCCGAGCGGGTGACCAGAAGCAAAAGGGCAATGCTGGCCATCGCCTGTCCGCCGCGGCCGACAGCTTGGGAACGTGTGCTTGGCATATGGGGTAAGAGAGCAGCACCCTTGGGTGTGGGGCTGCACAGGAAAACGCACTGTGGCCTAAGTCAGACTCCAAACTTTGCCATAGCTCTGCTCCTTGCCGCTGCCACGCTGTCCTCTCCTCTGGCGGACCTTTCCTTGTCCGCTGTGGAATGGTTAATGTTTCACCCAGGGAGCCTGAAAATTCTCTGTCACACCACCTGTTTAGGCACAAGCGTCATCTGACAGTACTTCAAATCACTGGGCTCACACACACAACTGTTTCACGTGTCAAGAAGCCTTTATTTTTCAAGAGGTGCCAGGAATCGGTCATACCTACTGATTATTTTTCCTGCTTCTCTGTTCTGTTTGTAGTAGGTCATAGTTCAATGGCAGTGTGGCTAAAAGCTAAAAACTGCTCATTTATTATCCAAGTACAGTTTCATTTCCAAAGGTACCCCTTCTCATTTTTTATTACATATTTTGCTTCAAGGTTATATGCTAGCCAGGGTTAGTTTAGGATTAGGCAAAGCTTTGGAAGTAGGTGGAATGTAAAATCAAGTACAGGCATGTTGAGACAGTTGGAAATTTCACTTCCCTTTCTGTGTAATAATAGTTTCAACTTGTTTTAAAAGCACAGAGCAAGCATTTAATGCACAAATGTTCAAAATCAATGTAATAAAACAAAAATATAAGCAATGTAGACCTTCATTTCTCCAGAAGAAAGCCATCCACATCAGATAGATACAAAAATTTAATGTTGGGCATTTAAATTGTTTTCAAACACCCTTTTTTCCCCCACACCCACTGTGAAAGACAAGACAATGTTCTGGACATGCACAAGTTGGTTGCTTCTTTTGAGACATCTCCCTTTTGATTGCTGCAATTTCCAAAGGCAGCTGGTCCCCACTGACTGCAGCTGACAGCCTGTTTCTAGTACTGCCTCTACTAGCCGTCATCCTTGACTAGTTGCAGCTCTGGATCGACTGTGGGGCTGTAGTGTGGCCAGTAGGAGCGATAACACTCTCAAGTGCTGGCTGAGCAGTGGGTGACAGAGGACCTGCTGCTCAGCAACTAGAATCTTAAGTCACATTAGTGTCCCTTGCAGAACTGATCATGTGTTTCATCCTCTTATACTCTGATTTGTTCAATTATCGTCTCAAATCCTGGTTATTTGAAGTGTGATGTGTTTAGGTCAAGCTGCACAACCTGAGTGACAGTTCAGCATTTCTGAGCCACAGCTACTCCTGCTACACCATCGCTGGTGTCTTCTGAAATCTTTGTGAGCCCATGAACAAGCTACAGAGATGCTCTCATGCTTCCCACTGACCTGGCTGCAAAGGTTCCATGATTTTTCATTGAGGATCTGGAGAACACTGCCTCAGCCTGCAGGAAAGGTCTCACCTGATCTGATGGCAAGACCCCTGCTTGTGGGAATGATGTGAACTTTGCTGTCCTTTTTTTCCTTCAGCTCATGATGCTGCACCCTGATAACGTCAGCAGCTGCGGTACTTTGTGTGTGGTTGCTCCTGGCAGTGTTTCTTTTGCTGGCTCAGCAAGAGCTGCCTTCATAAAGTAAGATGCATGTCTCAACTGACGTGACAGCGCAGCTGGAAGTTCTGCCTGGGCTGTTTCATCCTGGTTTGTGGCTCATAGCACTTCAGGAAGCAGAAAGGGAGCACTGACACTGGAGGAAGTTGATCAAAGCCACCAGCATTGCTATGGCCAGCAATCCCAGAGGACCTGCTAATAGTTTGGCAGGATGATGCTGGTGATCCCACCAGCAGCTGTGGTGTCACTGCAGGAGCGTGCATGGCTGCAGATTGTGCTCTGATCCCTGTGTGCACAGGCCTATAGTAATTGAATGCCCCATTAATTTGCAGCTGCAAGATGGGTCGCTGCTATCTGCTAAGTGGACTGGTGGAACATAAAAATCCAATTCTTAACAGTTGTTTATAATACTTCTTTAAATGTGACTGTTGACGTGGCACTGTTTTGAGGTTAATGGCAGAAGCCAGTAGTGAAGAGAGGGGTTGGCAGCTAATTCAGGAGTTTCTTCAGCCTTTCAACTCTACTTGAATTTTTGTTTGGTTGGTTTTTTTAACTGAAACTGAGCCTCACTGCCTCACTGGATAGTTATTAGCCACAGCTCTGTATATGAGAAAATTTTATTAAATTTTATTGTGTAAATGGTCAGAAAGGCATTTGTCTCTCCCTGTCACAACAGGTCCTAAAGGACTCGCAGTAATAAAGGATTCGTCAATACCACTCAATTCAACTCTATCATTGAAAGCCTGGTTCAAGCATCCATCTAAACGGGTGTTTGCTGGAGTCCAAGCCCAGCAGCTGTTGCTCTGATCAGAGGTTTCTGTGGAGAGCGTCCCTCGGGCGAGCGCCGGGGCCGGTGCAACAGGACCCCCACCTCTGGTCGCCAGCGGGCTGAGGCAACTCTCGTCGCAGGCAGGAATACACAGGCGATGCTGCCCGGCTCTGCAAGCCAGGCACTGGCCACACCGCCCAGGAGCCTGCTGTGCAGAGGGTTAGAGGCAACCGACACGATCGGTAGAGGCTGCCCCAAAACGGTGCGGCGGGGAGGCGCCTCAGCGGCGGGCAGAAGCGGCGGGCAGAAGCGGCGGACACTGCCGCGGAGTTATGGCGCCCTCTGGCGGCTTCCCGCCGTCAGCGCCCTGCGGGGGAACTCCCTGACCTCCCCATCCCCGTTCCTTAGTTTTACATATTTAACGCGAGTTTCAGGGATCGCCCATTTCAGACTGCAGTGAGAATAAGAAAGGCGGGTAGAATG
>VZTY01031765.1:86255-127115 GCA_013400935.1 Turnix velox
GTTGCATTTTCCAAGGGGACACGGTGGCAGGAGAAAGGCTGGGGGTCCCACCTGGTTAGGCAGGGAGGGATGAATGAGAGGGTGATGGTCTTGTGTTTCCATTTCTTGCCTTAATGCTCCGTGGGGTTTTCCTGAGGTCAGATGAATGCTCAGCAGGAGAGTTGTGTTTCAGCTCAAGGTGCTGTTGGTGCAGTTTGCGTGGGTTCAGTCCCGAGGGTGTGGTTTAACCCAGGGATGGGACAGCAGCAGCTCCAGGATTTAAGAACAAAGGCAGGGGAGAAAAGGGCTATGTTGATTGTGGAGATGTGCTTTCATGCCTTTGTGCTCCAGAGCTGACATGGAACTTTTCATGAAAAACTGAAGTGAGGGTGAATGTCTGGTCTTCTGACTACAAACCTGTGCCCCACCATCCTTGCTGCTCTCTCAGCCAAGTCTTACACCAGTTGTGACTGCAGGGCCCCCTCAGACTGGGGTGAGTCTCTGTCCTGTTCCCAGTGTTATTTCCTCAGCTCTGCTTCTATATCTGTGACCTGGTGTATGCAGCTAGAACCGGCCAGTTGGTAAATTGGAAGACCCAAACCTCTATGAATTCAACAGTTCAAGTTTAAAATGTGAATGGACCTTGGTGTCAGCCCATCAAGCATAGCTGCAGTGAAGGGAAGCTGATGGCTTTGAGCAATGCATTAGTGTGGGAGGTGTGCAGGGTGAGCAATGTGGCATTGCCATGATGATGATATGGATGTGATAGACCCACTCTGCGCTTTTCTCCAGGGGTGTCCAGGAGACAAACTGGAGTTTGTGCTCTGCAGGAAAGACTGGAAAAGAAGGGAAACCAGAGACATGATCCTTTGAAGGAGCCCAGGATTACACAAGTTAATCCTTCTGCTCACTAGAGGAAACCAGAAGTCCTGCAAACAAAGCCTAATGCCCAGAGGCTTTCGAAGACAAGGGGAGTCAGTGGAACTATTATATACAGTCTTCTTCCTGTACAAGTAAATCACAGGAACAATTAAATCACACAGTGTCACCTTCAACTAATAACAGGCTGGATTAGTGCTACAGAGCAGAAAATTCCAGGCTAAAGCCAGTTTGCAATCCTTAATGCACATTAGTCTGCCTTAGATTTGAAAGCTATATAGCATTATGGGTGACTCTGAGTGTAATCTCCGTAAATAAATAAATTAGTTGAAGATGAAGGCTAGATTATGAAGCCCTGGAAATCACTGTTGATGTCAATGCAAGATGTAGACACAAGGTCCAGAACCTTGGTTTGAAGTTACACTGGAACCTCTGGTTGAGCAATGGGACTTCTGAATTCCTTTCTTCTCACAAGCCTTGGGGCATACAGGAAGCCTAACAGCTTGTGCTACAACAAATGAGCTGGAGATTAAGGGAGCCAGGTCCTGGCTGCTCTCCACTGGCTCCTGGGGGATCATTCAAAGCAAAAAATACTTTAATTTGGAGAAAATGGTGTAGTGTCTTCTTCATGTATAATGTCCATATGAGGAGATAGTCAAAATGTTGTAATCAACTGTGGCATATTAAGACATGGACTCTGAGTGGTGATTTAAGACACTTTATTGAACTACAGTGTGGTTTATGTAGAAGCTGGTAAGCAAGCAGTATTTTTCCATTCTAGCAGTTACATTTTTATCAGTTACTTTCCCATCCTGAAGGCTACTGACTAAACATATCAACTATTTACACAAATACCAGGTATCCTCCTTCTTGTTTCTGTTAGTTCATGTTCCCAGTGCCATCCACTGCTCCCACAGCTTCATTCCAACAAGTACCATCATATCTTTCTCCCAAGGTCAGTTCTCATCTGCAGAGCTTAATGATTCTGCACTCTGTATCTCAACATCTCCTCCCCCTTCTTTGTTAAGAAAAAAAGCTTGTTTTTAAAGCCCCATCAACCGTACACTGTACACACACTGTAGCAGACAAGGAACATACACTAAAATGCAAAAAAAAAAAAAAAAAGATAGTAAACACACAAAGCACAATTTCTACAGTAACCGAACCCATCCAACCAGTTGCTTTAATAAATTGCCAAATAGATCAAATGCCTCATCCTGTTGTAACCTTTTAACTCCAGCCTGTAAATCTTGCATGGTTTTATGTATAGATTGGGAATGATCAGAGAGGTTTGCGCAACATGTACGGTCAAAATCTTGACATCTGTGGCCTTGGGCTAACAAGTAAAATTCCATAGCTGCTCCATTCTGAAGTGTATAGTGCTTAATTGAGTCAGTATCAGCAATAGTCTGGACAGAATTAATGATGTTGTGTTGCTTTGTTTAGCCAGTTGGCACCCCAATTTGTTGAGGGTTTTCAAAGCTTTATTAACTGCCACTCCAGATGTAGAAAAAGATGCTGCAATTATTTCATCAGGGTTCCAAAACTCCACATCATCTTTATGTTCTGAAGTATAGGCATGAGTGCCCTGCTATCTCCTTTTGATTTTTGCTATTATTGTGGAGATGTTAGGTGTCAACAGTGTCAATCTACTTAGGCTGCAAGGCCCGCCCTTGATACGAGATGGGATACCTGGCCATGCTCTATCCCCACAGATAAGAAAAATGCCTGGGGGTACAGGAATGGGATGCTTGCTAGATCATGACAAATTTGCAGTGGTATAGTTACACCAATTGCTGTGATTTCTATGGACAACTGAACTAGCTTTTACCCATTGCTCTACTGCATCTGTCTGCCTATTATAGGTAAAGAATAAACAATAATCCATCTTAACAGAGCTTAACAATTTGAATTCCTGTGGCTCAAGCAAGTCCCAAACCCAGAGTCCATCCATCCCAATTATCAACACCCCCTCCCCACATCAAACCTTTGCATTATTGATTGCTGTGCCTTCGGTACTAGCCACTTGTCAAGTGGCTGTCCCATAAGAATTGTAGAAAAAGGATCCTCACATGTAGCAGTGGACAGTCAAAACATGTCTTGGCTGATCTTGTTAGCTAAGGTGATCCTCACATTGTTTTTTGGCTGGGGTGAAATCCTTAGTGCTGAAGGTTATCATGATGAGGATGTTGTGTAGAGTGAAGGTCAAACCCATCTTTCTGGTACCCATTGAGGTCCTGTTCTGTGGAGACAAAAGATTAACTTCTGCCCTGAATTACTAAAGGATAAGGCCCTTCTCATTGATTGGTATTTAAATCTTTTATCATTACCTGATCCTTTTGTTTTATTGGTGAGGGGCTATTACTCCCAAAGTATTGAGATCCTGCATCTGTCCATTGATTTAAAAAACTGAGAACATAACAAGTTTTAGCCATTCATTCTTGGGGAGACATATTCACACTACTGCTTTTTTGGTTTTGAATCATGGCTTTTAAAGTGCCATGAGCTAATTCAATTATGACCTGACCTGTCAGGGAATGTGGAATACCCATCAAATGCTGAATCACAGATCACAGATCACGGAAGTCCCGGGTTGGAAGGGACCCCAAGGATCATGTAACTCCAACCCCCCTGCCTAGCAGGGCCACCTAACAAACACATCTACTAGATGAGGTTGCCCAGGGCCTCGTCCAGCCTGCTCTTGAACACCTCCAAGGACGGGGCATCCACAACCTCCCTCGGCAGCCTGTTCCAGGACCTAACCACCCTCCTAGTAAAGAACTTCCCCCTAATATCCAACCTAAATCTTCCCTCCTTCAACTTGTATCCATTTCCCCTAGTCCTGCTATTGTCAGCCCTTTCAAAGAGTTTACTTCCTTCCTGGGTGTAAGTTCCCTTCAGGTATTGAAAGGCTGCAATGAGGTCACCCCGCAGCCTTCTCTTCTCAAGGCTGAACAAGCCTAACTCCCTCAGCCTGTCATCATAGGGGAGGTGCTCCAGCCCCCTGATCATCCTCGTGGCCCTCCTCTGGACCCTTTCCACAGTCTCTATGTCTTTTTTGTATTGAGGGCTCCACACCTGGACACAGTACTCCAGATGGGGCCTCACAAGAGCCGAGTAGAGTGGGAGGATCACCTCCCTATCCCTGCTGACCACCCCTCGCCTGATGGAGCCCAGGATCCCATTTGCTTTCCGAGCTGTGAGAGCGCACTGCTGGCTCATGTTAAGTCTCTCGTCCATCAGGACCCCCAGGAATACTCCATTGTTGAAAAAAAGTTTAAGTTATATGGGCTGTATACCCAGGTCCATTATCTGCTTTCCTGCGTTTTGGTGTGGCAATTAAAGGGTGCAGTCTCAGCAAGTTGTTCAGGTGAACACGTTTATTTTATCATTACACAAACCTTTAATGCTTTAGTTACATATGTTTGATCACTAGCTGCAGCTTCTTTGCTAATTGGCTGGATCTGTCCTAGCCTCCAAACCCATTCATCAGATCACACTCCCAGAAACCTCTCATTCAGGGATCAACCACCTGGCACATCTTTAAGCCTGTTGTTAGCGTATCTTAGATTTTACCATGTCTTGCTGTCAAGCTCAAAGATACAGCCCCTCTAAGTCAAACCCTTGGAGTCCTTCTCCCACATTTTGGTACTCTCAATGTTGCAAATGCAGATAAAACATCACAGAATCATAGAATCATTTGGGTTGGAAGAGACTTTAAAGATCATCTAGTTCCAACCCCCCTGCCATAGGCAGGGACACCTCCCACTAGATCAGGCTGCTCAGTGCCTTGTCCAGCCTGGCCTTAAACACCGCCAGAGAGGGGACATCCACAGCCTCTCTGGGCAACCTGTTCCAGTGTCTCACTACCCTCACTGTAAAGATTTTCTTTCATATATCTACCCTAAATCTCCCCTCTTCCAATTTACATCCTTTATTCCTAGTCCTGCTATTGCATATCCTATAAAAAGGCCCACCCTAGCCTTTTTGTAGGCTGCCTTCAGGTATTGAGCCTTCTATTCTCCAGGCTGAACAACCCCAGCCCCTTCAGCCTGTCCTCATAAGGGAGGTGCTCTAGCCTTTTCATCACCTTCATGGCACTTCTCTGGACACATTCCAACAGCTCAATGTCCCTCTTATGTTAAGGGCTCCAGAACTGGACACAAAACTCCAGGTGGGGCCTCACCAGAGCCAAGTAGAGGGGCAAAATCACCTCTCTTGATCTGCTGGTCACACTAATCTAGATGCAGCCCAGGATTCAGTTGGCCTTCTTGGCTGTAAGTGCACACTGCTGGCTCATGTTGAGTTTTTCCTCCAATTGTAATAAACATGAATGTACTTTCTTCTGTTACTTTCATAAAAATAAATGTATTTTTGTTATAAGGGACTTATCTCTGAGGCAGGAGACAAGGGGGGGTTTGTGGCGAAAGATTACCTCACTCGGCAGCAAGACTTGAAGGGGGAGCTTTTGAAACCTGAAATGAAGATATGCAGGAACGCAGAGTACTACAGAGGACATGTTCGGACATGATCGCGGAGAGGACTATAAAAGGACTGAAATTTTAAGGAATTTCGCAGCAGTTGGTAGAGCGAAGACTCCCCTGTTGCCCAGCGCTGTATATTGCTTATCTCTTGCCTTACTGTAATAAATTCTGATTGGACTCGAAAGCAACCTCTTCTATCCATAACACACTGACACTCCCAAATCCTTCTCTTCAGGGCTGCACTCAAGCTCCTCTCCGCACAGCCTGTATCTGTGCTTGGGGTTGCCCCAGCCCAGGTGCAGGACCTTGCACTTGGTCTTGTTGAACTTCATGAGGTTGGCATGGGCCCACCTCTCAAGCCTGTCAAGGTCCCTCTGTATGGCATCCCTTCCCTTTGGCTTATCAACAGCACCACACAGCTGCAAACTGCAAACTTGCTGAGGGTAAAAAATGTTTGCAGGTGTCATCTGCAAACTTGCTGAGGGTAAAAAATGTTTGCGGGTGTCCTTTGCTTTTTCTCCCATATGAACAAATGCAAAAATAGAGTTAGAAAATATATCAACAGGAACAACAGTGTAACAAAATCTGCCAAATTCTGGTAGACATTAGTTTGCCAAATTTCCAGTGAGTACAATCTTTGAGGATTGACACCAATTGAGGAGCCTGATCAGTGATTAATTGAAAGGATTCACGTTTTGATGATAAAATTCATAGCATAATCATGCCTGTGCAAAGCAATCTGAAATCACAACTGCTCCTGCTAAAAGATCTGCCTCTGCATTAACTTTTGAAATAGGTCCTGGTAAAGAGGAGGGGGAGTGAACATGTATAAAAGAAGGATTTGAACAATGGTTAAGGAGCCACTTAAGGCACAAAAGCAATGCAAATAACTGTGGGTTGGTATTTTCTTTTAGATATGAGTGCTCTAATCAAATGACTAATCCTGAAACATCTGCAGAATCTCTGACACTGTTAAGTGGTCCCAACCATCATTCAAAGGTTTGGATAACCACTGTTAATTCTACTATCTGTGGTGATATGGTGGTTTTATAAATGCCATTGTTCCAGGTTCAAGTATTTTTCCACACTATTACTGCATGTCCTGTCCTACTGGAACCATCTGTAAAAACAGTGAGAGCACTGGCAATTAGAGTTAATGACAATTAAGAAACAGGGATCAGGTACAGAGACATAAAAGGTTGTAAGAATTTGTGTCCTGGAAAATGAATACTTCTTGTCCCGTAAAATCAGCAAAGGCACATTGGAAGGGTAGTGAGTGATGTGATAACAAATCAATTTGCTTCTTGTCAAAAATAAGTAAATGACATCAGAATTAGAACCTAAAATCTAAGGTTTACCTATTGCATATCAGAATATTTTATTACCTCCCATGGATTTGAGTCAAAATGTCAGTCTGTGTGCCTGTGTCCACTAGTAGCCTTAGAAATGAGGTTCCCAGAAATAAAGCTTGTCCAAATCTTCTGCAGAAAATCCTGTGGCATAGGTCTAAGGATAAGAGTGAAGGGAAGAGAAAGTGACATGCTTCTGATTTGCTTTATTTGACTTAAACTGAAGAGGTAGAACAAGGATGACTTGAATATACTTCTTGTCTGGACACAGTAATTTCAGCTTAAGCCAAATGTTTTCTGAGCAGCCAGAGAACATATTTGGGAAACAAGAGCAACAAGACTGAAAAAGAAAGACTCTTTTAGGGGAAAAAAGAGGAGAAAACTACTATATGACCACATCAGACAGCTTCCTGCCATCTGCAGTAGGTCCTGGCAGAGTGATTTAGAGTTACTACCCTTCAGTCAGAGTTTTGTACCTGTAATGAGCTTGTGAGGGTTTGACAGTGGCCCAGAAGCACTTTTGTAGTCTTCCCCTCAACCTCCAAAGAGAATCTAGAAAATAGCTAACAGGAGTAACTTCCTAAAACTTTTGCTGGTGTGCCCTGCAACAAAATTCATCCATCTGAAAATCTGAGTAGTCACCAGACAGGCTTCTGCTAAAATTCATTGCTCTTTTCAGGAAAACAAAACAAAGCTACAGATAGTCTAAAAGTGTGTGATACCTATGACTTGGACATAATGCAGAAGGAATTGTGTTAAAACAGTGTTCACAGGAGGCACACTAGAGCTAACAGTCATGCCTTCTAAGTGCTCTAAGAAACATACTGACCCCAGGCTTCTTTTCTTGTGCAGTTAACCTCGTTATCATCAGCAGAAGACTGTGAAATACTAACTGCTTAGCTGTGAAAGAAGTAGACATGGCACCCCCAAGGCAAAGGACTTTGCAAGCTCACAGATGGTAAATATCAGTGCCAAGAGCTTTCCCTGGCATGATAAATGTCCTGTTGATGTATCTTAGTGTTGCCCTTACAAAGCAGAACCACCTATGATAGAAAATATTTGCAAATAACTATAAATGCAACTTAACCCAATTTAAATTGGGAAGTCATTTTCACATGTGGAGATTCCATATCAAAAGTGAAGTTCTTCACTAGCAAACTGGGTGTGATAATAACAACCAGAAGTTTTAAAAATATCTGCAAGCTAAATCTGGATCTTTTCCTAAGTACTTTAATTAATTGAACAAGAAGATGAAGAGCGTGGGTTCCCTGGCTTTTTCTTTTATGAGACAGTTGTCTACAAGCTGCCAGAGAACAGGTGAAGGGGGCTAATTAGAGATGTGGCAGGTGATGACAGCATCAAGAAATTTTGAAGCATGATGAAAGGTAAGATAAGCTTCCTATCAAAGTTTATGAATCCGTATTCCTGTGTTTACTCTGGCTTTACATGTGCCTGGTACCTCTGTACTAAATTTTGGGCTTGCTTTTAATGAGGGTCTTTTCTGTGCAGTGAAGAATCTAGTGTTCTATGCCTAGGAGTGTATTCTGCTGTATCTACTTACTTGGGAAGAATTCAAATGTTGTTCTGTAAAAGAGATCTTCCTTTAGCTCAAAAGTAAAAGGTTATCCTTTGAAACTGTAAGGTTCTGTAAGGATGGATTTTTTATTGCTTTAGGGAGGAATAAGGCATTCCTGAGTTGGCTGCAACTGACCTGGTTCCTCATCAAGGGTAAAGGAATAACTGTTTATAATTAAGATTCACTGCAAAATTTTAATTAATTTCTTATGTAAAATAACAACTCTTCCTTTCTCCAGTGTTGGGTATTACATTTTTTCCAATTCTATTTATTCATTTTGGTTTGTTTTTGAAAAATGTATTTCATCTTGACAAAATGACATGAAATTTTAGAAAGAGGAACTGTGCACTAATTTCAGCTAATCCATCTGAGATATTGAAGGTTTAATTTTATTTGGTTTTTGTCAGATAATTTAAAATCAATACTATAAATTAAAAATGAATATGTTCACAACTCAGCTTCTACTCACCATCTCCTGGAGAAAGCTGGCAACTCTGATATGGGAAGACAGTGACCATCTCCATGACTTATTCCTCTTCTTCTCCTCCTTTTGATTTTCAGATCCTTTCTGATTTCCTGCACCCACTCAATTTATTTTAAATAATGAGTTCAAATGGCCATTTTTCAGGTCTTTCTCCTGACTTAATTCTATGTAACCCCTTTAACCAAACCAAATTTTGTCCTTTGTTTTTGATCCAGTGACTGACTAGCCTGTCAATGAAAGCACTTTTCCTAATGTCTAATCTGAGCTTCCCCTGATGCATCTCCATTCCATTTCCTGGTGTCCTATTACTGATCCCCAGAGAAGAGTTCAGCACATCCGCCTCCAGCGTCCTCACTGAGGAGCTGAAGTCACATCTCAGCCTGCTCTTCTCCAAGGTGAGCAAACCAAGTGACTTCAGTCACTTCTCATAAGTCTGGCACTATAGGCCTTTCACCATTTAGGTAATTTTCCTTTAACACAGTCTTAATGTCCTTCTTAGGTGCTCTGTACACAGTGGTTGAGATGGTCAGCTGCATCAATGTGGTGTGGAGTGGGACAATCATTAATGAATAACGCAACAGCTATTAATGAATAGTGCAACCAACATTTTTCAAATAATAATAAGAATGTACCATCAGAGGGGAGCTAAGCAAGATTCATCATATCTGAGAGCATCAGAAAAGACAGCCAGGCTGACAAATTATTGCCCCGATTAAGGCAATGATGCCAGTGTGTTGTGTTATTTGTATGCAGACTGTTCCCTTAAATAAGAATTTCCTTTACAGCAGGTAAGAGTGATGCTTGCTTGAGGACAGCATGCCCCATGTGAGCAATTTGATGAAGCTGTATAACTCCATGGATCTGGACCCCAAGGCTTGGAAAATCTTCTGGTACTCTAATGTCATTGCATTATTTAAGTGCCCTCAAAGTTCACCTCAGCAAGGACACAGGTTTCAGTGACCCTGAGATAACAGTCTGTGCCCCATGGCATTCTTTAACTACTCTACAGAGAGTACACGGTCACCTTGCCCTCTACTTGTGCTGGTGTTATCCATCAAAACCTGAAAGCACACCAGAGAGAAAGAAGATTGACCTGCAGGTGTGGGTCAGCTGATGAATTTCCCTTTTTATTGGACCTCTCTTTCCTGATAGATGCTGCAGCTGTGGCAATTATCAATGGAATTTTCCAATTCTTGACCCACGGACCTAGAAAGCATAAAGCATTAAGTTTGTAACCAAATATTCCTTCTTCCCACTAACAAATCAGTCACCTCTATGTATTAAGACTGTGCACATAATAATGTAAAAGTAATTAGCAATGATAAATGTTTATTCTATAAAGCTACACTTACAAAAGGTCTACTATCCATTTAGATATCAAAATAATATTACACAGGCCTATGACATGCATCCATGAAGGAACAATCTTCCCTTCTACACCACCTTCTTGCACCAACATTCATGAATTTAAAGCCTCCATCCAGTGATAAAATTAAGCAGAGAGGTGGTTGTACTACGCTACGTGACTCCCTAGTTTACCCTTGATTTATTACTATTTTTTATTAGATAGTCCACAATTAGTATAGTGGCCTTTGGTTAAGACAAGTTAGGAAAGGCGAAAGTTTTTTAAAGAAGCAAGTTAATTTTCAAAGCTAGCAAAGGTGATACAAAATTTTACCAGCCAAGTGAATAGAGGAATAGATTGTTACTACTGCAAATCTTGGAAATCAACGTTGTATATGGAATCCATATTGATAAGTTTAAGTAAGTATTACCTGAATTACTTGCTAAATACATTTAACTGTTGTCAATATGCACATTGCATGGATCCCTGCATGTGAAATAGTTAATACCCTGAGCTCCAAATATAACAAGTAGAAACTGAGAATTAGTAGTAACATATTGAAGTCTTTTTGAGATCAAGCATAGAATCTGGTAACATTTAACCTTGTCTTGTCTTCCCTTCTTCTTAGGTGTCTCTTAACACCTAAGTGTCTTCAACACATGGTTCTTTTCCAGTGCCTCTGACAGAGTATTCTGGCAGTCTTTCCCAGCTACCTGTCCTGCCTGTTATTTGGATATATTAGTGCTGAAACATATCTGATGTTCAGCAAGTAATAATTTTCTGTGAATAGCTGGAAAGTACATTGAATTTTCCTTGAGAGATTTGCTTAAGGCATGGATTGTATTATCCTTTATAGCTTTGGGAAGAAAAAGATAAAATTAAATTCTGTGCTTTATTTTAAGGTTAAAAAACACATTAGAAGTAAATCATTAATCCAAAAGAGCTCTCATTGTTGCTATTAATAGTAAAGTAGCTGATCTATAATTAGGGATTATGTACCTCAGTTCCTAAAATAAACTCAGTGTGAAAAAAATAGCACTCATGCTTCTATATTTGGTGAAGCACATTCCAAGAAACAGCAGGCTGGGTTCTGCCTCAGGATCACACATGCTTCAGGCGATGATGTCCCTTGTTCCCTTTGCAAGCTGGTGTGAATCTGTTATGACTGCTGCTCTGTTCTGCTCAGGCTGCAGCTCTCGGTCTTTCTGATAGAGCAGAAGGAACTTATCCAACATTTCCTGTTGGATTTGGGCTTTGCAAAGGGGCCAAGGATAAGTAGCATTTTACAATCTGTTAATTTTCCCTGAAAGGACTTGCAGCTGGAAGTTGAGACATCAATGCATTCTCAGAGTCAATGGGAAGATCCAGAAGAATCTTCCTCCAAGTTCATCTTCTTTTCACACCCAGCCTGCCGCAGAGCACCAGGGGAGCATAAACCTATGACTTCTATTCAATTTGATTGAATTTAAACTAAAGATATAATTCAGTTTTACATAGAAGTAATTTAAATTGGATTTTTATACCTTTCCTCACCACTAAGTATCTCCTTTCCCTATTAACAGTTCTATTGAATTAAATGGAATTGAATTTTTGGTCTAAGAAATCATTCAACGTGGCAACACACCACAAACCAGGCTTTAACATAAACCTCATTGTTTTGTATTTATGAAGATCTCACACAGGGGAGGAACTCTTCAGCATATACCCAGACCAGAAAATACCAATAATAAATAGCTGCAGTGTCAAAAGCACAGTGTTATCATAACAGGAGGACACAGTGTTGTCACTATAGGAGTTCTAGTTTTCCCCAAGGTAAGTAAATGCAGGTACTTTGGCAGCTAGAGATATAGTACCTCTGCATGAGTCTTGACATGAAAACCTCATTCAGGTATCTAAGGGGAGCACACTTGTGAACACTGAATTGACACATCTTTTTTGAGGCTACTCTCGCTACCTGTATTTTTAATAGTAAAGCTCCTAACTATCTGATGTTGTGCTCTTTGCCAGTGCTGCCATTTGTTCTTGCGCCTTAAATAGCCATAGACTGGGGTCCACAAAAGGACTCATTTTCCTTGACAAGCCATGAATGATCCCCACGTTATTTTTCTCTTTGTTACAGACTGATTTGAAATAGTCACTTCAGAATTTCCAGTGTAAACTCTGAAAAAATAAAATAAATCACAGAATGTTAAAATTGTTGTGCCTCTGTAATGCATAGGGCGTGCCCACACCAGAACAGTAAGGAAAGAAGAAAATTCATGCTTCAAGCAGACTGCCCTTCCTTGCAAACTGGTATTGCAAAGTGCTGCCTAATCAGCTGTCTGCTGTCACCCACTAGTCCTTCAGACATACTCTTTTGCAGGCTTCTTCCTGCCACTAGGTACCTGTTTTTTCTAGGACATATTACCTTTCATTGTCCAAGGTCAGTCTCACTGTATTTACTGCCCCTGTTTGTAACCACTCTTAAATAACTGACACTGCTGCTCTCTCTAGCACATCAGGCACTTCTGTACCCTCACTTCTTACAGTATGTCTGCAACACTTTGCTTTCCAGAGTGACGTGTAAAGCAATATAACTTCTCTTTCATCAAATTGTCAGTCCACCTATCACCTGCGGTGTCAGAAGCATTTATTCACTAGGATGATTTTGTGAGATTCTATAACAGGCTTCTCACCAAGATATAAATATATGATTCTGCCAACATCTGAGCTAGCGAGAGTGTTTTTAAGGCATTGAAGTAATTTCACTGTTAACGGCTTCATGCACACTCAAAGAGCCCAGTCCCACCTCCTCACTCACCCAAACAGTTCCAGTGCCACTGCTGATGCAAAGATGCAGAATTTGGCCCCAAACACTCATTTCACCCTGCTTAAAAGAAGCTCAAAGTCAATATAATCTGGCATCTTCTAAGTGAATGCTTAACATGGTTTTTGGTTGAAGTTCAGCACTGAACTGCCAGTGAAACCAATAGCTATTAAGAACCAAATACTTCACAACAGCATTGACAGATGATAAAACATCTTTACAGAGATATTTTTAGATTTCTATGCCCTTAGCACCATACTTCGTCTCTGACACATGCTTGAGGGACAACAGATTGCCCCATATAGCCTGTATTTTTACCTGGCATGGTCCATCCTGAGGTACCTGTACAAGCCTGTTGTAAAATTGTTCTGCCTTTGTAAGGAAGGGCAAGGGAAACACAAAACATCACTTAAACACAAAATATCACTTATTTGTGTTCTCTTTGGTGTTCTCTAGTGGTGTTGAAGCTAAATGTGGCTTCAGATCAGAGACAGCATCCAGAGAGAACATTCTTAGGTTTGTTCTGAGAAAAAGGGCTGTAGCCTCCCATCAGCAAGATTCAAGTCTGGTAGTCTGTACCCCTTCTCTTACTGGTTTCAGCTACCTGTGATCCAGGTCCTAGTTGTGATAGCATCAGCTCCAAGAAACTTCTGAAAAAGACATTCCATCATGAGAAAGTACATGAGTCACATGAGATAAGAAAGGCAAAATGGATGAGTCTTGAGATGTGGATAGTTACCCAGTGAAGGATTCGATAGGCAAAAAACACTGCATAAAAAAGTGTAAAAATCCTACGATAAAAACACCCAGGCTGTTGAGGAGATGGCAATGCAGAAATGATCAGCCCATTTCAAGGACAGTAAGGACTTTTTCCCTGCGTGGCTGACAACTGCCTGGCCAGCAGAGACTCGCTCCTTCAGAAGAAACAGCTTTATGAGTGTCACCTTCAGAGCCTTTCAATGCTGTGTGTTCACCCAGGTATGAAACTGTGAAAAGAACATGACCTTTTTAGACTCTGGTTATGAAATTACATACTTGCAGACCTCTAGTTTGTCTTTATCTTAGTCTTCATTGTGAATGTTAGTCACATGATTTAATGGTAAGATGTACACTGTAATGCAGTGTACTGTGGACTTTGAAAGAAGGGAAATTATCATTCATAAATTATCTTGACATGAAGATCTGAGGAAAAATAGGAACAAGCTCAGATTTGATCTGCCAAGACACTGGTGAAGAGCTTACTCTCATAAAAAAGCAAAGGAGGAAAATCTGTAAAATGCAGAAGAACGTAAGACATAAAATGAGTAAAGCCTGCTGCTAATTAAATTCTTAAAGCTTCTAGTAAAGAACAGGTGATGCTCTGATGATGATAATGCTATGTTAATGCTTTGACAACTATGAGTTTCTGTGAATGTGTTGAAATGTGATATATAAAGCGTGTCCTTGTCTTCCATGATTCTGTAACAGAAAGAAACCTACAAAATACTTTTTTCACCACAGCTTCCACACAAAAATTATCATTGGAAAATAATTAAACTTCAAAATTGAGTCCCAAAGGAGTTTAACAAAGATGTGAACAGCAGAATACTCTGACCTGATTTTTTGGGGTGACTACTGCATATACAAACTGAATCCCCCAGTTGTATTCAAAATTGTATCAGTGGAAATTCAAACAAGAACAGTATTGTACCAGGACCAGAGAGGAGAGGCAAGGAGAGGCAAGGAGATGAGAGGAAAGTAAAGGAAGGGAAGGGAAAGGAAGGGGAGGGAAAGGGAAGTTTGAAGTGCACTGTGATGCAGTGAATTGTATATGTTAAAGATCTTTCACCAATTATACATGTTCATGTATAACAACATTCATTTCTTGAGCACCTGAAAGTCAGCTTTGTCTTGTACTGCCTTTAAGTAGTTTCTGCATTCAGAGCAAAGTCCCATAGTAATGAAGATGGTACAAACTCTTGAACTGAGCAGACCTACACACCTCTTGTGGGACTGTTGAGAAGTGGTGAAGGTAAATTAGTCACTTTGTATTGTCCTTAAGCAACAGGTTAGCACTGAGGATGCAAATTCTACCTCTGCCTGGGATCCTGCCTCAGTTATGGTTTCGTTTCAATCTTTTTTCTTATCTGGCTTATGGGAGTAGCTCATCTTTTGCAATAAAACTGGTGGAATCTCATACTGAACCTTGCAGTGTCTCTCCATGGACATTCCCCCAGAGTCACTTCGTGCCTTCTTTGGGTCAGCGTTATCATAGGCTAAATCAAATGAATATTTAACAGAGTCAGGCCACATGGAAAATAGTTTCCAGATGGGAAAATCAAGACTGATCAACTGTATAGTTAGTTAATGTTCAGATATGATTTTATACTTGTTTCTACAAAGTGTCTTAATAGCACAGCTACTGTAAACTATAAGAAATAAAAGTAAAATCTCTTGTTTGATAGATTCCTTGTGTTCCCAGTGGATTATCTGTAGAGTTTTTAGGTGCTCCTCTTCATGCTTGCCAGAAGAAATTCGGGATAAACGTGGTCTTCAGCACGTTCCATTACAAGTTCAATCCCAGGCTTCCAGTTTGAGGACCTTGCTCATTTGCGGGCCGCAGCGTCGCGGGCAGCCGCCAGTCCGCAGGCTGACTGCCCCTAAAAGAGGAGGAAGAGGGGAGGGGACCTCCGTCCTGTCCTCTCCCTCCCCGTCCTGCCGCGCCCCCGCGCCGGGCACTCAAAAGGCGACGGGACGGTGCAACCAGGTGAGAGGAGAGGCTGTGTCCGGACCCAGCAACCAGTGCTGCCCGGGTGACCCATCGGTACCCGACGGCACCCCCGGCATTGCCAAGGAAGCCTCTCCCACCCTACCTCTCCTACCCTGTTCTCCGCCGCGGAACAGCACCCACAAGGAGCGGCGGCGTCGAGGGCTCTGGGATTCTCCTCATCGCCCGGCGGCACCGAGTGCCTGGGACTTGCCGCGCTGCCCAGCAGCTCCTACGGCCATTGGACCCTTTTCACCACCCGGTGGCACTGAAGGCTCTGGAACTCTCCTAACCGTGATCGCTGCAGCCCACTCACTGCCAGCCCCCACCGTGGGCCACCCACACCAGGGTGCCATGACCATGCTCAAGCTGTCCCTCATGGCCTTCAGCATTGTCTTCTGGGCAGCAGGGCTGACAATGCTCATCATCGGACTCTGGGCCAAGCTGTCTCTGGGGAGCTACCTGGTGCTGTCAGCCAATGACTACCCCAGTTCCCCTGCCATCCTCTTGGTCACTGGTACTGCTGTCATCATCTGGGGCTTCCTGGGCTGCTTTGGTGCTGCCACAGAGCACCGGGGCCTCCTGCATGCTTATGGCACCTTCCTGACCGCTGTGCTGGCAGCTGGGCTGATGGCAGGGTTCTCAGCCCTCCTCTACCGCCAGAACATTGCCAAGGGCTTCCAGGAAGGGCTACACCAGGCCTTAATCACCTATGGAGAGGATGAGGGGATGGCAGATGCACTGGACACTTTGCAGTGCACCTTGTCCTGCTGTGGTGTGGAGAGCTACCGGGACTGGCTCACCTCACCCTGGGGGCTGGGGCAAAATGCCTCGGTGCCCCTGAGCTGCTGCTGGGCCCGCCGGGGCTGCCAGACCAGCCCACCATACCTACATGGCCTGCACCACGACGGTTGCTTCAGCAAGGTGTCGGCCTTCATCAGCAGCAACATGGTATACATCGCGTCAGCTGCCCTGGGGCTGGCCCTGCTGCAGCTCATTGGCATTGTGCTGACCTGCCTGCTGGCTGCCTGCATCCCTGCCCACCGCCTGGGCATCACCACGCTTCCATGATATCTGCTCCAGTCCTGAGCCTTAGCACCTCAAGTTCCCTTCTTTCCCTCAGAACCTGGTGCATCCCATTGGGAAACTCTTCCTTCATATTTCCCACTTCCATCCGCATTTCCTCCTCTTCCAGACTCCATTCCTTCTTTGGAGCCTGTGTGAAGTGCATCAACACCACAGGCATCTCTGCAACCCCTCAGTACCAGGAAGGTGCCTCCTGGCCCTGCTCTGCTCAGAGAGCAGTGGCAGCATGGACAGACATCACCCTCCAGGACATGGGCACAGCTGGATCAAGGCTGATGAGTTTTCAGGGAGATGCAAACATCCCAAGGAACTGAAATGAGAGGGTCTGGGAGAGAAGAGGGTCTGGGAGAGCAAGAGACGTGTCTCTCAGCATTACACTTTGTGAGTGTTTTTCTGAGACTAGAAAATTATTTTACATTTTACTGGAGAATTATATTACTGGAAAACAGCTTGAGTGCACAAGTCTGGTCTGGGAGCAGCCAGGTAGCCATGCCAGCAGCTGCTATCAGGATCTGCTTGAGGGGTTGCTCAGCAGCTTACACCCCACCTCTGCAAAGATTTCCTACTTTCACTGGAAGCAGATTCAAGCTGTCTGCTGCTATGGTGTTTCCCATGCTAATCTCCATCTACAGGTGGAGCTGCAGCTCCAAATGCTACTCCTTCCTTCAGGAAGCGCCTGTCTTGTCACACGGTGTTCTTTGCAGAGCTGAGAAGTCCTTAAACTTGCATTCCTGACGTATAGAAGAATGGAAAAAGGTAATAGGATCAGAAGTGATTGTGGGTGGAAAGGGGAGGGAAGGGCACGTTGTACTTCAGAAGTTTCTTTTGGACTTTTACTGTTAACTTCAGTGCGAGTGGAACAGATGCTCTGTTTCGTAGAAGGATTTCTAAAAAAAAAACCAGTCCTCAGTGTCTCTGACGTTTTCCTTTCCATTCCAGTGAATCCCCGGTGCCCTGGCAATGAATGCGTGGGGTAAGGGGTGAGGAAGGCTGGGCTAATTATCTTCCTTCCTTGCTTTTACTACTTTTGACTACATTTCTGGCTTTTAATCTTCTCCCCACTGAAGAACAACTGCTTTGGATGCAAGGAGAAACCTCTCCTCCCACTCTCCTTGGGAGCTGGAGCTGGTCCTGGTGAGGTGAGCAAAGGCAGAGCAAGTCCATCACTGCCTCTCCATGGGGAAAACCAAGGCATATGCAGAGCTCACACTCCTCCTGCTGTTTAAATCTTCACATCTTCTATACATAAAAGAACCCTTTGTTATTTCTGTGCTTTACCCTGCTGAAAATGAGTTTCTGGAATTTTGTTTGACAATGCTCTGGGAATGAAATCAGGGCAAAACATTTATTCACTGGGAAAGATTCTGATTTCAGACGCCTTTACTGTTTGTAACTGTTGATAGCATTTAAAAATACCTGGAATAACTTCCACTTCCCTGTCTTTTGTGATACCGAAGCCTGGTTTTTTTTTGTTTCTTCTCCCACCAACCTTCATTTTGGGAGGGAGATTGCTCAGGTCTGTGGTGTATTTATTCCATCTGCAGAATTGTAACTATTTCTGATCTGGGGATTTGTCCTGCTCATACCAGACCCTGACCTGTTTGTCTGTCCTCATAGAGGAGCAGGATTCCTGCAGAGCGAAGCTGGCTTGACCGGGGAACACAAAGTGAATTCCCTCTCAATTTATATTAACAATTGGGCAAGCTTGGTGGTTGTTAATAATGCAAAAAAAACCCCAACCAAATCACCAAATCAAAATAATACAAATAGGTGTTTCCATGGAAAAAGGACTTTTTACATACACGAAATAAAGTTTAAATGAAGTTTCCACTGAGGACTGCTGCATCCAGAATCGTATTACAAGCAATAATCTCCAAGGGCCAGTGGCAGTTATCCAGCACTCACTGAAGTACAGCACACCAATGGATTTTACTAAATTTACAAAAATGATCTTTGCTCTTGGCAGTAATTCCCTCAGAGTCAGCTCTCAGCCTAAGCTCACAAGGCCAAAAAGAGAAACTGGGTTTTCTATGGATGGATTCAATTCTTAGTTAACAATTGTGGCATTATCTTAACCTAATGCTCAGGTATTAGGTATCTATGTAACTGCAATCATCACATACCAGGTGAAGAGTGCAATGTAAATGTGCTCCTTAGTCATTTGACTATTCATCTGAATAGATGAACTTTGAAAATATGTTAGGAACCTGTCTTTATAGAGAAAATAATGCTTTTTAGCACTGATGTTTATTGTTTTACATAGTATACATATTTTTTGTGTATTAAATTAACACCACTTTTTTGAGTTATGTAACAACTCCTGTTATTTTCTGGAAATCAATGTAATGTGAATGTACTGCTTTAACAAAGGGAGAAGGGTATAGTTTGTATGGGAAATGGCACTTCAGAAATAAAGTTTATCTAGTGCTAACAGCAAAATTGTTTCAAATTCAATTTTATATTTGTATTTCTGTATGTCTCTACACAATTCAACCAGAGGGCAAGTGAAATGAGATGTACATTGAAATGTAAAGACAGAAGCATATTGTTTTTTCTTTTTTATTTAGAAGATCCATTAAAGAAGCAATAAAGGCTTTGTGGAGAGAATGGGAGAGAGACATGGAGTTTCACTGGGTTTATCACAACACTCTTCCCAATCTAAACCTATAAACTCTGAAAATTTAAAAGAACGTGACAAGAACTTATTTTTTTCACCACTGATCACTGAAATTATTTCTGATCCCAGCCTGGTCACATTATATGACACTGCAGTCTGTCAGAATGAAGGGTGTTGTTAAAACACATTCAGCCAAAACCCCTGAGCAGACTCTCACTTAACTCAATTTGTTGTGATTTTAAGCTGCTAGGAATATTAAAATAGGAATGCTATGACAAGTTTTCCTCTGCATGTTTGTATGGTGGCCAGGCCCAAATCTCAGGACATCAACTTAACGTAATGAATAATTCAAAACATAAACCGTCACTCTGCACTTTTGGCCTGTGCTCAGTGAAAACGGATAAATCTTGGCAACCACATAAGTGTTAAGTAATACTTGTATCACTGAAGATTTCACTGACTGGCTGAGAGATTTAGCTGAATGACTACTGTTAGTTCCTACAATCATTACCAACAATATTTAGATTTGCAGATTCATGGAAGAAGTGCCATTTTTCTCTAATTTTCAGCACCTCTTCCAGTTGTCTTGAAATCTTTGTGCTCAATGACCAAATTTTAATTTATTTTTTTACCATTATCTAGATCCAATGTTAATTTTGTTCTGGATGGTCAGAATGGCATGGGTGGAAAATATTACACCATATAGCACCTTCTGCCCCTTGCTGGAATATGTATTTGTTTTCTGTCATCCTCTTCAGCATAAAGTCACTCGTCAAAATAAATTCTATCCTTTACAAAGAGATAATATTAATTTTAACATCACTGGTTATTTAATCAATTAAAAACCATAAAAAATAAATAGAGGGGCAACAAACTGTTGCAGTTGTAGAAACAATAGCTCTGTTGTTTGGGCAAACTGAGATTTAGGATTAAGAGGGTGATAAGATTAGACCCTCATTATGAAATCAGAACTATTTTATAACATTGAGCTAGAATACCAAGAATATGACTCCTTCAGACTTCAAAAGTGTTCTGATATTTTATTCAACAAGATCAATTATTCACTGCACTTTTGTGTAGCTGAACTTGACATTACAAATAGCCACCACTAAAAATTATCTTTATAATGGATCTTGATTTTTCAGAGAGAAAGTGGCCTTTCTGGCATCAGAAAGCTTGTGCAATAAGTAAGCAGTAAGACTGGGTAAATCAGAGAAGAAAGAAGTACTTATTGAGTTAAAAAATAATTTACATTTATATTTTTATCTTATTATAACATCTCCTTAATTGCTAGTTACCTCTGTGACTTCCACTCATAGCAGCTGATATTGTATGGAGCCCTTTGACAAGAGGAATACATTTCCATTTATTTCCACAGAGAAGTTACAGTAAAGATGCCTGTTTTTATGGGTCCAGCAACCTACAGGAGATTTTGATAAATCAGGTAGCATGGAAAGAGAATTGGAAATTTAGTGTTTTCCCAATCAAACACTTTGGGATCCAATAAAAATGCACATCTATGGGGTGTTTCAGTGATCAAGCTGAGAAGTTTTACCACAGTCTTGTTCTGAAATGCCATAAAATATTGTTTAGAAAATAAAGTACAATTCATACAACAGAGCCTGAGACTTTGTTTCATCTGAAATCTCTGTTCCATTAGGATACCATCAGCACTGATTTTGATGTAATAGTTTTGAGCTGTGCTGACATCAGTGTTGACTGAACAAAGCAAGCCCAAAGATACTCCTACCTTAAAAAGATCTCTATAATGTTAAGGGTATCTTTAAGAATCAGGGGACCATCTATAAATGCTACATGTCCAGTCCTTTCCCTCATCCATCCAGGGAGCTAATCAGAGCTTCAGAGAGGTAAAAATATACACTTCCAGCCAAATCAATTTGATTGAAAAAGAAAAATCTAAATCTGCTCAGTATGTTATTGTAGTTTGCCAAGAAACCAGTAGAAGTATCACAATTAACCACTGTTTTCTTATGTACCATACTGTCCTGACCTGTCTGGATCATAGAATTAAAATATCAAAGGATAAAGTGTTCCCATGTTATCAAAGAAAGCACAAGCATACGCAGACGTTTTTCAGCAGCTCTGTATTTATTGGTCAGATGTGAATTTGTTTATGGATCAGGCAGTGACAGGAAAAAAGAAGCTAAGGAACATATCATTCTGCCCTTGATAGTAGCTTTCCTTTGCAGTGAACACACTGTACTGTCTGTTGCAGAGCGGAGATTTTTGCTAATGAATTTAATTCATGTAATAGAATCTAGTAGAAAATCTTATCCAGGATACAGGATTGAAATTATTAAATTAAACATTGCTTAAAATGCTGTAATCCTATAAAGATGTCTCTAATTTGATTCAAGTGATTTCTGTCAAGCCTTCTCCTATTCTCCCATTCCACTGATGTCTACTATCACTCTCAGACTGGCTTCACACCAGCCAAGTTTTGAATTCAGCTTTGTTTGAGGCTTGAATTTCAGAGTTTTCCCATTTCGTAGGTATTGCTCCTGTTTTATGGTACTAGGGGTTCTCAGGCTGGTACATTATGAATGTGACACTTGAATTTGTTGGTTTTGAGCAGCATCTGGAGTCCTAGGTGAGACCAATGCAAAAAAAGGGAGGTGCAATTGACCAAGAGAGGCAACTCCTTGGAACCGGTGATTCTTGTAAGAGTATTATACTGCATACTAATACTGCAACAAATAGTTCAGTACTGTTCATCTTTTCCCATGAATGTTTTTCCATATGATAAATCTTCCTTGGAGGGACTGGAGTGATGTTGTCCTTTCTGCTCATATCAGCTTCTGCTGTGCTGGAGTTTGTCACAGGAATCTCTTCTCACATAGGAGCTGACTGCTGAGAGGGGGCTGCCTTGAGTAGACTTTAGAGTTCAGCAGCTCTTCAGTTTCCTGAAACAACCTTTTTTTGACAAGATGCTGTTCTCAGTAATTATGCTGGCATACTCCTTGGCAGAATGTACTTGTCCTCCATCAATCCCAGCTACTATCATTCTTGCCTAAGAACTTTGAGAAGAGATAGAGGTGAGGCTTGTCATTTGCAGTAGCACCTTGAGTTTTGGTGCAGAGTTGAGACAAAATAATCATTAAGTACAAATCCAACAGAGAAAAATACATGTCTCATGATTTGGAGACTGAAAATACTCAAGTCCCTCAGTCTTTCCTTGTAAGAGAGATGTTCTGGTTCCCTAATAATTTCTGTGGCCCTTTGCTGCATTCTCTCCTTCCTGTGTGTCAGGGGCTTCATCCTTTATTTCCATTCTGTCTGATATTCCTCGTATGTTTGTGGTATTCAGATTTATTTCTTACTCGGTTTTTGGCTCAAGACACTTTTCATTGTGATCTTTTTTTGCAGGAGGTTTAGCAGCAGTGTTGAAACACCATTCTGTCCCTGCAAATGGATCCAGCTAGACTACTCCACAGCCTCCCACATATTTCACCTTTAAAAGAAAGACAGTACTATTTTTCACTAGGTTTACACTGTGCAGTATCTTGTCTGCTTCTAATTTATAATACAAAACACAGATTAATCTTCCAGCCCACAAAGCCTTCTGTCACATAAAAAGCATTGCATTAATTTAAACCATTTATTTTTCCTGAGTTCTCTCAGTGCTACTGTTAAAGCTTTATTAATGTAAGTCCCCTGCTGCTGCTTCTTCTCTGGCTTTTAATTCTGAAATTACCAGGAGCTCCCTACTTGTTCCATTTTTAGGCACTGTGTTTCTTTTGTTCTTCAGCCTGGATTTTATCATATTGATTATTT
This sequence comes from Turnix velox, assembly GCA_013400935.1. Classification (NCBI taxonomy): domain Eukaryota; kingdom Metazoa; phylum Chordata; class Aves; order Charadriiformes; family Turnicidae; genus Turnix; species Turnix velox. The sequence continues at coordinate 109,402 of VZTY01031765.1, forward strand.
CTACCTGGTATTTTCACATTTCCAGGACATACTGCTTTGCCTCAAATGAGCTTTAAAAAGCATTTGACCCCCTAGAAGTCAGATCAGTTATTTCATATAGTTGCAAACTATCGGGCACTTAAAACTCAGTTTCACAAAAGCAGAGTTCTTAGTTTTGGGTTTTTTTATAGCACTATTGAGGACACCTATATATGTGGGTGTCCCCCATATAGGTCCCCCATAGGTGCCCATGACTGGGCAGCCTACAGAGTAGTGTGTGGATATATCCATGTGTCATTTGGCCCAGGCCCAGGCATTAGACACAACCATTCTGGCAGAAACAGAGATGTCACCTTCAGGGGTTTCTACCAGCCTACCCTTTCTCCACATAAATAAGAACGATTTCATTAAGGATGGTGGTATTTCAGATCAGACCACAAGGAATCACCCACTGCTACTCTGTGTTTTCTGTGAGGGTATTCACCCCCCCAGAGCCTGGAAGGGCCATGAGGACAAGTCTAGAGCAGTGAAGAGTACATGGTCAGGGCAGCTGGCACTAACCCACCAGAAATCATGCCACAAAAGTTTACAGTGTGCTCTGTTATTAGTGCTTTGTGCATGGATGGTGGCAGAAAGGTCAGACACTGCTCCATGAAATCATGATGCCCAAAGCCCATGTGAACCTGTAAACAGATAAGACTGTGCCTTGTCTGACCACTACATTCACTGGTAAAGAGTATCTCTCTGTGTAGGCCCCCTTTAGATACTGGAAGGCTGCTATAAGGTGTCCCCAGAGCCTTCCTTCTCTTTTCCAGGCTAAACAACCCCAACTGTGTCAACCTGTCTTCATAGGAGAAATGCTCCAGCCTTCTGATCATCTTTGTGGCTCTCCTCTGGACCGGCTCCAATGGGTCCATGTCTTCCATGTTGGGAGCCATGGAACACAGTACTCCAGGTGGAGTCTCATGAGAGATTGACCTGTTGGGCATGCCCCTTTTGATGCAGACAAGCATACAATTTGCTTTCTGGGCAGTGAGCACATATTGGCAGCTCATGTTGAACTTCTCATCAACCAACAGCCCCAAGGCTTTCTCCTCAGGGCTGCTCTCAATCCATCCTACAGTCTGTTCTTGTACTTGGGGTTACTGTGACCCACGTGCAGGATCTTGGCCTTGTTGAACTTCATGAGTTTTTTATAGGCCCACCTCTCTAGTCTGCCTAGGTCCTTCTGGATGGCATCCCTTCCCTCTGGTGTGTTGACTACATAATTTGGTGTCATTGTCAAACTTGCAGAGGGTGCAGTCAATCTCATTGTTCATGTAATATACATAAAATGTTTACATTTGTGTTGTGGTGGAACAATTGCCTTGGACAGACACCTTCTGTGAAAAACTCATCCCCTCACTGTCCATCTCACCACAGCTGCCCAAATTCATGCTGATTTATACAGGGCTTGGGGTATCAGTACCCTCACAGTGATTTTACAGTTTTATTGCTGTATTTTTATAGCCCAAATAAGCATATGATTCCATATGGAATGTTAGCTGTGCCATAGTGGCACTGTGAGCAATCATAGCTGATGATTGCTATGATTGACTGTTTTCCCCTACATGGTTGACCATTTGTTCAGAAATAAGGAGCTAAGGTGAAATGCGAATAGTAACTGAGGATATCAATTCATTAAAGCAAAGATGCATTGATGAGAAGAAAACATTAAATCATTCTCCATGGGATTAATTTTTAAGTCCAGTGCTCTAGAAGTTTGTTCCATTTTCAGCTTTGCAGAAAAGGACCTGGAAGCTGTGGAGGCTAAGATGAACAAGGGTTAGCAAGGAGTTCTTGTGGCAGAGGTGGTCCACTGTGTTCTGGCTGTTTTAAAAAATCATGGCAAACAGGACTAGAGAAAATATTAATCCTCTGTCTATGGCATGTGTGAGTTTGTGTCTGGAGTACTGTCAGATTTTGGACAAGAAAGAGTTGGCCAGTCTGTAACTCACCCAGTCAAAGGCCACCAAGCCTGTTTAGTGGCTGGGGAACATGATATATAAAGAGAGGCTGAGGGACCTGGGTTTGTCCAGTCTGGAAAAGAAAAGGCTTGGTGGATCATCAAATTGCTGCCCTCACTTGTCTCATGGCATGATTTCAGGATGCCCAGTTTGCAGTTCTCTGGATATTAGAACTGTTTACATTTGCAGATTCCTCTGTTTAATTACACAGTGGTCATTTGTAGAAACTGAGACACAATAGTCGCACTTTAGGCTTGAGGCAAAACTGAAGGGAAAAGAAAAACTGGAACATGGGCAAACACAGTGCATTGCACCTCCAGGCAGATCCTGGCAATCTGTCTTTTCATGAAAGCAAGCTGAATGCTTAATTTCAGTCCCATCAGGTAGGAGAGAAGAAGCAGTAATGTTTTGCAAAACATTTCAGGACAACTCAGTTAATACTTAAGTCCAGAGATTTTGTACATCATCCATCATCTCTTATTCCTGTTCTCAAGCTATACTGACTGATTTGAAACCGTGCTGAGTGGAGACACTTGGGATGAAGTGGTATGAGCTCCTATTGTCCAGCTGTCCCTCCCTGACCCGCTCTTGAGGAAGTTTTCCACTTAGAAGGGAAGGAAGAACTGTGGCATAGCCAGAAGCAGGATCTCAGAGGAACACAGGACAGATGTCCTAGTTGATGGGAGTCCCTGTGGCTTACTGGACAGCTATGAAAATCTGCCAGCTTGGGTTGTGAAGCTTCCAGGACAGTCTGTCCAGCTGGGGTGGAGAGCACTCTAGTGTAGCTAATCCTGCTTCTGGCTGCAGTGATGACTCCCACAGCACTAACTGAAACATCTCTGAATGTTACTTCTAGGCTTTACTCACTGTGATTACTGGGTTGAATGAGTCTGTACTCATTGTGTGCTCCAGTCAAACTGCTGCTTCATTGAAGGATTGAGGAACCTCTTGAAAAACACAACCAAAGTTTGAACAATACTCACTGAATAGTTGCAGATGTGACCAGACCAGTCAAATGTTCTCAAGGCCTTGCCTTGGCATGCAGCAGTTTTTGGACTACAGTATGACTAAATAGAGTCCTGCATTTCTGTTTGCTGTATCATGGGAATGTGTCACATGCTCTGAAGAAGAGAGATAAATACCAATTACAAATGTGTTATAAATTCTAACCCAATAAGAGAAAATGGATTTTGAGAATATGCTACAATGCTTTTGGGTGCATTTCAGCTACATTTTGTTTCTAACAGTCTTCAGCAGAATGGCTCGATGCTCACATCATGGTGCTGTACTTGCAGAACAGTATGCCTCAAGGTTATACTTTGATACTTTTATTCATGTGGTCACATTTTAGAGAGCAAGAAACCAAAGGTATCACTTCAGGACATCCCCTTAGGCACTCTGCTGAAGCACACTGCCTGCTGGGATGATGCATTTTTTGGAAATACAAAATTTTCAGACACAGTGGGAAGATTTCCTGTCACTTAAGACCTTTGTGCAGTAGCAGGCTGGTAGCAAATTCATGGAGTAAAATTACTGTTGGATGCTGCTATTAAGGTTTGCCCTGTGAGGGCAAGTATTTCTCTGGAGAGATTCACACCTTTCATTATATATTTGTGCAAATGTAGAGGTGCAAAAATAGGAGACAGTGATACAATCACCTTTTCTAACATGTTCAGTGTGGGTGTTCAGCAATTTGAGTGACTGTCAAATGCTCAGTGAGATTACTGACCTTACAGTGGCATTTAATAAATAAAAACCCAAGGCAAACTAAAACAGTGATGTTCAGAGTTGATCAGTCATTTCTAAACCAGTTTTCATCTGGTGAAAAAATGTGCAATGGGAGAACAGCAGCCTGCACACTCCTAATCTCACTGTTTTTCTAGTGACCCGTATCTCTAGCACAATAAAATGAGATTATTACCTAGGGGGCTGTGTGAATTGACAAATATTTGGAAAGACAACAAGTACTGAGAACACTGTTGGATAGTAATGTCTCAAGTCCCTGCTAGGAAAAGGGATTGGTAGTATGGACATTTTCTACCTCACTCACAAGTCTATGCCAGAGCCAGAAAAGACACAGGAAGAACAGTTAAGAGACATTTTTTGTGTCAGAAATAGCAGAAGGACAGGAAGATGCCCATGTCTCATGTTGACTTCAGCTGCTGTGGACTACATAAAGATGCAGAGAATGCAGGAGGGAATGATTTGGTTGCTCTGGGGTGGGGATCTTCTCCCTGGGAGCAGTGGAGAGATTACTGACAGAGTAGTTCTGACAGACTTATTCTCATTGATGACATGTCATCTGACACAATGCTCAAAAACCAGGGAAGCTCAAAAATAAAACCAGCTCTAAGTACAGGGCACAACATTTCTTACTACTAACTGACAGTGCCCCATTGCATTCACTGTGTGTGAGTAAAGCTAAATAGCTCTTTTGGTAGGAAATAAATAGCAGGAAAAGATGACTACTTTTACTCACTGCTTAAAGTTTGGAGCAAGTAGAATAATTCAATGGGTTGGTGGAACATCCCTCTGAAAACACAATTACATGGGGATTTGGATTTGGAGAAGGCTGAGGTACNTACGTTTATCTTACTAATGCCAGAAACCATTTCATAATGCCCTTATGTAATGATTTCCTGTTTTGTTGCTTGCATGTTAAACAAATTTCTGCATTTAAAATATGCTACTACCAGCTTCAAAACCCTCCTCATTTTCTTTTTTTTTTTCTTTTAAATAAGTAGGGCATACAAAACCCTTTATGTAAAAAAAAGACAAGAAGTCAGTTGTTCGCCTTACTCGCAGACTGCTCATTTCAGGGCAGATTATTTTACATATTTTATAAAAAGAAGGGAAAGAAAATCTTTACACTTTGACAGGGCAGGTATTTCACTAAGGTTAATGCCATTTCTGGTGACAAGAATTGTACAATGTTGTTTCATGTAAAGCTGTTTTTTCCTTCTCCTGCAAATCTTCACCTCTTACCTTGTGATTATAACTGAAGGCTGGAAATGCCAAGCAGGTGGGTTGGGTTGGAAAAATTGCTGCAATGAAATCATAGCAACACTGCTTCTCCTTCAGATTAAAGTGAGCCATGGGCATGTTTTTATAGGGGGCCATTTGCACACAGTAAAAAAACTAGTCAGTACTAGATCTAACTGTATTAGATTACTAGAAAGCTGTCATGAATATTTTTCTTGGTACAAACATCAATCTTCTCCTGCCAATTTTGTGTTTGAGAAGTAATTCTCATCTCTCTTTTTAGAGAGGAGCAGGCTGAACAATTATTAGTCACCCAGTAACTGCACAACTTCTGGAATTTATCTTATGGACAAGATGAGACTCTAACAACTTGATGCTGTCATATTGATTTTCTGAAAAGGTATTTATTAAAGTTATTAAAAAGGCAGAAATGCTTATATGTCTCTAGGCACCCCAGCAAGCTTTAAATAATGCAATGGATATAATGAAATCCAAAAGGTAATGGATATCAAGATGGCAAGGTGGTTCTCAAGGAGCAGATCAGGCAGCTGGATGTCATGTTGTATCCTTTGGGAGCTGTGGGAAGCCATTCCAAAGCCCTGCAGAGCAAAGGCTGGCTTCTGGAGACCCTTATTCAGCACATCATCAGGTCTGAATGGTTTCAGATTGGGAGAGCAGCAGTTTGTATGTCTCTGAGACTTTACAGTAAACAACCTCGGATCATATAAGGAGGAGGTGCATCAGAGGAGTTCCTCTGTGACCTTAGCTGTGGAGAAAGAAGAGATCCCTCCTGGTCCCATGGAGATGTGGATAACTCAAATTCTTGCCAAAGCCTATGGAGTAGCCAGATCCTTACATACCCCTCAGCACTGTTGTCTGATGCTCTCTATAAAGTGCACATTGCACTCTTTAAGATTTTAAGATACAGTACATCTATAGAATGATTTCTCTTTCCTTGTTTTGTATTCTATTCTCTGATGTGAAAAAAAAACTCCCATCAAACCAGCACCACTTTTCTCTTTCACTGGGCTCAAGTCAGATTCTTCCTGCTTGCATAATTTTACTTCAGGTATTTCTTCCAGCTAGAGATTAATATCTTTTCTTTGTTGCTAGGGCTTTCTAGGCAGATCTACCTTTGGGAAACTTGAGTGTGAATGCCAGCAAATGTCCTTTAATTTCATGGGTCACTTACTCCTGTGCTCAGGCGGGATATAATCCAATACCCATCATTTCAGAGACTGACCCTGCCCATTACAAAACACGCAAGTAGAACATTTATCTGGACACCCAGAGACCTGAGGGGAAGCCTGGCTGGGGCAGTAATGTCTTCACTGAGTGATGAGGGTGCATCCTGCCCACAGCCCAAGCAGGTCAGGTCACATCACCAGGAGAGCAGTTTCACAGCTGGCACGTTGGTATAAATATGGTCCATATAATATCAATGTTTTCTAAAAAGGAGTTTGCTTTTACATTGATTGGGCAAAACCTGCCTACTGTTCATTTTCTCTAGGAACTGTTTGGGTCCTTGGGTATCTGCAAATGTACTTGTTTGTACCTAAAAGGGGCCTATCAGAAAACTGGGTAGGGGCTGCTGGCAAAGACATGGGGCGATACAACAAGGGGCAATGGTTTTAAACTAGAGCAGGGCAAGTTTAAATTAATCATTAGGAAGAAGTTCTTCAACGTGAGTATGGTGAGGTACTGGAACAGGTTGCCCAGAGAAGCGGTGGAGGCCCCATCCCTGAAGACATTCAAGGCCAGGCTTGATAAAGCTCTGAGAAATCTGATCTAGTGCAAGAAGTCTCTGCTTACTGGAGGGGGATTGGACTGGATAACTTTGAATGTCCCTTCCAACTCAACATATTCTGTGATTCAAATACTTCAGAGCACAAGAATGTGGTGGACTGCACAGAGATACTGAAACTCTTGACTAAGAGCTGTCTGGGGCTGGTATGGGCAACAAGAAGATGGACTTCATCTCCCCAGAAGAGCACATTCCTCTGTCACGGTGTCTTGCCCCAGCAAGCAGTTCTTCTGATGGGTTTTTTGTCGGCGTAACTCACAGAGAGGTATGTTGTGGCTGCCTAAATCCTTTACACCATCTCTGGCACTTCCACGGGTGTTCTCATGTCAGCTTGTTTGACCTCATCTGCTCCTGTCCTGTGATGGGAATTCTCTGCCACCATCAGTCCCTTAAGCATACCCCTGGGATGTGAAAAGAGGTGTTCTACTAGCCTTCAATCCTGGGTAATTTTCACGAGGTGCAATTACAGCTTGAGATCTCTCCATTCCCCCTGAAATTTTGCTTTGAAAATGCCTGTCACTGGTTCTTATTAGAAAAGCCATTTGACTCCACTCAGGCTGATTACCCTTCAGATGTGAGTAAAGTGATTTCTAACTGTAGTCTGAAAATGCTTTCAGCTGAAGGTTAGTCTGCCTTTTATTTTGGGGCAGAATGCATTAAAATTCTTAGTCAACAAGAGGCAGAAATTGAAGCTTTATGTGTATACACTGGAGAGGAGCTTGGCTGATGAAAGGAAAGGTAAAATAATTTCTTCTTTAAAAGCTAACCTTTCCTCTGGCAAGGTAAATCCAATTACAATAACTGCACTGATTTCATTGCAGTACCACTGGGAGCACTCTAAAACCGTGAAATGAATTAGCATTAGCACAAAGCACACATGATAGGTATATGGGAAACAGTTCTAAGTTCTTTCTGTGCAATATTAATATGTTATTTATCAAAACTGTGAGTGAAAGCTCACAAGTGGGGGATGAATGTTTTTAGCTACATATGACTTATGACAGCAAAAGAATAAACATCTCTTCTGACTGCTAGGAGAGTGTCTCTATGCAGAAGGCTTATTAAAAAAGAATTTATACTCCCTGTCCATCACTGAGATTAATTCAGATTCTATTACATGAGCTTTCTGGAAACATTTCTTCTCTGTTTCTGTCATATGTGGTAGTTTTGGATTTAAGGTAGTAATTTAAAAATCTAAATCCTTCCAGGCAAAATTGATTATAAACTTCTCAATTGACCATACTGCCCAGCATATGCAAAGATGTGTAAATACATGGGGTGATAACAAATGGGTAATAACAAAAAATAGGCATGTAGGTAAAATACTCTGATAAATAATATTTCTCCTAATGAGAAATTTCATAAAAGATAATTTTAGCTTTAAGCTGTTAAAAATCTATTTGTTGATTCTGAAGTCTACCTTCAGGCAAGGTCTGAATTTTAATTGCTGCTACTGGGTGAATGTATAATTAATGCAATATGCAACTAAGGTATTGTCTGATTAATTGTTCTTACCGTTCATTTAAGAAGCCTGTTATTTATACCAGTTACTAGGATAAGTCTGAAAATGTTACAAATATTTGTTTTAAAAATTTGAATAAGTCATAACCAACTTTAGACATTAGGAAGAAGTGCTTTGCCATGTGGGTGGTGAGGCACCGAAGCAGGTTGTCCAGAGAGGTGGTGGAGGTCTCATCACTGGAGACATTCAAGGCCAGGCTTGATGAGGCTCTGAGCAACCTGATCTAGGTTCCTGCTCACTTCAGGGGTGCACTTCAGGAGGGTTGAATTAAAGGACCTTTGAAGGTCCCTTCCAACTCAACACATTCTATGATTCTATTCTAAGTTATTATAATTTATATTTTATTCAATAATGTTTTGTCTCCTGTAATATTAATAATTGATACTGTGTAAATATTAACAAAAAAAGCTGGACTTTTAATCAGTCTGTTCAGGACTGGATAAATCACATATGGAATGTCAGGTTATAGATTCATTTATCAGAGACTTTTGTTTCCACCTCAACCCCTGGTTATGATCAATGGCAGATTTAAAGTATGAAAGAGGAAATTGAAACAAATAGGCCCTGAAAGAGGGGGGAGCAATTGAAAAGTTAGTCACTGAAGGTGCAGATGTTCTTAGATGTTAGTTCAGGAGTGCAATTGCGATGTAAATACTGCTTAGCTAAGTCCTTGAGTCTTATTTTTGAGGAACAAAAAGATAGCAAGTCTACCCAGCCAGTAGATAAAGGGGAAAGCAGACCTTGCAGGCAGCTTGAACCAGGCAGTGACAGCTTTCTCTGGCAGAGGAGGAGACCTGAGAGATTGGAGTCATGAATATTTATAAATAAGGCAGTGATTTCTGAGGTAATAATGCATGAATGTGTATGTTAGGGGGTATAAATTTCAAAAAACTCTTCTTCAGCATGTGCATAAGGATGGACACTGTGATAAAAAATACTTGCTTAATTGCCATCAGACTATTGAATCTTCTTTCCTGACATCAAGTTAATGAAGATATTTCCATGAAGTCTCTTGGGGAGAGTGGGCAGAGCTGATGTCAGCAAATTAGAAATGCTTGTTAGGAGCTGTATGTAGAAATGTGATGTGACCCATACCCATCACATGCACTGGGTATGGGTCAGGCAGCCTCCAGCCCACAGTCCTGCTGGGGTCTAATCAGGCAGCAAGAGAATATTTAATGACACCTTTTGGCTCAACACAGTTCCTCCTGTGGCTTAGTAAGCTATCAGACTTCCTGGTGCAGAAACCTTTTGCATTGCAGGATGTTTGTGGTCAGGCCAGTTTTAACAGTAAAACAGAGCTGGGGCTGAGAGAAAGAACTTCACCTTACTCACAATGCTAACATAAGGGGAGAAAATCCCTCTACTGCAATGCTTTTATCCACTGATCCAAAACAACCAGGTACAATTTAACTGTGTATTTTTCTAGGAAATCTGAGTATGATATCTGATCATACTCAGTAGGAAATCTGATATGAAATCATAGCTTCATATCAGCTATGAGAAGGGAGTGGAATTGTTGTACATTCCTCATGTAGTCCACTCTACAAATCTCTCTCAGTGGTGGAGAGCTCTCTTTTCTTTTTGTGGCCACAGATGGCAGCCTGGTCATTGCTGGGGTGTCTCCTGCAGGTGGGACAGATATGTAACTCTTGTTTGCGGGTGCCAGAGCAGTTGGCATGGGCTGATTTCTGTGCCATTGGCTGTACTGGATGCTTTGAGATGGGAACATTCATTGTAGGTGTAACTCAGCCTGTGTTGCTACTCGGGAATTTAAAAAAAGTTTAAACCCCTCAGAGAAGGAGCAGTTGTGCTTGCCCAGATGGATATCTTTGTGTGTGGTAACTCAGACATGTTCAGAACAAAACCAGACAAGTGACACTGCTAATATCCCAACAATCCCAGTCATTACCTGCCTCTCTCGCCTTGAAGACAAGAGAGCCCACCCTGAGAGTCCGGCAGGACTTGCATTTGGTGAGATAGTTAGACCCAGCCCAGATGGCTGCAAAATAAATGGTCCAGGCCAGGGTAGAGGAAGGATGACTCTATTCCATTTGTAAAGCTTTTGTCTTGGAGCTCTCTGATTAAAAAAAGGAGGACTTAATATGTCAACACAGGGGCAGGTGTATGTTAATATTCTAGAAGGCAATTAAGGGAGCTACCAAGAGGAAGATATTTTAACAGAAACATTTAGAAGTAATGTATCATTGGAGTAATGGTCTGCTAAATATTAGGAATTATTTCTCCAGGAGTAAGAGATAATGGGACCAGCATGTACACATTACCTAGTGCACAGAGAAAGCTGATTAGCTGATTGCCAGCCTACTCAACAGAGTCAATGTTATCTTATTCATACATTTGCTACTTGATTAACATTCATGGTGCAAAAAAAATGAGAATGATACCACAAAATCCTCAGTTCACATTCAGGTGTAGTGGCTCTTATACTATAAAATACTCAGTTTGTATCAGCCATCCATGCTAAACAAGTCTTGTCAGTGCTGCCTGGAGGCCAAATGTTTTGGCACTTTATTTCTGTTGTAAATCTGTAGAGGAAATATCATTAAAACTAGCTATTTGTGTCGCCATTTGTTACTTTGAACCTGATAAATTGCTCAGCACAGTCATTGCTTATTTGAACACATTTGGTGTCACTTATCACATGGTCTTTGGCTTCCTAAGCAAAACTAACAAATTAAAATTTAAAATTTCAACATTTGAATGGAAACATTAGAAATCCTGTCTCTGAGGATTTTCCTAATAGAGTCAGCTCCACAGAATACAAGCATCTGATGGGGAAGGCTGAGAGATAGATTTAGAAGGTGTGAGGTAGCCTGGGGTAACAAGTCTCATATAGGTAAAGCAGAACTTGTTCTTCAGTAAGAATGGGAAATTTATTTAACATTTAGCAGGGTCAAGAGTAACACACAAGCACAGTGGGCACATATAGAGTTAATTATGCTATTAATCCACAGTTTTACTTTATGGTAGCTGAGTGTTACCTGTCCAATGGGCAAAACTCAGCATCACAATGGCTCACATTTACCATCTTAGCATCCAGGTAGAATCCACGTGAACTGCTGAACTCCCCTGAGTCTGGTTCTCCAGAGATGGTGAACAGTATCATCATCTTCTGGTCCTCTTCATGCTCCTAGTTTCTGGTGAAGGAGTCAGTTCTGCAGCTTTTTCTATGCCAGCTGTAGTGATGCTGCCACCAGGCAGAGGCTTGGGGGAGGTGCTGCAGAGGCAATAAACACCTGGTAGGCAGCTCTAGGAGTAAGCTGTTGTGAGAGGACTTGGCGGGAGAGAATGTAAGAATAGTGTTGGTTGTGGCATTTTGTCTTGGAGGGATAGTGTGGTTTTTGAGAAAATTCCCTGATGAACCTGGCAGCTATGCATTGATTCATTTTTTGGAGTGGATCGGTTGTGATTGCAGCTTCTCCAAGATAATGTAGTCCTAGGGGCTCCACCTGAGGTACCAACCAGACCTGGATAGAGGAATAAGGATCTAGAACCATGGCAGGGCTTGTGTGCCTGCCTGGAAGGAATGTTTGGTCCTAGGCAGCATGCTATGTGTCGTCTGGACTTACACCCTAAGACTCCATGTACTGGAGCAGTGAAGAAACCAGTACTGGCTGCTTCAATTTACTGATCTGCTCCCATGGTGCCAAATTAGTGGCTAACGAAGAAGTTGCCACTGAAAGTTGGGCACAGTGGCTGTAAGAACTGGCTCTAGAAAGACAGTTTTTTTGTGCAAAGAGGTAGAGAAAGAGGACAGAATTTCAATGGAGGCCTGAGCAGGAAGGCAGGTCACAGGCTGAGGACTCTGGGTGAAGGGGAGTGGAGCAGAAATGACCTACACAACAAAGGTCACAGAAGAAGTGACATGTCCAAAAAAGAGTAAGAGCTGCTGCCTGGGTGGAACTTGGGTGTGATGGCCATTGTCTTTGGTAACTCCCAACTTTCTGCTCTTGCAAAAGCCATCAGTCATGCAATCTCACCTTGTCAGCATGGGCTTTCACTTTTCAGTGGATGAGGGGCTTTTTGGCCTGAAGAAGCACAGAAGTGGCCAAAAGAGTGGCCTCCAGACATAAAGAAGTGGCTCCAGAACAGGATGAGTTTTAATGACTAAAAAGTTGAGGCCATTCAGAGCTCACCCAGGAGCTCTTAGATCAGGAGCAGCTCTAACCCAGGCAAGCAGGCAGAGCTGCCCATACAGGGGAGCTGCAATCACTGCTGGCTTGCTGGCTTTTTGGACAGAGCTTCCATTCTCCTACAGGTCTCTGACAGCAGCAGTTACTGCTGCCCAAGCACTAGGTAGTCGCGTACAATAAATCAGAGAGTTATCTCCTCAGAAGTCTCCTGCCTCAATTTTGCACATGAAACCTGTTGACAAGTATTTTGCAATGTAATGTTAGCCCAAAGAGGAGGCATTTAAAATAAGAATAGTGATTTACACATTTTAATTCAGTGTGCAAGTTATAAAACTTGCAGAAATTAGATAAACTTTTATGGATTTTGGTTTTAGCACTTAGGGTAAAAATAAAAAAGCAAATGTCCATTTGCAGTGCAAATTTGCTGAAGAAGCTAGTACAATATAAACCCATAAAGTTTTAATTATAATTGTGTAAAGCCCAGGGCCAGAACCTCCTAAGGAGATAGTTGGTCTGCTGAGAAAGAGGGGAGCGTGCCTGCAGAGGATATTTCATTTGCCAGCCCACATTTTCTCTAGTGTTTCCCAGAGATTCAGCACAATGTAAACCTGCATTTAGATGGTAAAAGGGAGAATAAGGAAAAAAATTAGCTCTTGCTTTGGGACCAAGCATCTCTTTCCAAGGCTTTGCTCTTGGATCTGCCCTTGGTTCCCATCCTGTGGTTACTTTAATATGAGACTTTGTTTAAACAAAAGACCTTATGGCAGAAGACCAGGCCTCCCCAGCACTTGGGTAAAAACTGATGATTTAGAGCAAATGAGGTAGAGGCAAGACAAGCCAGCAACTCTTATAAGTAAAGACAGGCTTACAAAGAAATACTGCTGCTGGGGGACATTCTGACAGATCTGTGGGAAAAAGTTTAACAGGCTTTTGCAAAGATCCTGCAGTATTGAGAGGAAAATGCATATCATCATATGTAGTTTGGTGTCTTTTTGCAACAGAGTCACTTGATTTCAATGAGATGACCTGAGAGGAGCTCCCAGGCTGCTGGGGAGCCTATAGAAAGCCTGGGGTAGGACTTTTTAACAGGGTTCAGGATGGCAGGACTAGGAGTAATGTATGCACATTGGAAGAGAATAGATTTAGTCTGGATATAAAAAAGAAGTTCTTTACTGGGAGGGTGGTGGGCACTGGAACAGGTTTCCCAGAGAGGCTGTGGATGCCCCCTCCCTGAAGGTGTTTAAGGGCAGCCATTGAGCAACGTGGTCTGGTGGGATGTGCCCCTGCCCATGGGAAGGGGGTTGGAACTAGATGATCTTTAAGGTCCCTTCCAACATAAACTATTCTGTGATTCTGTGAGTGAGGGGTCTGTATAGTAGTTATGACCTCTGCTATGATGAATGCTGTTCCACGTTCAGCCACCACCTGTGCAACTGATGGGTCATATACATTGTCCCAGTGCTCTCAGCTTTCCCTCATGGGAGACATGCTGCAGTACCTCCATCACCTTTGTGGCCCTTCACTCAATGTCATCTTCCCAGGTGTTACAGTATTTGCTGCTACTGTGGAGTCATTCTGATGTTATTGAAAGCTTTCCCTAAAAGCTCCTTTGACTTTTCTGCTTCTCTCGATTTCATGTGATGCATCTCTTTGCTCTGCTGAGATACCTATTCCTAAGGCTCTTGGCCGTGTTGTTTTGGACTATTTCCTCCAGATATTTAGTCAGAATGTGCCCTTAAAATCATTATTCCTTGTTCTATCACTCCAGGCCATATTAAAAAGTCTGTCTCCATCTTTCTTGTAAGCCCCTTTTTAAGTATTGAAAGGCTGCTATGAAGTCCCTCTGGAGCCTTCTCTTCTGCAGGCTATTAATTTCTTCTGTACATCTAGTCACTCCTTTACATCATTTTGGCCTTTCCAATAACAGGATAAATCTGTCAACATCCACAGGACTGTACATAGAGGACAAACAGTACCAAGTTTCCTTAGTTCCCATTCTGGCACATCATTTTTCTAATTTGTGTGGATGAACACATCCATCACTCTGCAGAAGTTCCTGAACTTCCCTCAGAAGCTCTTTCTCTCAGCAACGAAATGTACCCATCCACCCCCTCTGCTGTGCGCCCCAGGGTCTGGGCACAGGCTTGTTATCCCAGTAAGCTGCCCTGGCTTTATTGACAAAATAGAAAAGCTCCAGGAGCAAAGAAATGGTATAAACTTTGAAGCAAGTAATTTTTCTTTACAGGGAGGCATCTCCAGTGAGGGATATGGGAGGTTTTCTGTCTCACTTCATCCAAACCACCAGATTTTGCTTCTGAATCATGCATTCCTCTTCCAGGGATTTATTGTACTCTGTGCACTCCCTGGATGTGTTTTTAGACTGGTGAATGCTATGAGCTCTGAGATTATAAAGCAGAATTATTTCTAGTTGACCAAAGGAGCCAATAAACTTTTTTGCTCTAGAGCACAGTGGGAAGCCTAAAAACAACTTCTTTCAGCTTAAGCTAAGCTGGCTCTGACTCCAGGCAAATTCATTTTGCAAACAAATGGTAAGTCAGTAAAGCACTAAGTCAGAAGCATCAGTAACTGGGGACAACAGGATTAGTGGGCCAGCAATCCCTTCATCTGGCCTGCAAAGCCCTGGTGTGGCAGTCATTCATAAATTTTTCTGTTTGTACCATGTTGCGAAACAGCTAACAATTGCTTTAAAACTTTTCAGAGTACAGCAAAAGCTGAAAATTTGTTGCTTGTAAATAATGTACACAGAATGTTTTCCCATTAATTGTAGGCTGTTTACAGACAGAGTGGAACATTTCTCATTAAAAGCCAGAAAATACTGGAAAGTTTCTGAAAAACAAGTGTCCTCTTTAAAACCCCCAATGTGCTCTGAAGCTTGTGTTTTAGCAGAATGATTTTAATGAGAAAACTCATTGTTTCTACAAAGCAAAACATCGGTTGATCAATAGCCCACAATGATTCTGGCAGAATTAAAGGGAAAAAAATGGAGATTTTGGCTAGAAGAATTCAGAGAGCTCTCCTGTAGCACTCAAACAAATCCTCACTTGCCTACACTGGCAGGTAGGGCCATGCCATTCCTTATGGCAGATACTCAGTGCTTATTTAGATAGTTTAGACATATTTATATACAGCTTAAGTATTTCTGGTACAAATTCTTTCACTTCTACTGTGCTTCAGCATCTGCATCTGTAAGCTGGGCTCTTCCAGAGCTTTTTGAGCCCTTGGACTGAAAGGTTAAAGCTGGGTTTTCACTTTTCCTATTTAATACTCCTCAGTGACTGTGATATGAAAGGAAGAATTTTCCCCAAGTGTGTTTTAGGCTGCCTTCAGTTTTCAGTGAGTCAGGACTGGAGGAGCCTGGGCTGATGCTTCCATACTTTTCATCAGTGCTCCTTATGATTCAAGCCTCAAAGGGCAGTGACAAGCTTTCCTAATGCTAGAGATGAAATACCCTCAGTGCAGCAGCTCTGTCTTACAGACATGGAGCCTGTGAGTACTGTCTCTGCTGTACTTTTCACCAGCAGAGGACCTGTAGCCAGGCTAGTAGCCAGGAAGGAACAAGAGGAGCTTCGACTCTACTCAGCTTGCCTCGGGGTCCATCTTTAGGACCCAGCTCTGGAGATATAAAGGATGTGCAAAATAGCTGTCAGCCCTACTGCCCACATCTCACAGGGATAAGTTCTGGCCCCTGGTCTAGCACCGAGGAGACATAGGACAAATAGGGCTCCAAAGATCAGGGCCTGATTCACTGTCAATATTAAAATATAAAGCACCCAGAACACCTGGCTCTGCAGGTAAAAGAGCACCCTCACAACCATCAGAAAATCCCAGCAGAGTCAGAAAGATGCATAACAAGTTGCTAGGTTGGGTCTAATATGTGATAATTGGAAATGGAAAAAAATAACAAAGTAAATTACATGGCAAACTTGAGGAGATGAACATTTCTATGCATATTCATGTGAATATATAGAATGCATAAATATATTATTAATTTCTATAAATCTGTTTGTGCAACTGTATGTGTATATTTACTCAGTACAGCTAAATGTTAGTAACAACAGTACCAAAAAGCAGTATGGCATTAAAAAAATTCCAGCAGAAGCACTTCTCTAGCTGGTGGTAAGATAGAAACAGCTGATCTCCTGCTGGGTTTGAGCAGACTAAACATAGCTCAAAAGATACTTCTCCTGTTTGGTTGTCAAACATCCTCTGAATTCGAGCACCCTGAAGGAAGGAATTTCTGTGCTCTCAACAGGCAGCCCATTTCCTGGTGAAGAAAGCAACCTCAGAGAATGTGCATCATCTGGTCTGTCAAGCAGAAACTACTTGACAGAGACAAGGCAGATGGAGGTGCTAACACGATCCAAGCTAAAGAGACACTGAAAAATGAGGCTGTCTTTGGTCATTTATATAAGGTAAGTTCCTATTGATGGGTAGGACACTAATGTTTTCCTTTTGGTTCTGCAAGGCAGCGCTGCTATGGACCTGCAGCTATCTACCCCACATCAGCCAAGACTAAGCTGCACTGCACTTGCTCTCTGCTGGCTTTGTCAATGAAACAACGTGTCTGCACCACCATCCTGCCCTTGGAAAGAAGTCAGTGTGTTAATGCTCAGAGCTGGGTGCTTGAAATCTGCAGCCTCTGGCTTGTGGAAGAGAATGATGTGATGCTCCTAAAATGCAAAAGGTAAAGATGAGCAAATTGGATGTTATTTGAGTTTAGCTTGTCCTAGGGATGAGAAAAGCTGTTTTCCTTTCTTGAAGGTGGTCCAGTGAAGTCTGATACTGATTTCTAACTGACAGATTCTAAATCTATAAAAACCATCAGTATCATGGAGAATGACAGTACATAGACTTAGGTCTTACTCTTGAATGCACAAGAGAATGAACTTAGTGGGCAACCCTACCTCCACCACTCCTATTAGATCACTGTGTGTACCTGCCTAAGAACCCAGCCTTGATTTTCTGCATAATCCAGTTACAGAATATTGCTATTTTCAGTGTACCACACAAAGTTCAGATCCTCAGTTTTTAGACACATCCTTTTTGCCTGACACTGGGATGTATTGGTATATCAGTACAGCACTGGTATATCATTTTAGCTACAGACTTGTATGGCTAACATATTGATCAAAGTGTGATATCAAGTGGAGAGTAACTCTGTCAGCTGAGCTGCAACCAACCAGGAAGAAATTCACCATGCTGCCTTCCAGCAACTGAAAGAACAGTGGCCAACCAAATCCTGGGTT
>VZTY01031766.1:0-52866 GCA_013400935.1 Turnix velox
ATGATTCTATGATTCTAAAAGTCTTTCAGGGGCTAGAATGCATGATACAATATGTAGAGGCTGAAAACCCCAGCATTTTGATCAATATGTTAAAATGTACACTAATAAGGTTAATACTATTTCTCCCTCCCATTTCCTTACACTTGTGGTACAGCAAATGCCATGAAAGTTGAGAGCATCCAGTGCAAAGGCCATAGTTGCCCTATAAATAAATCCAGCTGCCCCATCAGTAACAAAGTTAGGGAAAACCAAACTTGTTCAACAGGATGTGCCAGTTGCACAATGAACTTGACAAATGCATGTGAATTGGCAAACTATGTGTTATGTTTCCATATGCAGAGTAGTCCCCTTTTTTTTTTTTCCTGTCCTGAGGATATAGAATCTTTGGGCTCCAATGCATGAAGAAATAAGTAATTTTTTTCTATTCTGAAGATGAACTTGCAATTGATGCTCAGGCATGTTTCTAAACACACTTTTCTTCACTTGATTTTAGTACCTAGTGAGAGGAGTACTTGAATTTAATCTCACAATTATTTTGCCTGAGAAAGTCTTGCACCTTCTGTATTGAATTGCTGTGCCAAAATCTTTAGAACAATTTATCCTCTGCAGTTCACCTAAACGATTTGTGGAAGTAAAGTTATTGGAAAATTAACAATACTTAATCACAAAATCCTTTGAAAACTGGACGGAGTAGTTTACCCATACGACTAATTCCTGAAGGAGAAACCAGTTTGGGGACAGTATAACACACCATATTTGCAAAGAAGACTATCTCACCATTGTCACCTTTCCATCTTGTACAGGGAGTAAGAAAGTGAGCATCAACATACATTGGAAGACCAAATGAGCATAAGAAAGATAAGAAAAACATATTTCATATACAAACAGACATTAGTCCTATGATAAACAGGCATTGAAGAACCTGAAGACCATGCGAATAATGTGAATGTAGCCACTTATGGAGGCTAAAAGAGAAAACAGAAATTAACAGAATCCTGGAAGTTTATCTAATCCCTCTGCCTAACCTGGATAAGTATTTTAACAGCATCTAAATAATTTCCAGGTAGCATCCAGTGAGAGATATCCCAGGTACACATTTTAGATAGTTAACAGAAAGGAATATGATCAAATGTGAGTTTGCTTGCATCCTACAACTTTGAAGAAAGACGGCATTATTTTAAACCAAACAAACCAGTTGGAAATAAAATTGCTTGCATGTCAGTTGACATGTCTTAGTATTGACAGGTTAGCTTAGACAGCAAGTTACTTGAGCTGAGCACTTTAAACACCCAGTGGGAAAAAATTCAAATTCCATAGCTTAACTCTTAGAATTGCATTCTGTTAGACAATTCTTTCAGATGAAAAATGGTGCTTTTTCAGTTTTAGCAGGTGTCCACAGCATTGCAGACAGTATGATAATAAAGGCATACACTCAGCAGGGACATGATCAGAAGCCAAGAGAGGTCACAAAATGAGCAAGAGCAGAAAGCATCAAGTTCGAACAAGGGAGAAAATGCATTTCAAGCCAAAAGGAAAGACTTCTGAAACAATCTTTTGTATCAAAGAATCATAACAGTCAAGACCACTGCATGAGGATTACTAAACAAAGGATTTGGTAAAAATAGAGGACATGGTTGTCGTTAGGAGCTTTAGAGCAGGGTGGAAACTAATTGAAGTATACATTCTTAACTAATCCTAAACTTTCCTGAGTACACACAGATACTTAAGATGAAATTTACTACAACAGCAACAGTAAAACATCTTCACTGAGGTTCAGAACACAAAACTTTGTCATGTCCACCATGGTCAGATTGCCAATCCAGCAAGCAATCATCTTGTAATCAAATGTTCTGATGAGTAGTGTACTGGGGTATGTGATGTCTCTCCTCATTCATAAAGCATGGCTTCACTGTGCTAATATACTTGAAAGAGATAATTCTTGCTCCAATGAATTTTCAAGCTCAGCAGAGGCAAAACAAACTATCCAAGAGTAAAATCTAAATTATATATGTGTGCCAGAGAAATTCCTTGCTGTTTTAATCAAGGAAGTTTCATCTTGGTCTCCTTGGGTGAAGCATTCAAATACAAAATTATTGTTAGTTATCCTGAAACTATCTAAATGCTTGGAAGAATAGCTGAAGTAGCACAGTGACCTACATACTTTTTAGTAATCTAGTTGGAGTACACAATCAAGCTGATGCAGTGACACTGTGATACAGCAGCTTCTGAAAGTACTAGAACATGGAAATGAGTGGTAGACAGCTCCAGATTAAGTTAGTTTGATTTTTAACAGCAAAGAACTTCAACAGTGAAATTTCTTTCCAGAGAGCACTGTGAAGAAAATATTACTAAAGCAAAAGATACAATAAACAATGAATTATATATATATATATATGATGACTTGTCAAGTTTGATGACAATAGTGGAAAATCCTTTCAACCAGCTAATTCTATGAACTTCAAGTTTATCTCTAGAGGGCCAAATTTTCTTCCAGTGCTTAGAAAAGTGGCATTAAACCTTGATCACTTTTCTAGGATGTTGCATCAGCAGATTGGGCTAGATGACCTCCTGAGATCCCTTCCATCCTAAGGTAGTCTTTGATCCTATGACTGTCACAAAGAATGTGAACATACTCTACAACAGAAAGCAGTCATTCATCAGGCAGCAAAGCTGAGAGGCAAATGATCTCTGTGAAACTTGCAAGAGACACCAACCAGCTTGCTAGGCTGGGAAGAGCATGACTGCATTTGAGCACTATCTTGATCCAATCAAGCCACTGTCAAGAACACAGGGCTGCTTCCCTCACCTTCAGGGTAAGTCTCACCTAAAGTCAGTGATACCTTTCACTCAGAGAGTCAGAATCTCTTCCTCACCTTTTAGAACTCAGGCAGCTGAAGATGTAACATGATCCAAATGCCCATGCAGAGGCCATCAAGACACGCAAGCCAGGGACAGCTATGCTCCTGAGAGAGGTCCTTCTGGCAGGTAGATTCTGAAGCAATTCAGGCAAGGTCTGACCAGACCTTTCTCTCCTTATTTGCATTTATTTCAATGTGGAGATGGTAATCTTCTTGCCATTTCTTGCCTGCCCACTTTCAGCATGCAAGATCAGCAGCACTGCAATAAAACAAAAAATCTGTGAGTGCAAATAGTAAGTGCCAAATGCTCTGCTCACATCTGCAGTGTAAACCCCACCTATAACTAAATGAACTCACTGAGTTGTGCTTTAGTTACACTGAAACCATTTCTTTGTACTCTGGTTACTTCAGTGCATACAGTTCACTTGTTTATGTATGTCATTAAGTTCCAGTGACAGTGATTTGTAGATACCTAGCTTGAAGAAACATAATTACACCAAAAAGCACAAGTTTTCTGATCTGAGCAGATTGTCCCTGTTATGTGTGCTATCTGCAGTGAGGGTAGGATTAGGCAAAAGAAAAAATTAACAACACCTAACCTATGCTTGATCACCTATGGAGGTGATGCAGAGATCATTTATTTCTTTGGGAACATTCTACTGTTCAGGGTTTTGTTATTTATGGGGTTTTTTTGAAAAAAAATCAGTTCACTCTACCAAGTTCCAGTCAGAAATGGGACTGGATGGGGGAAGAGAAGGAAAAACTGAGGATTTGTTCTAAGAGCAGAGGTAAGTTAACAACAGCAGCAACATAAATGTAGGAAAAAAGGTTTTTGTAACATGACATCCTTCTGTAATGAGGTGTTAGAAAGCACAGCAATCTGCTCTTCTTATTCTTGTACTTGGAAGAATTGACAAATTGACATAGTTTTAAGATACAGAGAGCTGAGCTACAGCAAAAGACTTGTATTTGCCTGGCACTCTGGCACCAATACAATTACACCAGTAAATCCTCCTACAAAAATGCAGCTGTACTGATGTAAAATCTGCTCAGTATCATGAAGCTCCTCCCCAGGAAAAGTCAGTACTGACTTAGAGAAATTTAAGTCACCTGCTCCATCCTCAAAAAAAGTGGAAACAACAGTAAGATGAATGAATTGGTCCAAGTTGCTCCCATCAAGAGAAGTTTGCAAGTGAATGATCTGAAGTATATAATCCCTTAAATACACACATATTCCTTCACTTGCAGGGATTAGGAGAGGTCCCACTGACAACCATGAGAATTTCATCTTTGCTCCAAGGAGAGGAGATGGAGGTCAGTAATGAGCACTTTGAAATGTTCTATCTACTACAAATATCTCAAATCCTTCCCCCTGTTTGGAAGCAACTCCTAGCCACACATTGGGTTCTAAGAATCACAGGAGGAACTTAATGTATCTAGTAGCTATTCTCAACAGTAATGATATTTATATCGTGGTAGTACCTGCACACTAGGTGTTAGACCCATAAAATGTGGAAGAAAAAAGACATTCTTTGCCCAAAACCACTCACTGTTTCCATACAAGAAGAATGCATGACCTTTTAAGTGACCATTCTACATGGATCTCAGTGAACAACCCAAATAAAGCCAGCAATTTAACACCAATGTAATTCCATTGAAAATCAGCAGAATTACATCAGCATGAGATCAGAAAGGGGACATAGACCCAGTATCTGCAGATACTCACCGAATGTAGGAAGAGGTGTAGAAATCAATTTTTATGGGCAGTAACTGACTTCAGTAGAGGAAATGTGTGCTAAAAACAGCAAAAGGGAGCATGCCAATGTGGTAACTATAGCAGGCATCTATTTAATTATGTCTTATATTTAAACCATTCCATTTTTAATTAAAACAATTGAATTGATTAGTATAACAGTGACCATGGAACCATAATACTCTGAACATTAAGAAATAAATTATCATTTATTTGAGGGATTAGTACCGTCTGTTTTGATTTTAATAAAGATAAGAGACAAAAACCAAAGACATGGATCTATGCAACCCCAGGTAATGTGGCACATGGCTTTTCTTGACTCAAATGAAGGAACAGAGATACTAAACATACAGCACAGATATAAAAACATTATCATTTGGGTTATTTTTAAAGGTTTTAAATGGGGTTGGAAACTCATCTCACCCTAGAAATCATGCTTTACCTGCAAATGTTAAAGTAACTTCTGAATTATATTGGATAGATTTGGCTGCATGAGGTTCCAAGGAAGAATCTCTATGTATCAGTCCATCAAACTGCCCTTTCAGGCTATGGACTGATTGGATTTTGGGTGTTTTTTCAGGGAATCAGCAACATCCCCCAAATGCAGGAAAGCCTAGATTCTGTAAATGTCAAAGATGTCATTTAGAGAGCAACAATGGATGTCAATAGTTTCAAAACTGCAATAGCAATCAGGGATTTGGTTCTACCACTGTCTCTGCTGCAGTTTTCATCTGAAAAAACTGACAAATACCTGTATAAAAGTAGCACAAATGCAGAATTGTAAAGGTGAGGAAGAACCATCAAGTTTTTTTCTGCATTTGGCCTACATCACTCTATTAAAACATGGTTTTGAAAAAGATGGTAAATTGTCATAATGACAAGAGTAAGTCTGTTTGACAAAGAGTCTCACTGTTAAAAAGAAAGCTCTTCATTCTTCTCTTACAGAGAAAAAATTGAGTGAAAGCAATTGTAATGTCAAGAAAGAGTGCAGAGGACACCCAACAAACCCTGCAAGAATTCAGTAAGATGACTGTCAGAAAACTGAGGGGAAGGGCAATATCCCATAGGTGACAAGTCTCAGAAAAAGAGAGACCAAACAATAATGGCAACACAAGAACAACTTATCCCAAAATTGAAAAGGGAGAGGAATACAGGAAAGACAAATCTGTTTGCATCACAACCACTGTTTTTTTCTGAAGAAAAAGTTAAAAAGCATGCTAGAAATGAAAAGTAAGTCCAGCTGAAAAGAGAAAGACAAAAGTGTAGCATAAACACACAGAACACCATGAAATGGCAACGCACAGGAGATAACTAAAATGACAGTTTCTCAGTAAGGAAAAGAACCCCATTGAAACAAAACCCCTCCAGATCCCCAACAAAAGGAAGCCTTGGTCGGCTGCTGAATGGGAAGAGAAAGACAGTTACAAATGATGTAAAAAAGGCAGCAGTATTTGAAATCTTTTTGCTTCACTCTAGTAAAGAGGTCAGCTGCAACCAGGTGGCAAATGCAATGAATGCCAGCAACAAAGTGGTAATGTCAGGCCAAAAAAGGAAAAGAATGTTAGGTAAGTTAGTGTTATCAAATCATCTTCATCTGATGAACTTTATCCCCCAGCACTTAAAAGAGCAGGCTGAAGCAATTTCAGAGCTGTTAGTGGTTTTCTCTGAGAAGCCAGAAGAAAGGGTTATGTCCTAGAAAACTGGGAAAGAGGGAAAACCACATGTAGTTCTAAAAACAAGATGAGGGATCTGGAGTTGTAGGCCAGTCAGTATAACCTCCATTCCTCTTAGATGTTTGGCTAGTATTTTGAGCACTTGTCCTAGATAAACTTATCTCGGAGTACTAAGTCAAAAACAGATGAGCAACAGCCAACAAACATTCATGATGAGCAAATCATGTCAAAGTGACCTTATTTCATTCTCTATCAGAGAAATGACCTTGTCTATGGAGATAGTAGCTTTCTATCACAAATTTTGTAATCCTTTTGAATTTGTTTCAGAAGACATTTTCATGGATAAACTAAGAGTACTCAAATAAAATTGCAATGCCATGATTCCAAAAAGGCTGGAAATCATACGTGGACATCTCAGAATCACAGAATGGTAGGGGTTGAAAGGAACCTCTGGATATCAATTTGTCCAACACCACTGCCAAAGCAGGTTCATCTACAGTGGGTAACAGTGGATTGCATCAAGGCAGGTTTGGAGTATGTCCAGAAAAGGAGACTATGCAGCTTCTCCGAGCAGCTTGTTCAGTGCTCTGTCACCCTTAAAGCAAAGAGGTTTTTCCTTGTGTTCAGATGAAATTTCCTGTTTCCTGTTTGTGTCCATTGCCCCTTGCCTGGTCACCAGACACCACTGCAAAGAGTATGACCTCATCCTCTTGACACCTACCTGTCATTGTTGATAAAATCCCTGCTCAGCCATCTCTTCTTCAGGCTAAACAGACCCAGGTCTCCTAGCCTTTCCTTGAAAGAGAGGTGCTCCATTCCTCTGGTCATCTTTATAGCCCTCCCTTGAACTCTTTCCAGTATTTCCTATCCTTCTTGAACTGTGAGTCCCAGAGCTGGACACAATACTCCAAATATGGCCTCACCAGGACAGAATAGAGGGGGAGGATGAACTCCCCCTTGATCTGTAGTCTTTTTAATATGCCCCAGGAGACCATTTGTCTTCTTGGCCACAAGGGCACATTTCTGGCTCATGGTCAACTTGTTGATCTTCAAGAACTTTTTGTATAGAGCTGCTTTCCAGCAGGTCAGGCCCTAACTTGGATTGGTGTATGCAGTTACTCCTCCCTAGATGCATCACCCTACATTTGGCCTTGTTGAATTTCATCAGATGCCTCATGTTCCAACTCTCCAGTTTATCTCTGTCTCTGTGGCAGCATAGCCTTCTAGTGTGTCAGCCAAACCTGCTGAGGGGACATTCTGACCCCTCATCCAGGTCATTGATGAATATATTGAACAAAACTGTACTCAGTACTGACCCCTGGGGAAAACTGCTAGTCACAGGTCTCTAACTAGATTCTACACCACTGAAGCCCTGTGTCATGACCCTTAATGGTTGTTCTGGAATAGGGACAAGATATGGTTCACTATAAAAAGCACTGTGGTTCTCTCTGATGGTGTCTGGCAGCATGTCCTTATGCCAGATTTTTAGAATAGTATTTGCTGTGCTTAAAATTCTAAGAAATTCAGGTGTATTCTTCAAATATTATGCTTCTACAAAGTAGTCAGATTCAAAGCCAGATTAATACAGTTTTATTATTGTTTTTTAGGGAACATCAGTATGTTTCCCCTGAAGAAAAGACTAATGGCATCAGTTCCCATTTCCCCAGATTTCAGCCAAATCACAAAGACTTGGAGCAACATACATTCAACAGAGCAGTAATTAGAAGGATCCTTGGTTATCCTGGAAATAAGAATCAGATGGCAGAGATAAAACTGGTAGATGCTAAAATGCAGACCCCCTCTCTAAATTTCTGGGAGATGAAATGGCCCTGCTGTATATCACATCGCACTGCAGTAAATTGTGGCTGATGAAGTAAAGGACATGGGAACTCTGAACTACTGAGGTGCCTCTAAATGAGCTCTGAACTCTGGAGTACTGAGCCCCCTCTCGCAAAAAGGATACACAAAAAAATGCATGCAAGCCTTCTTTCTGCCTTTTAGCACAAGAAGAACATGCTCTTTGCAGCAAAAAAGCTTCTGAAGAGCATGGTTCCATCCTGTGGGGCACAGGAGACTCCAGAAGAGCTCTCCCCCTTCTCTACAGAGATGGTTTCTGTTAGAAGGGTGCTTTGAATAGTAGCAGCCCAGTTTTACTTTACAAGCATGGTAAGTGCATGAAAGAGTTTGCCCCCCTAAGGAGAAGGGACATTTTCAGTACAGCAGCTCATGTTCCTTATGACAGCAGAAGATGCAGTTGAGTCCTTATTTGCTGGATTTACTAGCTT
This sequence comes from Turnix velox, assembly GCA_013400935.1. NCBI lineage: Eukaryota > Metazoa > Chordata > Aves > Charadriiformes > Turnicidae > Turnix > Turnix velox. Next base: position 8,570 of record VZTY01031766.1, read on the forward strand.
CCATGCAGGCATGCTGCTGGGAGACCACTCGCTGTTTGATGAAGGCCTGAAGTTTAAAGCTGCTTCCAGAGTTTTGTTGAGACAGACAGGATTCTGTCAACAGCACACCAGACAGAGAATTGTTAATACGAACACACTTTGGGATGCTGCTGTGTGCATGCTCTCTTCCTGGTGGTTGCAGTTCTAAACTAATTAATTTCTGTGATCTGAACCGTTCTCTTTTATTAGTAGAATCAGCATGTGCAGTGCTGCATAGTTATAGATGATGTGCTTTCTCTGGGGATCCTATCAGCATGCCATTGTAGGTCTTCACAACATGGAGAGAAATGTCTCCTACATTTCCTTGGCAGTATTAAAATTTTTCATGTTGTTATTTATTTCCTCTGAACTCTTAATTCTTTCTCCTTCCTTGTGAGTTCTTTGTTTTTTTCCTATGGGTCTCTGTGGCTGTTCAGCTCTGTCCTTGACTCTGACTGCTCAGAATGACCTTTCTGATAATTCTTCTTCTCTCCCTGGGGCTGAGGTTTGTGGGTAAGGCAAACTCACAGCTTCCTTGGATAATCTGACTTCATTATTTTCATTGTCAGGGGAGCATGAGATTCTTTTGCTCCTTGGTGCACAGCCTTCAGGATGAGTGATACATGGGTTTCTCCTATCTCGTGACAGATAATCTTGACAAGGCTCCTCTTTTCTATTGCTTGTCTCACTAGATACAGTACATAAATATAAATAGACACACACATGATCCTTCTCTGTGCATGGGCCCATATCACCTGCACTGCAAGGTCCTGTGGGATTCTCATCTCTTTTCTACACCTTGAGTAGGAATATGTTTCCCAAAAGCACATGCTGAATCTGGATGCCCTCTTCATGCATCTTTTTAAATGTCCCAATTTGCAGAACCTGAAGGGCAATTTAATCACTAGTCACTGACCTCTTTTGGATACCTAATATAGAGCATTGCTACTTCTTCCAGAGACTGCTCCACTAACTGTTTCTGTCTTCTCCTTCTTGATCCATTTCACTCCTGGCTCACAATTTTAAAATTTAGTTTTCTGCCTCAGAAATGCATAAAATTCCATGTTCTACCTATCTTTGATGGCAGCTGGAGTCTGCTATTCACTGAAAAACAGAGCAGTTTTTTTTCTTGCAGGAGACATATAGTTGTGCTTCAGAATTTGTGAAGCTAAAGTTTCACCAAGGTCCTCTTGTTTTCAAGCAAGGTATAAAGTACCAATGTAGTTCTTTGGAGTCTGCTTCTACGTTGCTTAACAGTGACATGCAAGTATCTCTGAATTAAGCCCTCTTCATCAGTGCTGGAGTGAAAGCTGATCTCACTGTTAGTTATTTCTCCCCTGCCATCTGGAGCACATCTACCTAGTCTATCTGCTACCCCTTGTACTGGCTTCCACTAGCAATTGCAATTTTGCATGTTTTATTTCTTTTTTTCAACAACATTCATCTTTGTCAAAACAGATTGCTATATTCTGAGTATGGATTTATCTGTACAGATCCCATTTCAAACAACTAGCTAAATAAAATGGAATATTTTTTCTCCACACTGTTTCTCCCACACTGTTTGTTTTTTCACCTGGAAGCCTGAAAATTTATTGATGAATCCAGATTTGTACTTACAACAGCTTTTCCAATAATTTCTATAGTCATGTTCTCTGTGGTTTGTAATAGTGCATGAAAGAGGAAAGGGAAAGTATGCAAATATCAATAATAATTATGTTGTCTGTATGCAGATTTCCTGAGTATTTCTTGAAATTAATATTTTTAATTACTTTTACACAATTGAGGCAAATGTAAAGATGCATCTTAATATTTTTGCAATCTCTACTGAGTTAAGCTGCACAATTAAAGGAGTACTGAAAATAAAAGTAATGTATATACCTAGAAATATGTTTGCCTTAATATTTACATGTTTTACAATTTAATCAGTCAATCTCCTCATTCAAAATGAAGGTTTCACTTTTAGGATAGATCCAACAGCTTTAATCAAGTGCAGTAATGCCATAATTGATTTAAGAGAAGTTTCCAGAACTAAGACCTCATACTCTCGAGTATACAGAGCTCTTTAATCAATGATGTTTGCCTGCTGTCATGTATTTTAGAGAAGATGTAGTTTAATTCATCCAGGACTTCCACTGTTAAAAGAAATATGTTACCATTGACTACACATTTGAGAGATAAATCTATTATTAACACTCATTCCTCAGTGCATCATTGGTTTTAGAATCAAGTAATCATAGAATCATAGAATCATCTAGGTTGAAAGGGAGCTTTTAGGTCAGTTCTGGCCAAAACTACCACTAAACCATGTTCTAGGCATCACATATGCCTGTGTTTCAAGTATCTGCAGAGATGATGATTCAATCACTTCCCTGGGTAGCCTGTTTGCTAACATTTTATATTAAGAATTTTTTTCAAATATCCAGCATCCCCTGGAACAAATTAGGGCCATATCCTCTTGTTCTTGTTACTTAGGAGAAGAGATTAACTCTCACCTCACTACAGTCACCTTCTTCTGATAGTCTTTGTTGCTCCAAACTTGGTCGACACCTATTCCACCACTTGGACATCCACATGAACAACAGATGCTGTATGAAATTTGTGAGTCAAAATCTGACTGTCCATGGAGACACCTGTCCCCTTGCCTTTCATATACCCCTGGCCCACAACCACAACAGGTAATTTTTCTGCTCTCCCCAGCATTTTAAAGAACTGTAGCTCTCAGAGACCATCTGAGGTGTATCTTCATCCTTCCAGACTTACGAGTGTACAATTGGAGCTCTGAGATGCTGGATCTTAGTGTCCTAAAGTGATTCACAGCACTGCAGGCATTTTCTGCTCTGCATGTGCTCTTTTTGGAAGCAAATGAAACAACAGGCCAAAGACAAGCCTCCAAGAGCTATTGACACATTGTCTGTTTCACTAAGGTTCAAATATACTGCAGCAGGATGCAGCAACAAAATTCACACCTCCAAACTAAGATGCTTTCATATATGGGTTGACCCATAAGCCAGGAGAGACACAATGGATGTCATCCATCGTGGCCTCACTCCAACACAGTCTTCCTAGGCATTTATCTACAAATCAACCTAAAACCCATCTCCAGAAAGGATCAATCCTTATTATAAAACATCATTTACTCAGAGCTGTAAATTTAAAATACCCTTTACAGAAATAGACTGGCAAGTACTTTTCCCCAAAAGAACTGACAGCTGTCTGTACCCCACTAAGCTACAGGGACCATTTAAAGGCAGTTGGTTATTCAGAAACAAGAATCTGCCAGTAACTGGCATTCAATAAATCACCACTTTCAGCTTTGGTTGCTCATTCTCAGATGCAGAATCTGAACATAGATTCATAGATTTTTGAGGCCAGAAGGGACTGCTCTGATGATGCAGTCTGACTTTCTGCATAACACAGGTCAGGAAACATCACCCAGAGACTCCTTCTGTGGAGGGAATTATTCTGGCCTTCTATTTCAGATGTTGCTGTTGCAATTGTTGTTGACCACTGAAAAATGCTTATCCCATAAAATGCTGTGCACATCACCTTACTGTGAAAACCTTCCAAGACTGCAAGCCATGCTCTTGGATTGTATTTGTTTATAAGGAGACGGAACAAGGGAAACAATCTCCACAGAGAAAATTCAATGTTGTCCACCACCTTGTGGGAAATACAGTGCTCCTGGTGAGGGTGAGAATAACGAGAAGCACATGGATAATTTGGTATAACCCTGGCCTTTCCAGTATTAAGAGTGGCAAGATACTGCACTGAAACCAGAATAAAATAAAACCTGCATTCCAAAAAACAGGGTTACACACCTTAAATTTTCCCAGGAGACTAGAGATTTTGTATGTCCCATTTTACAGAGAGAGGAAAGTTTTGTAGGAAGAGGCAATACCTTTTATTAGACCACCTGTTAGTTTTTGGGGACAAAAAGGGCAAGGTATCAGACATTCAAGCCCTTTCTCACATCTGAAATATGATTTTATTGATACCTGCCTCAAGATATCTCGAAGGACCATGGAGTTTTTTTCTTATTTCATACAGAGGAAAACTTGCATGTTGTCTGTCTGTGAGTCCCACCTAATTGCTTTTGAATCAGTCAATCAATTTCAATCACGTTGTCAGGGGTAGGGGTAAAGGTTTTGCAGATATTACATTTTCTCATGTTTAAAGAAAATAGATCACAGGTACCAGACGGACCCGGATGGATATCCCTACAAGGAAAAATTTCAGGATGATCATAAGACAATCCACATGGGTGAGAAAAAGAGGAAGGTGGTTTTGATCAATTCTAGAGCATGGTACTATTTGTTTTCAAATCAGATTCCCTTGAAAGGATCTAAAAAAATAATCCAGGTGTTAAAACCAGCTTCCTTGAGACTGCCTCAATCACTTTTCCCAGTTCACTGTCCAAATTGGCAAACTTTGCTATTTTCCATACAGTAATTGCAAGCACTTTTTCCTTAATCCGTGATTGCAATGGTGATAGCTCATGACTGTGGTTTCTGAGAGCCCCAGATAAATTCCCTTCTCCAAACATCTAACTGCTGACGGGTGAGCTTTGCACTGGAGCACAGATAGGCGCGATGAATCAACATCTGTGCTGCTGCGTAAGATGTGGCAATGACAATCCCTATCTCAAGAGACCCTTGCTGTTTACCAAGGAATGGGTTGAGATCTAGGTCTGGAGTTCCCTCGGGTAACAATCTGCAACTGGGGAAGTTCCTCAGGCTGTGATTTGCTCTGAAAACCCTTTTTTTCACCTTGTCAGACAAACCCTGACGAGAAGGGAAAAACAGCACAAAAGGTGTTGAAGAGACAGAAGGTGTCAGAAAACAGTGATTTGACAGCTCATGCCTTGTGGGCAACTGTGCTGACACAGGGTTTTCCTCTCTTATCAAGGTGTTTTGTAGTCTTGTCTCATTCCCTGTGTCCAGTAGCCTTCCCTGCTAACCTCCCCTAAAGGCTGATTAAAATGCAATCTTGTTCAGCTTCTCATCCATTTCCTCTTTCTCCTACTTCCACCTTTCCCTTCACAAGCAGAACTCCAAGATTTCCTCCTGCTCTTAACACTTCTTCATTGCAGATCTGCTTTCATATTTGATATCATTCCTGGTGAAAAACTATCTTATGTTCTCAGCTCCAGACTTGGATTTTTCATGAACTGGTTTCCACTCTCACCTTCCTGTGTGATTGCAGGTAGGTTGTTGAGCCTTGCCTACACAACCCTTCCTTGATTGAGGTCAATAACCTGTTACTCAAAATGTAGGTGTGCAGGAGACCTACCAAGTGTTAATTCCATGTCTGGTTGTCTCTGTAAATGCTATCAAAGGGATAGGCTGAGTTAAACTCTCAGTCCCGAAGGGCAGGTAAAGGGTCTCCCACAGAAGCTCAAGGTGATACCAGGAACACTAAGGAAACAAGAGCAAGAGTAGCACCTGGTGTTGTGTGTACTGGTGGGGGTCCTCATGCGCAGCTCTGAGGAGGAGTGAGAGAAGGGGCTGCTGGGTGGTGGACGTGGAATATAAGAAGGTAAGGAGTCAGAGAAGAGAAATAGCTTGGGTGTGCCTTTTGCAGTGCTTCTATGGTATGCTCCTACTCTGTATTCATTGAAACTGGAGCTTCCCCCGCTGCCTGCTGCAGTTTGACTTCCTCTATATATAGCTACTCTACCTACTTACTTAAGCAGGAACAATAATTTCTCATTTATGAAAATTCGTGCATGTTCAACACAAAGAAACACATGCTGCAATTAGTCCTAGTAAAGATAATGGTGTTCCCCCGGGTTCTTTTACAAAATTGTAATGGTGTTGCAGGTACAAAATTTAGTGTTTGACTCATCTGAAGAGATTATGAAGAGATAACCCAGATTATCAGATCCATAAGCATACTATTTAATACATATGACTAATACTCAACTACCAATACACAGGTCTCTGAAAAAGGTGTGTTAAAACAGATGGTTGGTTAGGAATATGGATTTTCTGTCACACGTACAATATCAGGTAGCTTCAAAGCATAGTAATAAAATGTAATAAACTGAAGAACCTGCAAGACTCACTCCAGCAAAACTTTTAAAAAACAGTACCCATATTATAATCATAAAGAGTGATACATTTTTTGGATCTATTTTGAGAATTAAGTCAGCTCAAGGTCAATTGCTGATCAAGAACAATGGAGAAAACTAGGTGAGATAATTTTAAAGCTCTTTGAGTAAAGACACAGATCCAACCTTTTTGAATGGTTATTTATAAGAAATTATCTCAATTTACATAATTCAAGTGTTTTTTCCATTGTACCTTGAAGAGGTTGATCTACATATGAATTAGAAGATACTGTGACTCTCAATTTTCTCCCCAAATTCTCCAAGACTGAAGTCACACATGGAAAGCATGTGCTATGGAAGAATGACCTAGCAGTCATGAAACTTATGTTTCCAAGGGAGTAGCTCAGTGTTTCAGGTGATACACAGTGCAGTCTCCAAAAAGGTACAGTTTATCCCAAGGAGCAACTGCTGAGATTCCTCTAGTGGGGAATTAGGCAGCCCAACACATTCTGGACTAGCTGAACTCCTCTGGTTAATAACCGAAAGCCACCTGCAGAACTTCAGCAAGCACTCTTTTGTCCTCTTCTAACAAGCACACTCTCTCACATATAGAATAGCAAGTTTCACTGAAGACAGCCGCAGCTGTCTTCCCTTTCCCTGCAAATGAAAGGGTCTGCACTCCTGCTACAAAATGGTTATCAAATGCAGTGTCAAAGCAAGTGTTTCCCCTCCATTGTAAGAGGCAAGCTGAATACTTTCGGCACAGCTTTCAGTGTCTTCAGACCCAACTGCAGCTGCATACACTCCAAACATTCTGCTGGCGGCTTCCTGTTTGCATTCCTGAGCTGGGGAGAAGGAGGACATTTCTTTCCAAGTCTGCTGCCTGCTCCTGGTTTTCCAGCTCTCTCTGTCTTTCTGCCTCTCCCTTTGTTCTTCCTTTAGGAAATCTTTGAGATTCATGAGCATAACAAAAATCTCTTCACTCTGAACTGTGCTTTTAAATTGGTTGGTTGTTTCAGAAAGGGTGGTGGGGGGTGGGGTAGTAGGAGAAACCAACAAAAACCACAGCTACTCTGGTCATGAGGGTGTTCATTTACACTAGCAGTGTTCTCGTGGTAGACCAAACCCTCAGTGCATGTGTGTGCTCGGGTGTGCATGGCTTGCACTGAGATCAGGAAGCCAAGCACTGTTCAAAGACACAAATGCCATTGTCTGCTGCCACTGCCAAGGAGGAGGTTTTGCATTCACAACTGTGTTGAGCACGCTCTTTCTGGGGCTTTATACCCTCACCCGCTGTACTCAGGAGAGCACACTCTGCCCTCCAGGAGGGCTCACTGGGAGTCAGACATGCACATCTGAGGTCCAAATTAATGTCTGAATCAGTGCGTGTGACTCAAGGATGCAGTATTGGGACTGACAGGCCCTGACCATCATTTCAACTCTCACTGCAGCTATGAATACTGATGCTTCTCCCTTGTGGTAATTTTCCTTGCTTGTCTCTGCAACCATGAGGGATCATCTTCTTTCCTCCCATCTCTTGTTCTTCCCTGTTTGGGCAACCATTTTTTTGCTGCACCTCCTCTAGCATTATTTTTAAATGTTTCAGCCTTATATCCAAAGCATCTCTAAAATTCCTCAAAGAAAAGAACTTCAATAGTTTTGCAAAAAATCTTGAGTTTCATGTTTGTCCATGATGCTGCAGGCAGATCTCAACTAGTGGGTTAATGTTTCTTTTATAAAGTGAAGACACCTGATTTCTGTCACTCCTTGGTCTAAAAATGCACCATCAGCCACGACTTCCTAAACAACCATATCAAATAGACAGAGAAAAGCAACCAAATCGGTAATTAGATTCCACTGAAGGGACACCAGCTCTACACCTGCTGTCCCTGTCCTGCTTTCAGGGAAAGGACTTCTGCTGTGCAAAGAAGTCTCTGGAGTAAGTGGGTCAGATAAAGTTACAGCAACTTGGAGGATTCTGTTTCAGCTGATGCTTGGGAAAAGAGTTGACCCAGAGAAGCTCTTTCAGGAGGTGTGGAGAAGACTCTGGCACTTGATCTCAGTCAGCATTGCTGAATTATGCTTCAGCAAGAGCACTGGTAGGTGTCTGACTACAACATAAATGGAGGCACAAGTTCTCAGAGTCACCCCTGCATGCAAGCAGGAGCAGGACTGTGGAGCACAGCTGTACAGACTATGGCAGCTCCAAATACTCTTTGTTGCTGCTCTGTAACTGAGGTTGTTGTGTCCTCTGCACCTTGGGAAAATGAGTGGAAAATAACATATTTGTGTAACTGCTGGCAGGCTTTGCCAAAGCAGCTGCCATAGGCTCCATGTCAAAGCACCAGGGGAGCGCCTAATCCCCTTAGAAATTCAAAGGCATGTGAAACATTCTGTCATTACACTGTCTCTCCTCTACTCATCTCTTGCTCTTTGACTCTTCTGCATCCAGTTCCAGCTTCAGACAAGAGAAGCAGAGTTCAGTGTCAGCATGATAAAATTGCATTGTCTCCAAAAGAAGAAAATAAAGGCTACTGTCAACAACTGGCATTAATTGGATGGATGGGTCAAAGAGGCAGTTTTTTCCCACTGCAGAAAGCTGGGACATAGAGGAAGGGAACACAAGGGGATCTGGGGAGATCCTACTCCTACCTTGGGCAAGAATTACTGTACATGTGTCCTGTGTTGTGAAGACCAGCTGAGGGAATTGCAGCGAAAAAAATAAGTGGCCAGTACTCATAGTTGTGGATCTTCATATCTGTCCAACAACACTAGACTTGGGAAACACACACTGGTTTGTACCAACTGATCCTCCAGCTTGGAGAATTTTATTAGCTTTCCCTGCAATGTGGATAATAGAGTCCAAGCAAACAACAACAACAACTTTTGCACATAGGGGGATGTAATCTCTCCACAAAGTCAGGCTGACTTGGCACCACCATTTTTGCTCTGGTTGAGCTAGTAAAATTATTGGAAAGCCAAGTAACTTTAGTGAAAAAATGTGATTCAATTTTGGGGCACTCTGCTAATCCAGAAACAGCACTGAACCCCATTTTCTCATCAACAGCGTTGCACTTGGGCAGTTTTTGACATAGCAGGAGAAATCTAAAAAAGATTCAGTGATTTGGGACTAAGGTGTATGCTGATCTGCTTCTGCAATCATGGCTTGGAGACAGCAATCTGAGTTCCTGATGCTTTTGCATTTTGAAGGCAGTGAAGTGAGGCCCTCTGACAAAAGTATCACCCAGTGTGTTTTTATTACCACATAATCCATGCCTTTGCCACTTGTCCACATACCACTCCTTAATGCAAACCTCATGTCATCCTGCTCTTTTCAGGTCCTGATTAACTCTAAAATGCCCAGATTTACAAAGCTAGTGGAGAAACAGATCCTTTGTAGTCAGGAATGTAGAAGGGGAGGGGAAAGGGGGCAGAGAGAGAGAAAGACCTCAAATTGCTTGCTGCTTGGAACTGATAAAATTAAAGTAAAAATATGGAAAGAATTGTGCTTCATTTGATGTCTTCTGTGTGTACAGATGAAACAACACTTGATATTATAAAGTATTCCATATGAAAGGATATGAAATACAGAATCAGACAGTTACCCATTGTTCTGGACAGCCAATGGTGTCAGTAACAAGTTTTTAAAATTATTCTTCTGCTGTCTGGAGGATGGAGAAAGAAGTTTTCTGTGGTCCCTTGAGTTTACTGGATGAACATTGACAAATGCAGTTGACTTAGATTAATTTTAAATCACAGATCCATCAGGTAATCTCCTAGGAAATAGTTTGGGGGTATTTCAGAAACACAATAAGCAGACAAGTGCTGTTTCAGCTTGCTTCCAAAACTGCACAAGACAAAGAGACTTCCTAAATAATAGAAGACCGCAAGACTGAGACTTGAGACAGTTCATTTCATAGGAGGCTTAGTAAGATTATTTTCAGGAAAGTAATTGAAGTCAGGCAGGCTACTTGGCTTTTCTGAGATGTGACCCTATTATCTGTGTCATTATCTAACATATCCAGAGGTTCTGGAGAATATCACAAAGCATGCTCAGACTGAGAGTTCTGAGAATTCTTTGTGAGGGAGTATCAGGAACAGCTCTCCACCTATTTTCTGCAAGGATATACAATTTTTGGCTGAATTAGTACTACATTACACTGAAGATGTACCATAGTATGTTGCTTGATACAAAAATGGCAGCAAGCTCTCTATGACTGTCTAAGTTTAGTCACTGCAGTCTTCCTCTGAATCTCATCAAGTGAAACATAGTGGATATTCTTGGTCATGTTAGAGCCACTATTAAACAAAGTAAGTTGCACTGCTACTGTGTTATAGCAGAGAGCTTAACCACAAAAAACTTTCATGGGAAACTTCTGCAGTCCCATCTATTATAAGATGCTTGGCATAATGAAAATTTGGAAATTTGCCATTAAGTTGCAATAAGTTTAGCAAATAATGCTGACAGGATTTTAATGCTGATAGGAGAATGCCAGTGCATTCATAGGATCATCAATGTAATGGATTCTGGCATTCCCCTCTTATCATCTTTACTATTACCACTTTAATCCTACTGTAAATTAACCCAAATTTCTTCCAAAGCTCCTAAACAACTATTGCTTGCAAGCCACCAGTCCCATCTACTTTTCCATTGAATCAATATATTACAGCAGGACACATGTACAACTAATATATAGGCAATTCATTAAATCTGTATTGGACATTCCTTAATAAATGTTCAGACTCTATGAAGTATTACTTTAGACTTCATTTTCTGCCACTGGAAAAGTGCAACCAGAAACACACATTGTCCCAAGCAAAAAGCAGCATAGTTCCTCAGTTCTTTTAAGGCCGGGCTAGGCAAGGCACTGAGCAACCTGATCTAGTGGGAAGTGTCCCTGCCTATGGCAAAGGGGTTGGAGCTAGATGATCTTTAAGGTCCCTTCCAACTCAAACTATTCTGTGATTCTAATTGTTACGGTTAACGCAATGTGATGGATCCTGATTTCATGTAAATCATCAAAGGCCCTTAAAGGGAAAGACACAACACCAGTGCATACTACTGATGGATCTGCCCTTAGACCTGCCCATTTAATATTGGAGGATTTTATTGCTTACTAAATTGTAGTCCCCCATCCCTTTATTAATTATTCATTCTGCTGACCAACCTTCCCTATGCAGTAGCAAGAAAATCTGTAGGTTAGATCTAATTTACTCTTTTAACCAGTTTACTCCAGTATCAAGTATTTAAATTGGCCTCAGTGTGCTTTCATATGTTACAGCCATATATCAAAGCAATTTGTGCAAATGCCAGCTGAGCAGCCAGCTATATGTATCATGTATTCTGAGATTACACAGTTCCAAATGCCTTTGTAAAGCAAACCTTTCATGAATAAATCAGGAAATACCCTGATGCATGCTTTATGTAGAGCAAGGTATTCTATTTAGGTCACGGGAAGGTTCTGCCAGGTTTGCTAAAATGAACAAATCCCCAGTGTCTACTCTCACTCCACCACATTTCATAATACAAGCAAACATCTCCAACTCACTCAGTACTATGCATTCGTAACTGCTGATGACCCTGCACTTGCTAAGCATTGGCTTGATCACTTGAAGCTCACATGGCTTGCAAACCAGCAGGCAGACTACTTGGGTATCTATGGCTGCCATATTCCACACAAGGACTTGATAATGCAGAAGGAAAAGATTCTGCCTCTTTTCTACAGGAAGGAACCTAGAACATGCAACTTTTCTGGAGGGTTGGAAGAGGAGATGGCAGCAGGCAGGCAACATAAAGACCTCAATGTAGTTCATGATTCTTCTCCAAGGAAATGAAAGATAGATGAGAACCAGCCCATTAAGTGTGGAGTATCTAAACAGGATAAACATAAGGCTATGTAGTCATCCATTTCCTCTGCCTCGAATTCAAGATGCAGTTGGTCTGGCCACTCTTCCTGCAGAGGAAATGTCTATGATAAAGTTCCAAGAATTTCCAGATTTCCAGATGGGCTGAAGTGATAAGTTATCTAGAGTGGAGAAACAAGAAACTAAATGCAAAGCTTGCTTTCCTTCTGAAAGATCTGGCAATAGACAGGGAAAATAGTTTTTTGGGATTTTTTTTTAAATCAAGAAAAGAAAAAGAAACAAGCAAAGTTAAGGAGAAATAAATCATATCCTACCAAAAATGCCAAACATAGAAATTTTCTTTCTTCAAAGACATAGTTACGAGATAAGGAAATGGATCCTTGTATCAGTATACTGGTAAGTTTCCCCCTAGAACTCATAGAAATGTTTCCAACACCAGTGAAACCTGTGTGAGTGGACAAGGGCAAAGACTGACCCTCTGCATGGTGCTGCTCCTACACTCCCTCTTACCTCAATTACTCCTTGCTTAGCCCATGAAACTGCCCATCCACATCTCCTACATGCACAACCTGACACCCCCTAGCCCAAGCATTCTGCATGTCTATTTGCCGTCCTCGCTTTTCTTCTCATTTCCCATCACTCTGCCACCATCATAACCCTGACTGCATAGTATGTTGGCAGCCCACACCACTAGTTCCCCCTCACCCCTCCTTCTGCTGGCAGGTACTGTGTATGAACGAAGGAGAGCAGCAAGGTGGGTCTGCAGTGACCTTGAACAAGACAAGATGCTTTTATGTGCCTCAGTTCTCTCCCTGTGAAATGCAGGTTATAGTCTCTTCTATAAAGCACTTCAAAGTCTTTTGATCAAAGAGGTCATGTAATACCCAAGCATCACAATTAATAAGCTCCAAGCCCCCTTGGAGAGCTTTCCCTGCTTCCAGACCCCATTATGACTCCCCTCTTCCCACAGAAAAGCTTTTTCCCTTTGGCAAACAGCTGTCTTACTACCTCACTGAAGCATTTGGATGACCTGATTATCAGATTCCAGCCCTGAAAGAAGGTACCAGATTAACACAGAGTGCTTTGTGCATGTCCAGTACTCTGCTTTCAACATTATTTGTTAAAGCTTTCTGGTTGTTTGGAAATTTGTTGGCCTGTCTACGTAAGAAGCATTGAAATAGATTAGTTACTTAAACAGCACAGTGGCCTGTGGAACATCTCCCTTCAACGAATGGGAAATCTTCAACCAGTGACACTTAGAACAGAGCATAAATAAGTTGAGGACATTTTCTTAACTATTCCAGGCTGTTTTTAGATCACAGTGGAGAGCAAACTGCTCTTTGTACCATTTTTGTCTGTTTCATGCCTTTCGTTCTTTTCCTTGATGTAAATTCAACCTGGATCAAGTCTGAGGACCTCATCAAGACTGAAGAAAAGAATAAACCACATGAAGGCAGAAACAAAGTTCAGAAAAAGTAAACCTTAACAATATTAAGAAAGGGAAATACAAAGAGAAAAATATTAAATCTGAGCTATTGAAAATAAAACAGAATGAAAAAATTAACAAAATTAATAAAATCAGAGTGACAGTACCAACCCTGCCATATCAATTATATTAAAATCAGTTTACTTTTATCTTTATTACTTTTAATCTTTCAGAATCACTGTGAGGTTCCTATTACACTTCAAAATATATATTTTTGTCTAACAAAGGCAATGCAAGCCTTTGTTAGAAATAATAAAAAAAATAAAAGTTTTTATTGCAGAATCCTTGTTTTATTTTTAATTAACACATTTTAAGGTCTTTTTCTTTGCCTGTCTGAGTCTCCAGAGCATACTTGGGAAATGTTTTCCAGACTCACTCTTACAGTAGGCGCTAAAAACTTGCCTGTTTCAAAATGCAAGCCAAGATGCTCTGGTTTCCAGGAAGTGGATCTTGATGAGAAACACCAAATGCCAGGAGACTCATGATAAAATCACTAGTGCCAACAATGCTGCACATTGAGATTTTTTTTAAATTAGTATTACCTCGGGGATTAGAAAATAGTCCCCAACTATACACACTGCGACTGAAAAAACACTCTGAGCACATTAATCTTCTCACTAATGATTACCGATTTGTATTCTAATAGGGCCTGCAGGACCCAGACAGCATGGAGGTCCCGTTTTTCTCAGGTGACGTGTGCACACAGTGGGACATCAAGAAGGCTTACCAACAGCAAGGCAGGCTGGCAGTCAGAAAGCAAACCAAGGCACACATAGTTGAACTGTCTTACCAGAGATCACACAGCAGGTCTGTATTCCCGTCTCGTGGAGACCCAGAACAAATAGATACAGCTCTTAAGGCTCGGGAACGGTTTTAATTACTGTCAAGCCAAACTAAGATAAAAAGAATATAGGCTGAGTGTGTATATTCTTCACTGTTAAGCTGAACACCAGCTGAGATAGGGAACAGAATTCCCTCAGGAGTAATTTCTTGTTAATTGCACAACTTCAGGCACTTTCTTGGAAGTCCTTATAAATTGCAGACATGAATTATTACAGGATGATTACAACCTCTTCTGAAGCATCAAGTACTACACTGGTGGAGGGTACAACAGGGGGACATTGGCTACCCATTGGCATTTCTTGAAAATACCAAAATGCCTGTGAAGAGCTATGCAATGCTACTGCAAGGTCTCTCTTTTGTGTCAAGATGCGAGTTGTATTTGAGTAATAGCCCAAGCAGCTTTGCTTCAGATCTTACTCTTATTTCACACAGATGTAATCCCGCTTTTGTAATCCTGCCTGTGACCTCAGAGTGGATAGAGGCCACATACACCATGCTTATCAAGGAATGGTTGAATTATTATTCAACAGATGATGGCACATTCGCTCTAAACCAATATACTTTTGTATGTTTAAATAGGACACACTCTCACATATGTGCAGAGATACACTATTTTTTAAGCAGGGATGATAACAGTATTCCTTTTTCTAAGAAAGAACACAAATTTCAGTGTGTTTAAAAAAAATGTTCTATTCTTCCTCTTCTTCATTAATATCCACTTCTGATCCAGTTGATGAGAGACTTTAAGGAATTGCTGGGTATTGGCTCTTCCAGTTTTTTCAGTCTTTGCAAATATGTCTTTTGTCTGGCTGTCTATCTGTATTTGTCTGGCTGTTACTTACTGAGCACATGCCTAGTTCTGATCTCCTAGTTCAATAGTAGAAGTGGAAATCACCCCATAGTCCCTGGCTTAACAGGACAGAAATCTGTGTGGTGTGCCTCATATGGGAGTCACTTTTTGCTGAAACAGGAACATCTAGCCAGTAGTCACCTCCACCTGTGCAAAGACAAAGTCCCCCTTCCAGCAGCCCTGAAGTCACACCACACCATTTAAGGCTGGTTGATATCCTTGTCTCTTTTTTCACTAGCTGTCATTCATTTACGCTGTAGTCCAAGCTACTGTGAAAGGTGAGAAACCAGAGGACTGTCATCTGCTTGACTTTGTTTGCAAAAGCAGCAGTTATGTACATTTGTGTCCAACAGAAGGCCAAAGCAACCACCAGTACAAAACAGAGAAGAGACTGAAAACTTGTGTGGTCAGATCTTCAGCAGATGTTCAAAGACTCCATCAGATTCTTTGGAGCAGCTGAGGGTATGAGACATAAATTCCCTCCTATTCAGCATATCCGATTTTATTACTAGCAGCACAAATTGAGATTAAGCAAGTATATTTTCTGGCTGAAGTCCATAATAGTACTTTTGAAATAACAGATTTTTCCCTGGTCTTTCTGAAAGCAGTAGTGAGTTCTGTGTAAATGACAAAGTGTGATTTGACTTTTAGGGCCAGGGGCAAAATGTTTGGAACAGGAATGTTGTGTGAAGAGAACTGGGATAGAGGTGTGTAAAACAACTCAGTGCTGGATATAAATATATAGAAGCACTTCCAATGTGATTTTATGCCTTTTAAAGGCCACTTGTCCTGAAATACACATCCCTTCTATAATGCAGGCACAAGCTATATATTTTTACAAACCTAATAAATGTTCAGTAGGTGCTAAAGTCCTGATTTTGCCTTTTGTGTTTTTGTTTGTCTGAAGAGAGGCACAGAGGTTGAAGCTACAGTTCCTAACACCTCCTCTGTCCTACCAGGGCTATTGGCTGACACATTGCTTACTGATGGGATAATACTTAATAGTCATGAAGTTAAGGTTCTTTAAAAATAAGGACAGGTGAAAGAATGGCAAATCATAGAACAGAACCATAGAATTACAAAATCATAAAATCAGTTGAGTTGCAATGGACCTTTGCAAATCATATTGACCAATCTCCCTGCAGTGAGCCAAGAAATCCTGCACTAAATCAGGTTATACAGAGCCTCAGGAAGCCTGGCCTTGGATGTCCTCAGGGATGGACTCTCCACCACCTCTCTGAGAAAACTGTTCCAGTGCTTCACCAGCCCCATGGTGATGAATTTCATCCTAACGTCTAATCCAAATCTGCCTTGCTCTAGTTTAAAACTGTTGCCCCTTGTCCTATCACTCCATGCCCTTGCAAACAGTCCCTCCTCAGCTTTTTAGTAGGATCCTTTCATGTACTGACAGGCAAAGCACACTCGTCATAGTCAGCTTTTTGTCCACTGCTATCCACAAGTCCTTTTCTGTAGGGCTGCTCCCATCTTCCTCCAGTACATGTTGATAAGGATATCCCTGGCCCAAGTGTACCACCCTGCACTTGGCCATGCTGAATTTCATGAGGCTGGCACAGGCTCATCTCTCTGGCCTGCCCAGGTCTCTCCAGTGTGCCAATGGCATCACTCAGCTTGGTGTTTACTGCAAAGTTTCTAAGAGTGCATTTGATGCCACTGTCTATATAATCAATGGAGATATCAAATAGCACTGGTCCCAGTACAGGTTCCTGAGGGACACCACTCATCACCCCTCTCCTTCTGGACATCAAGCCATTGAACCATGTGACCATCCAGTCTGTTCCTTATCCACCGAAGAGTCAACTCATCAAATCCATCTCTCACCAACTTAGAGAGAAGGATGTTGTGGGGGACTGTCTCAAAAATCTTCCAGAAGTCCACAAAGAGACAATATTCATTGATCTTCCCATGTCCACTGATGTAGTCACTTTATTGTGACACTAGGCTGGTCAGTCCAAAATTACCCTTGGTGAAGCTGTGCTCGCTGTCTCGAATCTCTTCCTTGTCCTCCATGTAGCGTAGCAAAGCTTCTTGAAGAATGCTCCATGATCTTCCCAGGCACAGAGGTGAGACCAACAATTTGGTAGGTGCCAGCATTCTTCTTTCTACCCATTTTGAAAATGGGCATGTTGTTTGCCCTCCTCCAGTCACGAGGCCCTTTACCTTACTGCAGTGATTTTTCAGAAGTCATAGAGAATGTCTTGGCAACTATATCGCCAATTCCTTCTAGAATCTGAGATTTGTGTCATAAGGTCCTGTGGACTTGTGGATGTGCAGGTTTCTCAGCTGTTCCTTAACCTTGTTTTTGCTTATAGTGGGAAGGAAATTTGCTGCCCCGGTCCCCATCTTTTAGTCTGTCAGCTTAGGCGGGGTGAAGTGAGAGGCTGTCTGTGAAGACTGAGGCAAAAAATCATGGAGTTTCTCAACTTTTGACTCATCTGTTGTTACCAGTTTTCTGTTCTTGCCCGTCAGGGGCAGGACACTTTATTTAAGCTTCCTTTTCTGGTTGAAATATCTATAGAAGCTTTTCATGTTATTCTTAGCATCCCTCACCAAATTCATCTCCACCCATGCCTTGGCCTTCCTGACCTTCTGCCTACAGGCAGTGTCCCTGAATTCTTCCCAGGATATCTGTCCTTGCTTGAACTGTCTGTGCCGTTCCTTCTTGCCTTTTAGTCTGAACAGTAGGACTCAACTCAACCATGCCAGTCTCTTCCCTTCCTTGCTTGCTTTTATCCATCTGGGGATCAAGAGGTTTTGCACTCTATGGAAAATATCCTTGAAGATCTCCTACCTCAGTTCTTCCTCTTGTACTCATGTACTGTTTCTCAACTGTTCCTATTGAGAAACTCCTTGAAGAAGCGGGATTTTACTTTGCTATAATTCAGGATGCTCCTTTCTTTATACAAGTCCTTTAGGACTGTGAATTCCACCAACACATGGACACTGCATCCCAAGCTAATCCAGTACTGACATCCCAAATGAGCTCATTTGCATTGGTGAATATTAGGTCCAATACAGTGTCCCTCATGCAGAGCTGTCTATTTCCTGCCTAAGAAAATAGAACTCTAGGAACCTCCTGGATTACCTACATCTTGATGCGTTGCTTTTCCAGCAGATGCCAGAATGGTTGAAATCCCCTAGAAGGACAAGAGTCTTTGAGCGTGATATCTCCTGTATACAGAGTAAGAAGGCCTCATCAGTAAGTTCTCCTTGATCAGGCAGCTTGTTGTAAGCACCAATCACATGACTCCCCTTGATCTCTAATTCCTACCCATAAGCTTTCCTTTTGGTTTGGGAACATCTCTTCACACCTTATCCATTCCTTAGTATAGGGAATGCCTCTCCTACTTCATCTGTCCCTACTGAATAGCTATTGACAGTCACACTTCAGTCAGAGGATTCATCTCACCAGGATTCAGTACTGGCCACTATGTTTTATCTTTCCAGCAGTGCAGGACCTTCTAACTCTTCCTGCTTGTTGTTCATGCTCTGTGTGTTCATATAGATGCCCTTCAGCTGGGGAAGTGCCCCTTGAGATTTTTCTTGGGTGTCACTCTCTTTACTCTGATAACCTCAGGAGCCTCTCGCCCATCTGCAAACAAGCAGTTTTACCAGCATAGAAACATAGAATTGTCTAGATTGGAAGCTACCTTTCAGATAATTTAGTCCAAAAATCAGCACACTTAAGTCCTTTGTGAAGTAAAATCCATGTGTGAAGCAGCTTGCCTGTCAAAGCTTCCTGCATTTTGATATTGAATTGCTGGACGGACAGGACAGAGTTCCTGACTCTCACAAGGAGAAACCCTCTTTCTTCCTTCTAGATTGTTCTTATAGTAAAACATGAGCCACCATGAGAAAGCCACCATGAGTTTCCATGGGAATTCGTGGTGGCTGCACATTGGCATTTTCAACAATGAAGGCTGGGTGAGCTCGGTCTCAGGCAGGTGGGCTCTGACTCTGCCTAGCCTAGGATACGTGTGAGTGAATTCTCATATGTACTCCTGTCCCTTTCATCTGCATTAAAAACCCTGGCTGCAGTGAGCACCCATCAGGCCCAGTGTGAGCATAGACAACAGCTTTTCTTCCCTTCTTGTGGCCTATGGTATGAGGAGTAGAGCTTTGAACATTCCTGCAGGACCCCCACGGTACCCACATGCTTCAGCACAAGAGACCTATCAGTTTTGGTCTGATTGTTTCACTTCAGGTAGGATGCAGTTCATCAGAAGGACTCATCATGAAAACCTGAAACTTTGTCTCATTTTAACCAGTTCCTCAAATTTTATTTTTTCTTCAGCTGACATTGCCTGCCTTGGAAAGTGTCAAGTACCCCTAACAAGTGATTAAGATGGGCAATACTGAACTTCACAAACAGGCTGCCTGACAAGTCTTCCCCATCAGCACCCGACTTCAGAATCCGCATTCAAATGACCAGGGAAGCTGACTCTATTGACATCTGGCTACTGTTTCAGCACATTAATTATCCTCTTGGGTTCTCTCATCTTCAGCTGCTTCCATACAGATGCCATCTCATCATTTATGTGCTCCAACATTTTCTTCCCATCCTGAACAACTGAACTCTTTTCTTCTTGCATCATACTCCTGCTTCAGCAGATGGATTTACCCTGCCAAATAGGCCTACCACATCAGTGTTTGTCTCAGTAACATCTTGAGAGTACACTGAGCTAATAAAAAAAATACTGTTTTTTTTAACACGTGGATTCCAGGACACAGCTGCATCACAGTATACTCTATCCAAAATGATAAAGGGATCACTAAGAAAGAATACCCATCAGCAGCAACTTCAAAAGAATAATGGGACACAGCTTATGCTGTCGTGCAGAAACCTTATTGTGGTGTTGGGACAGCCGGAGGCAGCGAGAAGACTTGCAAATGCGACATGCCCCAGGAGGGATTCAAGCCTAGCTGAGCTCAGTAGAGGATCTGACATTCACCAGGATGCAAAGCATGAAAGAAGCCACTGATTGTGCATGAAAATAACCTGAGAAATTCCAAGTAAGTGAGATAGGATAGATTAAGATATGAGGGAATGAAATATAAATTAAGATCCTTAGTGTCCTGTGTCATGCTTGGGACAGCTTTGCTAACTAGAGAAGGGAACTACTAAAAAGCAGAATGCTATGAATTTTAGAGTGTGGTTGCTGTGACTTTGGAAACCTAATGGTGAGCCCTCCAAAATACTGACAGCAGGCTCATTTGGATTTTGACAGAGCAAGGACAATGGCTGGAGTCTCTTCTGGAGAGTAAGTTACTAGTGCCGACAGTTCCCTACACCTTAGGATCGATAAGTCTAGTGAGATTCCTTGGCTTGGCAACTGCTCTATTATAATTGCAAAACCAACAGTTTTCATCAATAAATCAACCTAACAAGTAACCTGTCTAGGTCATCACATCATGATGATGCAGCAAGTAGTTTTCTTCACTTCACAGTTACTGAGTGCACAACATAATGTTACTCTTACATTGCATTAGCCATATCCAGGTCTTTCAGATGCTCTGGAGTACACAGAGAAATTCACAGGTGCTACATGTGTGTGTCAGGAATAATAAAATATTTCTCTTACAGTATCCATAACACAAGATTTTACTAATTTAAGAACCTATAACAGCTTTGCAAGGTAAAATTGTTATAGTGGGTAAGAACTGGTGAAATGGTGACACAGTTCTCCTAAATCCAGCTTCAGAATTAAAATGAATTTGGGAAAACCCCACAAAGAAAAAATCCTTTGCAAGAAAACCCTCAAAGAGGGTGTCACAAAGGAAAAGCTCACCAAACATCAGCTTGCAGATGACTATTATCAAGATAAGCAAATACCACTATCCTGTATCACTAGTAGGTACTGTGTCTCCCACCTGATGCATCTGTCATGCAACTCATCTTACAGATTTCATAATAATAAAATTACTTCTCAGCATGTTACAGGTTAGATATGGAATATGTAGCTGATTGGTTTATGACATATTTTCCTGAAGTTTATTCACAGAGGCAGGCTTAAAAAACATGGTGACTAATAAACAGGCACTAACATTAGGCTTTGATTATAGCTGAGAGGCCATACTGTTAGACTGATCTGTAGGAATTCTATCCATCAGTAGTTATCACTCAAGTCTTATTCTAGTCTAGATATTACTGTTTTGGAGTCCAAAAATAGACAAAAACCATAATCATACAACATATGGAATGCAACTTTCTTCGTATTTTATACTTTTTGAAGTTTGAAAAGTCCTAAACCACTGGACAAATGTCTTAATGCATGACACTAGAGGAAGTCTTTCCATTCCAATGGAAAATATGCATTTGCTCCTTCCTTTGACCTGTAATGTCTTAGCTGAAAGAAGTTAACTTTTACCACCATACTTGAATATTGTAGTGTGAAATTCTGAAATAATAAATATTTATCCTTGGGGGAGGAGAACCAGATTTAATGTACACAAGTCCATAGTATGTGTTGGGATTTATCCATGGTTGGTGAGGACATAGAACAGTGTCATTGTGAGCTTGCCCGCAGATGTCTCTAAAAGGTCACTGGAGCTCAGAGGAGATTTCAGCAGACTGCAAGAAAGCAAATGTCATTCCTGCTTTCAAAAGGGGCAAGAAGGAAGATCCAGGGAATATCAGGCCAATCAGCCTTGGTTCAGTTCATGGCACAGCCTTTGGCAGTGGAGAACTTCTTCCTGGACACTGTTTCTGTACAAGTTAACAAGAAGATGATTTGGAGCAGCCAGGAAGAGCAATTCACAACTGATCAACATACAATGAAATTACTGGCTTCATGGACAAAGGGAGAGTAGATTATGTGATTTATCTTGATTTTTACAAGGCTTGTAGCACTGCCTCCCATTACATCTTCATGGAGAAACTCATGAGGTACAGGCTAGATACATAGCCATTGAAGTAGACTGAATGCTGAGCTGCTAGGCTGAGAGGGCTGTCTACTCTATGGATTTATAATGCATAATATCTTAATTAATTACCAACACAATGAGACATGCTTACAGACTGCACAAAACTGTGTGAAGTGTATGGCACACAAGACAGGTGTGCTATCATTCAGAAGAACCTTGACAGGCTGAAGAAATGGGCTGACAGAAACACCATTATCTTCAACAGAGGATAAAGGCTAGTTCGCCACCTGGGTATAAATGCTCCTTCATGCGGGAGGCCAGAAGCCTGAAAAGTAGTTTGGCACTGAGGGATCTGGGGGTCTTGGTGGGTATAAGACTGATCATAGACAACTAAAATGCTATTGTGGCAAACAAGGGAACCCTTGGTGCCTTAGGAGAAGCATTGTCATCAAGTCAAGGGGAGTGATACTTTCACTCTATTCAGCCCTGAAATGCTGTGCCAAGTGCTGTGTTCCTCAGTACAAGAAAGAACCAAATTAATGTTGGAGTGCAGAGTTCAAGAGAGTACTGAAGAGAGGTTTACATAGACTGAAGAGAACCCAGCAACAGGTCGTGAAGACGATTACAAGACTGAATCATCTGTCATATGGGGAGAGGCTGAGAGAGCTGGGACTCTCCACTCTGAAGAGAAGGCTCAGTGGGGATCTTATCAGTGTGCATAAATAAGGACCAGAGGCCGTAAAGAAGACAGAGCCAGCCTTGTCCCATTGTTTCTCATCAATAGGCAAGAGGTAATGGACACAAACTGAAACACAGGAAATTCCATTTAAATTTCATAAAAAAAACTTTTACTGGAAGGATTGTGAAACACTTGAGCAGGTTGCCCAGAGAGAGAGAGATCCCAGAGCCTTCTTTTCTGGAGACATTCAAAATCAGGATGGAGAAAGTCCTGAGACATCTGCACTAATTGACCCTCCTTTGTAAAGACAGTTAGCTGGACAATATCCAGAGATGTCATCAAATTAAATCATGCTATGATTCTGTGATTCTGACTGTACCTCTTCTTACTACTGTTATTCTGATTATACTTCTTACCTAGTTTTCCAGTTGGGTAGATGCCAGAATGCAAGATTTCATGGTGACTGTGAAAGATTTGTTTTGCTCTTTCCTCTTTCCAGGGCTTAATTATGTAACAAAAGGGAATTAACCTATTATAAACTGACAAAAGCCTCAAAGACTCAGTGTCAAGATGAAGAAAGTGAGAAGGAAGGGAGAAGCATGTTTTCAGCATGTATAATTTCATGCATCTTACCACACAATTAAATATTATTGTAAATGTGATAAATGCTGATTGCAAACAGTTGTTCTGTTGTATAAACTACACAACATGTAGTTGAATGTCTGAATGTGTCCTTATAGCAAACCACCAAATGCCAATTTCAAATCAACATGTGCAGTCATCACCACAGCCTGATACCATAACCATCACCTGCTTTGTGGTATCTTCAGCAGAGTCAACTCTTGCCTGCTCTTTAGCTCAGTGACCAGAAAAAGATATTTCTGCATTTGGGTCATCTTGGAGATAGGTTCCTCCACACTCCTAAGTAGATTTCTGACAGACAACACTGAGACTCCCATGCCTCAGCTGACCTGAGAAGTAAAATAGGACATCTCATGGCCCATGAGTGAAAGAAGTTTAGATGAACATGACTGCCTACATCTGCATTCACATCTGTCAGTAAAACTCTTCCAATGTTAGCAATGCTGGCAAATTTCAAACAATCTCTGTATTACTTTTTGAAATTAGGATGCTTAATTTTGGCTGTCCAAAGGGTGACAAATCGATCCCTCTGCTGCTGTCTGTGTTCATGTAGCCCTTATTAATCTCAACAATATATTGAGGGTGTTCATGGTGCTGAATGTACATCTTCCTTTTATATCTTTACAGGTGAAATAAAATGTAACACTGGCCATGTAACAGCTGCCCAAAAGCCTCCATGTGATTTTACATTATGCTCTCTGCGATTGCTCCTTTTTTTGTGTTTGCTTTGTTTCAGTTTACATATTTATTCTGCCTTCATGTGATGTCATTCATAGTGCTGAAGATCTATTGAACTTATCTATCCATCATTCCTTCAGCTCAGTCCGATTCACTTTGCAGCAGATCTGAAGTTGCCTTCCATGTATCAATTAGCTAGAAGGCGATGTAGCATGTGCAAATAGAAAAAAAATTACCCCTTGTCTTTAGGCAGCTCCTATTCTCTTCTGAATTTAGAGACAATCACAGAAGTCAAAGCTAAAACATAATGACTTGTAAATTATCTAGTTATGCTCCCTGAACTATTCCCTGTAATTATAGCCCTGATGTGTTCAGATTCACTTCCCTTTGGGCACTGTAACTGACTTAGCATGACTCTTGGACATGTTATGATCAGTGTTGAGGTCAGTGTTTTTCAAAAGAAAGCAGTTACCTTCCAGTATCTATGTTCTATTTTCACAAGTATTCTGTGGTTCTGTGCATTAGTGCCCACTTGCCCTGAATAGCTGCAAAACACCCTATAGTAGGCGTGCTTTACACAAAAATGGAGCATCCATATTACCTTATAACAAACTCAGAAGTGCTGCTACATTAAATAGATTATATTGAGAATTATACAGATTATTTTTTTTATCAATTTCTTTCTACAATTGTGGCGTTGATGAGGAGGAGTCAGCTTAGAACTCGCAAGCTTTTTTTTTCAGAAGCTTAGCATACTTTCTTGCTTTTGAAGGTTACACTGGAAACAGGCTGGATGGAAAATAAGCTGTACCACCTACATTTGTGTGAATATACATGTACTTATTTTGGGTTGGAGCAATCAAATCAGCAAAGGTAACATCCCAACTCAGCAGAAACTGTAGTATAGGAATGTTTTCATAGACTTTCACGTGTCAAAACCACAAGCATATGGGGAGATGCAGAAGTTAACTCTTCTTTTGCTCCCTGACTTGTCCAGTTCGAGTAATCATGTTTGTGTGTGACCTGGGGCCAGGGACTGATGCAGTCACAACTTCCAGGTGGCTGGAAGCTACTTGCTCTCTCATCCCAACGTCTGAGAGCCCTGGCAGCTGAGAGATGTCCATAGAACATAGACACCAAGGTGTTGATCTTGATCTCTCTGGGGACTTGAACTCCACCTAAAAATAGGGGAACAATTTCAGTGTATGGTTTTAGTGTGCCTAGCAATTCTCTCTGTTGCAGCATCTGAGGCTGGCACACAGCTGATGAGATCTTGTCTTAGTGGAGTTCAGGACCAAATGGTGCTGGAGGTTTATAATGAAACTATTCACATTAACTGAGTGTAATACTTTTTGGACAAAGAAATAGCTTTAACCACACTGTTTCTGAGATTGCTGAGGAAGAAAAAAAAAGGCTCAAACTTTCATGTGAAACTCAGTATTCTGCTTGGTGATGCTTAGAGACCATTTCCATTACATTATTTATTTGATGTGAGTCAATCTAAGCTCTCATTTGTCATTCAAATCTCTGATATGCTTCTAGTTTCCTTCTTTGCCACAGTGCTATGTAAAGACCTGTTTAGAAACACAGGAAGGCCAAAGTGGACAGGCTCACTCTTCTAGACAATGTGATCTATTTTTCTCAGCTGTGTGTTATCCAAGTGTGTTCCTGTTACACACCATTTACTGTCTTCTGAAACTCTGCTGCTGGTGCAAGGAAGGTAACTGGTATTCCCTACAAATATTTTCTCATCTCTGCTGGCACCATTTTCACTTTTTTTTCCTTTTCTGCTGCTTTGTATTCTTTGACTAATTTAGGGATCTGTGATGCAATCAGATAAAACAGCCCCATTAAAAATGAAACTTATTTTATTTAAGGTTCTGAGCAACATGAATGTGTCACTTGACTTAGGGTTGAAAGAGTTCTATACCTCTGTGACTAGGAAAGATCCAATTAATTTAAATTACATTTTAAAAGACAAGATACAAAAACCTGTAAGAACAGGGATGAAGTGTGCTTTTCAGTTGAGCCCTTCACTCTACCTAATTTCCTCTCTTGTAGAAATAATACTTCTACATATATTTGTAATATGCAAAGAGGAAGACTATGTGTTATTTCACCAGCTGCTGCATGTTTCAGTGGCATGTTGTTGCATTGCATGTCCTTTATCAGAATCCTTTGGGATGTGCAATGCACATCACAATAAGAATCTGAGGATGATATAAATAATTACAACATGTGATGCAAACCCACTGTTACAAAGTCAATCTCCCAGCAAATTCATCAACTCAACACATGATGTACAGTACCAATTTTATGTAAATTACTCATCTAATCCTGCTGGGCAAAATTACTCCCTGATGTAAACTCTGTTAAATTCAATGGAGATACATCAGGAATTCATTGTTTTGCTCTTAAGATCTGAAGACACAATTTGTATATGTTGTTCATCTGGAGGCCACGATAATAAGAAAAAGAGAGAAATCATTGTATTCTGAGTATCATAGGTATTAAATTCTCTTTTGTTTAAAATAAAAGGCTACCTCAAAAATTATACATTACTGTGTTACTGTTTTACAGATTAACTTACAAAATTACTTTGATTTATGAAACAAATCAAACTCCATAACTAACAACTGAATTACTCTAAGGCAGTAAAAGCATGTCAGTTACCTGGAAGTCTAAAAGCATGTGTAAATGGTCCAGCCTTTATCTGTATAAATTATTTATGTTTAATGACCTAATATGTATAGAATCTAAATTAAATTTGGATAAAAAACAATTGTTTGTGAAGTTCCTAGATATACCCAAACTTCATAATGCCACCTCAGCCAGGATACTAAACCTGAACACCCAAGACTCTGGAGGTAGAACAGCTTTAGGACATAGTGCCTTGAGATCTCAGGAGCCCTAAATCCTACAGATTTTAGGTTTGGTTTCTGTTGTCAGATCAAAGCCTCACCACCTACATTCACATTACATGCCAAATGGAGAGAGGCCTTATCTTTTACTTTGCTCCAGAGATCTTGTAGAAAGAGCATATTGTATGAGGAGTCCTGTGTTTCTTGATGCTAGATTTCTGTCCAGAGGGGAATAAAATACAGAAAAACAAAATAAAATAAAACTCTTACATAATTTTGAGGTTTTAGATTCAAACTTTCTTATATAACATTTAAGAACCATTCAAAATTGAGACTTCTTGCCAGAGAAGCGATGCTATTGCTTTGATTCAGCTCAAAGAGATCAGAATATTTTCAACAGCTTTCTGAGCACACTTCTGACCAAAGCTAAATAGGAGTGGTGAGTGATGTTCCAGGATTCCACAACTGAAGTCTTGAAGAATGTGGACGTATACCAGGGGAAGCAGGATCCACCCACAGTGTGTGAACAGCAGGTTTGGGAACACCTGAGAAACTTGGAGGTGCACAAGTCCATGGGACCCGATGAGATCCACCCACGGGTCCTTAGAGAACTGGCAGATGAAGTTGCCAAACCACTGTCCATCATATTTGAAAGGTCATGGCAGATTGGTGAAGTTCCCACTGACTGGAGAAAGGGGAACATAATCCCCATATTTAAAAAGGGAAAGAAGGAGGACCCAGGAAACTACAGGCCAGTCAGTCTCAACTCTGTGCCTGGCAAAGTCATGGAGCAGATCCTCCTAAAAGGGTTGCAAAAACACATGGAGGGTGACACAGAGGTGATTGGAGGCAACCAACATGGCTTCACCAGGGGCAAATCATGCCTGACCAATTTGGTGGCCTTCTATGATGGAGTAACATCATCGGTGGACAAAGGAAGGGCAACTGACATCATCTACCTGGACTTGTGCAAGGCATTTGACACTGTCCCGCATGACATCCTGGTCTCCAAACTGGAAAAGAATGGGTTTGATGGATGGACCACTCGCTGGATAAGGAGCTGGTTGAATGGTCGAACTCAAAGAGTTGCAGTCAATGGCTCATTGTCCAAGTGGAAACCAGTGACGAGTGGTGTTCCCCAAGGATCAGTACTGGGACCAGTGCTATTTAACATCTTCGTAGGAGATATGGACAGTGGGATCGAGTGCACCCTCAGCAAATTTGCAGATGACACCAAGCTGTGTGGTGCAGTTGATACACCTGAAGGAAGGGATGCCATCCAGAGGGACCTTGACAGGCTTGAGAGGTGGGCCCAAGCCAACCTCATGAAGTTCAACAAGGCCAAGTGCAAGGTCCTGCACCTGGGTCGAAGCAATCCCAAGCACAGATACAGGCTGGGTGGAGAG
Source organism: Turnix velox (assembly GCA_013400935.1). NCBI lineage: Eukaryota > Metazoa > Chordata > Aves > Charadriiformes > Turnicidae > Turnix > Turnix velox. Next base: position 36,829 of record VZTY01031766.1, read on the forward strand.
TGGCTTGAGTGCAGCTCTGTAGAGAAAGACTTGGGTGTGTCAGTTGATGACAAACTCAACATGAGCCAGCAGTGTGCACTCGCAGCCAAGAAGGCCAACCAAATCCTGGGTTGCATCAAGAGGAGTGTGACCAGCAGGTCAAGAGAGGTGATTTTACCCCTCTACTCGGCACTGGTGAGACCCCACCTGGAGTATTGCGTCCAGTTCTGGAGCCCTCAACACAGGAAGGATATTGAGCTATTGGAGAGGGTCCAGAGAAGGGCCACGAAGATGATCAAAGGGTTGGAGCAACTGCCCTATGAGGACAGGCTGAAGGAGTTGGGGTTGTTCAGCCTGGAGAAGAGAAGGCTCAGAGGGGACCTCATAGTAACTTATCAGTACCTGAGGGGGTCCTACAGAAAGGCAGGGGAAGGAATTTTTAACATAATATCGGATGGGAGGACTAGAAACAATGGATATAAATTAGAGGGGGATAGATTTAGACTAGACATAAGAAAGAAATTCTTTACAGTGAGGGTGGTGAAATACTGGAACAGGTTGCCCAGGGAGGTTGTGGATGCCCCATCTCTGGAGGTGTTCAAGACTAGGCTGGACAGGGCACTGGGCAGCCTGGTCTAGTGGGAGGTGTCCCTGCCTATGGCAGGGGGGTTGGAACTCGATGATCTTTAAGGTCCCTTCCAGCCCAAACTATTCTATGATTCTATGATTCTATGAAAACTCTTCAGCCTGACTACTGCTTAGTCAACTACTGCTTTATGTACAACCACTAGTTTTGTAGCATCCTATTATTACTTTCAGCCTACTGCTGAAGATAAAGGAATGAGTCTAAAGCACTGAAACTTGATGCAATCTTTTCATTTTTCTCTAAAGTTAATGGAGACAGAATCAAGCGTTGAGGTACACCACTCATAACCACAAGAAGAATCAGGTTCAGCTGAAGGTGTGTCATGGATACTTTTAGGTATGTCATTGAAAGGTACTTGAAAGAAAACAAAAAAGGCAGTCATTGGCCACCGGAGTTTGCATGAAAAAGTCATCTAAAAGCTTTGTATATTGGAAATGTACTTTTCTTTGTTTCTTTCTTTCTTTTTAATTATATCTTTTGCCCTCCAGATGGTCTACTGTGATGACATACACCTGTTCAGCGTCAGCTATTACCCATAGCGACATATGGCAGTTCACATATTGCCTAGGCTGTGGGGATCTGGGATTCAGGTCACCTGGGGTCTGTTTTCAAGTGGTGTGATGGCAGCTGTGGGAAACATGATGGCTGACAGAAAATTGCTGTTCCTCTCACCAGCAGAAAAATTTAGATGTCTTAAAATCCAGCAGCTGTACCTTAAATCCACCATATAGGTGCAGACAATGCAGTAAGTAGGTTCTCCAGCAAACATAGCACAATGGAGGTGAAATGCCATCACTGTATGTATTTTTAGTGGTAAGAGTTGCTTGATGTGGACAATGTAGGCTGTTATGGTAACAAATCTTGAAGTGTGCTGGCTGGGGAGGGCTGAATAGCTCACAGCATAATGAATTTGTGGACCTCTGCCCACTCCTAGAATAACATCTGAAATTAAATCTTTGTAGATACTGAAATGTGCACTTGATTTCTCGGTTCCTCTGGTACATTTAATTTACGTGGGCTGCTACAATACTATAGCAATAGGATACAACAGAAGGTAGCTTAAGAGAGAAAGCATCTGTGGTTTTCTAGAAACTGGGCTGCTGGAAAAAGGAAGATACAGAAAGCAAAATATAATTACATGCATGTCACATCTGTTTTCTGGTGGGTCTGTTGTTGTGAAATAATTCATCTAGCTCTGGAAAAGAGATTGTTTTCCTGATTTTTCCAGGAGAAACAAAGGAGGAAACTCATGGGTGACACTGTGTTTTTGAGATGTTCTGCTAAATGTTGTTAAGAGTTTTAGATTAGGTTCTGGTGAGTAGCTGAATTTCTTGGATCTTCTCCGAATCAAACAGAAAATGGGAACTTTTGAGAGGCCTATCATACCTTCCACATTTCTAAAAGTGACCAGGCACTTCCTTTTCTTCCCTGATGGTTTCTTAACCTGTATCTGTAACTGAGGAGGTCAGCTGCAATGCAGTTTGAGACAAATCTGAATCAGAACAACATGACTTCTGTAAAACCTTATTTTGGGCATCCTTATCACTGAATCCAGACAGCTGCACAATGAACTGTAGAAGAAATGCTTTGAACTTTAAGAACAGAATGTCTGATTTTTTTTCTGTATCTTCAAATTTTCAGTATTTATTCAGTGATCCAGACTAAGTTTAGCCCTCATGCATTAGAACTTTTGTAGCCATGGAACATGCTCTTTTGTTGTGCTTGTGGTGGTCCTGACATTCTTCTTTCAGCAATAAATATTGGTTAATTCTAGAAGAGAAGATCCCTACATTTCTGATTTTAAAAACTACTTCTGCATGTACTATACTTTGAGCACAGAAGTTATTGTAAAGGAATAAAAATGTTGCTAAAACAAATACAGTATTTTACAACGTGGCACTCCTTTGAAGATATTGTCACACATTCTAAGTTCTTGGTCTTTGTCCTTCTATTTCTTATCTGAGTAAAATAATTTTAGAGATTTTACTCAGCAGTCAAATTTTGTAGACATTGTTTAAGTGTACGATTGGCTTAGGTAAGATAGTAAGATAGAAGTAATCAAAGTTGTCAAGCAAAAATACTTTCTAAATAGCAAATTATCTGTCCTTTTCAGTAATCATTTTCATATTTTTGTAATTTGCAATGAAAAAAACCACTTTGCTGGTTCAAATAATACAAAGATTTCACCCACAAACTCCCAGATGTTCTCCTTATTTCCATCGGTTTTGTTTGTATAACTTAATGGTGCTGAAAGGAGAAAAACAATGAGAAAGGAAGAGGAAGAAAGAAGCTGTGAAAAATTATTCTGACAAATATTTACATCTCTTATAAAGCTTGAAGTGCACATACTTAAACAATGTTCCTACAGCATCGTATATGGCATCCTCTTCCCATCAGTTTCACGTAAGATTGTATTCCTGGCTATAACAAATTAAATCCAGTGAAATGTGTACAATTACTGATGCTTCCCAGTAGTGTGAATAGCAAAATGATGAGGGAAAAATGAAGGCCATTTTCTGGTACAATATGAACAGATGATCATTTTAATGTGTTATCTTTCTAACAATCCTTGTATTTCACATTTTCATGCTGCTAAATTAATAAAATCAAAATGAGAGAGGAAAACCACTGGAAGACCTTCTTAGCATCAGGCAACTGAGTAATTTCAGTTATGGGTCATCCATTCAGAACTTTGAGGAGTGCAGATGTTTTACTTTCCAGTGCTGGATGATAACCATGTGGTGAGCGTCAATCGCTCCATGTTTATGAAATGGTATCTGGGTTTAATTTCTGCTGTCTGTCAATTGCAGCCTTTGATCTTGGCCTGGAATTTTTTTTTCCACTTCACTCTAAGTGACTAGAGGCTACTGCTGTCACTGACTCTTCAATTTCTGATTTCACTTTGCCAAGATGTAAAAGATTTATTTACAGGAATTCTCGCAAATATGATCCTTAACTGCATTTTTTTCCTCTACCCTCAAGGTATTTTGTAGTGAGTTGTTGTAGGATTAACCTGAAGTAAAATACCCAGCATCAGGCAGAATGGAGGAGTGTCTATGTGGACAGATGTATTTAAGCAAAGAAGTTCAGTCCTAATAACTAATTGCAGCTGGGACTTTAATATACTCTTCTTTCTTGAATCAAACTGAAATTCTTGGTGATATGTATTAAAAATTATGGTTTAAATTTCTGATGATCAAGTTACATAGATTAAAGTAATGGATACCAGACTCTGCATCAATGCAGGTATAAATATGGATGAAATGAATGTACATTACACACTGTTATAAATCTTTGTGTTCAAGGAAAAGCATAAATCTCCATCACCTTTTCCTCCTTGGGATATGAAGGGTATGGGTATATTTACAGTCTTTCCAATGAAATTACAAGCTGAAGTAATTTGTTTGTTCTGAAAAACTTCTGGGTTTTTACAAGCGCTTGAGCAGAATTTTATTTACAATGGCATATAATTAAAACACAAAGTAATTTGAGCTGGAAAAAGCCATGTGACTTTCCAGACATGAAGACAGACAGGATCATGGTGTGTTCAGAGACATTGACAAGTGTGGTGTTTGTAGAGGTTTCTGCCCCTGCAGACATTTGCCAGGTATGGCATAACCACATCTCTTTTCACTATTTCCTTTCAGTGTCTGTCAGTGTGCAGCTAACAGTGGCAAATAAGAGGATGTGGTGAAGCCCTTTGGTTAGAGGGAGAGGTCTGATTCTAATCTGTGACAAACCACTCACTTTGTGTGTGCTACTGGGGAAAGTCCCAGAGCATTTTTTGTTTTGGTTTGATGTAGCCACGGGGACTTCAGCAAATATTACAATGCAGCTCTTTAATTCTGATCTTAAACTAATTTCTGATGTGTTAGGAGATAAAGACCTGAGTTCTGACTTCTCTGTACAAAGTCATAGCTCTTCATCCAGTTGAATATTCCCCCTTCCTACTGGATTTCAGATGGGATCAATGCCCAAGGAGAAACACCACCCTGCCTCATCTCTTTGGTAGTGGTGTTTCCCATGGGCTATCACCAGCTTTATGTAGCTAGAGAAGACAGCCTCAGGAATGGCATTGTGTCCACAGTCACAGAATCACAGAATTTCATGGATTGGAAGAGATCTCAAGAGATCATCTAGTCCAATCCCCCTGCCAGAGAAGAGACAGCCAGATCAGTTTACACAGGATGCATCCAGACAAGTTCTGAGTGTCTCCAGAGAAGAAGACTCCACAACCTCTCTGGCCAGCAGTATGTGCTATGTGAACAGTGAGCCTTTGGAATGATCAGCCCTCTTGTGAGGAATCTGAATTCCTTGAGACCCTCCAGGCTGAAGGCTGACAGGCTAGTTCCATAATATGTTCTAGGTTTTGGATGACCTACTAGACAACGAGAGACAGCAATCTAGGATAATTGGAAATATCATGGGAATAGGAGAAGAAATGGTTTGTGTTTTTTTTGGTAAGTGATTTTGATCCTTCAACACAAATGGCACCGCTTAAAGATAACAAGAGCTCTCTAGTTAGATTCTGTGGAGAGCAATTAAAGAGCTTTTCTGATGCCTGGCAGCTAGCATAAAGCTTTCTTTCTCAACAAAGATGCAGAAAATCAAGCTCCAACCATGAAAGTAATAACTGACTGAAAACTGACCATGATTTTGAGCCAAACTCTCTAACATCCTATGATGCAGTGTCGGGAAAAATGAGCTCTACTGCCAGGGAAGTACTTGTGGATCTCATAATCTATGGCATAAATCTTAATGGTGAACCTAGCTCAAAGCTACATTGCAAAATTAATTTCTTTATATGTTAAATATTTTTTTTATTCTTGTATTACATGTTTCAAGGAGGTTTTCTCACTAAGTAAATAAGCAAGCTTAGGAAGCATGGTGGAAAGAGATGGAAGCGTGTTGGGAAGGAATGGCATAGCTCAGAGGGTTGTGATCAGCTACACAGAATCTAGTTGGAGGCTTTTAAATAGTGGAGTTCCCCAGGGATCAATATTGGCTCCAGTTTTTTCAAGATACTCATCAATGACCTGAAGAATAATTGATGATGATTATGATGATGACACAAAACCAGAAGGCTGTGCTAACATGGAGAGAGACTTGGACAGGTTGGAGAGTTGGGCAGAGAATAACTTAACAAGGTTCAACAAGGGCAAATGAGGGATATTCCACCTTCGGAGGAATAACCTCATATACCAGACAAGATCAGAAGCTCTATAGAAAGAGATCTTGGAGTCCTAGTGGACAACAAGTTGACCATGAGCCAAGAGTGCCCTTGTGGCCAAGAAGGCATTTAAAAGAGTGTGGAATATCTTCTCTGGACATATTCCAAATCTATCTGGATGAAGTCCCTATAACCTTCTCTAGATGAAAGTACTTTGTCAGAGAGGCTGGACTAGATTATATCCTTCCAGCCCCTACCATTCTGTGATTTCTTTATCATGAACATTCTTTCTACTACTTCCTATTTCAGAAAAGTATGGCTGCTGCACTGTCAAGCACCACAATTTCAAATATATGACAATGTAATTTTTAGAGTTCAGTTATTCTCTCCATTTAGACTGCCCTGAGTGCAGTTCTTGCAGGAATGCTCCAGCTTGGGAGTTTGAGCTGCTGTGGCAGAAATCTGAGTTACCTTTGCAGCAACTGGAAATTGGTGGAAACCACAGAAGTAAATGTATCAGTGAAACCATTTCAATGCCCAGCTTTTAAATATTTTCCTATAGATGTAGGAATTAATGTAACACCATGATCTCAGTAAGATCATTGCAAAATATTTTAAGAAAAAATAAAAGAAAAATTAAAAAAAGAAGTTTGATAGAACTTTTGATTTGGCCACTGCTTCATCTCCTGTGCCTCATCTACTTGCCAGCCTTGTGCCATGCAACTGAAAGTCAGGTCAAGTTTCAGAACGAGGAATGTCAATCAAGATGAAGATCTTGTAGCAGCATCTTGCCTCCATGCTTTGTCCTAGCACCAGAATGATGGAAAACAGCAAGAAGCTCTCAACACAGGGCTTTACTACACAGGGCTGTCCTAGAGGAGGTGCCCATGTGTAAGTACCTGAGTGCACCCTGTTGAGGACAGAGGTAGTAAGGAGCCTTGTGGCAGCCATAAATGCCTGCCGAACACTCCTCTGGGTTATTCATGCGTATTCTCTTCTTTCCCACAGTAACCTGCACTCCCAGTGTTCCTTGTAGGTTATGTGGCAGTGGCATGTGGAGGTGCATAGGCTTGAAGACCAAGGTTTGACATGTCTTTCATAGAATCACAGAATAGTTCGGGTTGGAAGGAACCTTAAAGATCATCAAGTTCCAACCCCCCTGCCATAGGCAAGGACACCTCCCACTTGATCAGGCTGCTCAGTGCAGTGCCTTATCCAGCCTCGCCTTAAACATCTCCAGAGAGAGGGCATTACTCCCTGTATTTGTTTTTCTACTATTCTGTAGAAACCAATGTCCCTTTCCTTTCCCTCTGAAATACGTGGCATCTCTCGTATTTCTCTGTCCTGCTTCGTTTGAGGCTCTTCCCCAGCCCAGCCTCTCGTTAAATGAGATGGCACATTTGTACTTGTCCCAGCCGGATTAGGTCAACCCCTAAGGCTGGATCTCCTGCTCTGCTGAGCACCTAGCAGCCTTCCTTGTGGCTTCTCATCATCACAGTCTTAGCTCTGTGGGTTGCACTGCTTTTGGTGACTGCTGATGTTCAGTGCCCAAATAACAAAGAAATTGCATTCTCTGAGGAGCAGAGACTTCTGCATGAAGTTTAGGTCACAGATTCAGCCTAAGATATCAGTGTAAGGCATGTCTGCAAAATGTAAACCAGACAGAAGTACAGGTAAGTGTTCTTTACATTCCAAACTCCTATACTGTGGTTGCATCCCTTCTAATTTACCAGAGCAAAAGAGGTGCACTCCTTTGCCATGTCCATTCAAGAGCTTATCAAGACAGGAGGAATGTCCCCTGTAACAAAAATTCTAGCTTGAGTAACCCTGTGCTGAAAATAGGGGATCCTAATTTTTGAATTAACATTTTAACCCCATATAGATTGGTGGCTGAGCAAGAGAGGTGATTCTACCTTTCTACTCTGCACTTGTGAGACCCAACCTGGAGTACTACATCCAGTTCAGAAGTCCTCAGTGTAAGAAGAACAAGAATATGTTGGAGATGGTCAAAAGGAGGACCATGAGGGTGATGTGAGGTCTGAAGCACCTCTCCTGTGAGGATAGGCTGTGAGAGTTGAGGCTGTTCAGCCTGGAGAACAAGATGGCTGCAGGAAGACCTCATAGAAGCCTACCAGTACCTGAAGGTGGGGTGGAGCGTTTGCAAGGGCATGTAGCAATAGGATGAGAGGCAGCGGTTTTAAACTAGAGTAAGGTAGGTTTGTATTAGATATCAGGAAGAAATTCTTCCCCATGACGGTGGTGGGACACTGGCATAGTTTGTCCAGAGAGGCGATGGAGGCTCCATCCCTGGACATGTTCAAGACCAGGTTTAATGAGGCTCTGAGCAGCCCGATCTGGCACAGGATGTCCCTACTCACTGAAGGGAGTTGGACAAGATGATCTTTAAAAGTCCCTTCCAACTCTATGATTCTGTAATCGAAGGAAAACAAGAGCTTGATTCACAGCTGAAAGACAACACTCAAACTGCCCATGAAGACAGAATAGGTTCTGTCCAAGCAGATTTCAGGCAGCCATGGACTGAGTGACACTTGGATCTCAGAGGCTGCTGGGGAATGAAGCAGCAGCCAGTTCTCCATCTGAATAAAGTTATGAGTCCAAGGCCTGAAGGGGCAAGGCCCTGTGAGTGACTGACCACACTACATTAAAATCTCTCAGTAGCTGCCCCAAACTCAGCTCCTTCTGAGCTTAGAGCAGATGCTTCAGATTACAGACTGGTCAAGAGCAATACCGGTCCCAAAAAGAGAGTTATCACAGGATTCAGCTTCCATAAGACTACTTTCAAGTTTGCAGTTCACAATGTACATTACAGCCATGCAGGTTCATGAACCCAGGTCTCAGAGGACATGCAGCAGTTGGTTTTTCAGGTGACTCCAGGGTTCATTCTGAGAGACAGCACACCCAAAATTTTGGTTTCCTGAAGCGGATGTCCAGTCTGTCAACTGAAGGGTTTTTTGGCCACTTTACATCAACTCGTTGAAGACTACTTCTCAATTTATGTGTCTTGTTCAGGTATTAGAAGCCCAGGCAATCTCTATGCCACTTCTCCATGGCATGACTTGCACAGCTAAAACACAAAACAGCAGCTGTTCCCAACACTGACATCCAAGACTGATTGAGTACCTGGCTAATCTTTGGACACGCCAATTTTTTATTTTCAAATTAGTATAGAGTTAGCCACCAGACATAAAGAGAAATTTCATCCTCAATTGTTTATTGGTTTTCTGACTGATTCCTTACTGCAAGTAATCAGCCTTCTCCTCCCAGAGAATCATTGTAAAGCACCACAGCTACGCTGAAAACAACAGCACTATAAAAAATGGCATTGTACATTTTGAACTATTTTCTGGGGAAGATGATGGAAGGCCTGTGATCAGTCCTCTGAGTTGTTGACAATTTTTGCTGTCTCCCCAGCAAAACAAATACAAGAGGTTATGCATGACTTCTAGCACTCGTGTGCATTGTGCACACAGCAGGAAGAGGTGGCCTAGTGGGTGGTAACACTCTCTTTTTGGCCACCTTACCTATGCTGTGAGATCAAATTTTCAATGCCACTGTATTTCTCACTGTACCTCAAGCCTCTTTCCTCAGTACAAAATATATTCAGATGACAGTCAGTAGGTTGAGTGACAATAAGGCAGTTTACATATTTCATCTCTTGCAAGGGCTTTCATGAGACAAACATTATTTTTACCAAATCCTGAGATGATCTCCCATTCTTTGCAGACACTGCCTCAGCTGTGACATTTTTCTCTCAGATTTTCACCATTTACCTTCAGGGAAGCAGGAGACATTGGGCCTCCCTGTGCAGAGTTGCTAGCCAGTAACGTCCTCAGAACTGCAAATGAACTCACCCTCCAGCGCTGACCCTCAAGCAGTCTTCTTCTTCCCCTTGATGAAGAGTCGGTCCCTCCAGCAACAACTCTTACTGTCTCATAGTAGATTCAGCTATGAAATTCCTGTTGTCCATTTCTACCTTTTATTTTAATAGTCTGTATTAAGCAGTCATGTCTCTCTTTCTTCATGCCCCATGCCCTTCCTGACACAAATGTACCTGATTGCGTGCAGATTCATCGCAAATATATGAATAGATTAATACCACAAAACAAAACCTATCTAGAAGCTACAAAACTCTAAGTAGCAAGTAGTGCAGGAGCTGGGACATGTCATGTTGTCCATCCCACCTATTAGCTTGGAGGAATTCAGCTCCATGGAGTCACAATTTAGTTCATTGTCTGCTGTTGGATCAGAGAGGAATTCTGGCAAACCGCTATGGAGACAGAAGGTGTTAACATCCAATGGCCCAGAAAAAGTTCAGTCCTCTCTTACTCTGCAGATATTATAATTTTCTATTTCTGTTTTCTTATTAAATATAAACCACTCTGTGTGATTTCATGTATTCATGCATGCTATAAAATATGCCTGAGCTAAGGGCTGTGGGAGAAATCTTGTAATAACATTGCACAAGTGATAACTTTTTTCTTCAGTGTTTAAAAATAGTGTATCTAAATTCTTTATGTCAAGAGATATTTAAATTGGCTCCTGAGAAGGAGAAGGATTTATTTGTTTTTATTAGTATCCCAGAACATTTTGCACCAGAGGGACCCTTGTGGTCAACATTTTGGTGTTGCCCAACAGTATTTTTATTCTTTGCTATCTGCTTTCAGGCTGCACAGCAGCCACTCTGGAGGCTGGGTTCTGAAAGAGTTGTAATGGGTGTTTATTGATTCAGATTAAATTTAAACATTGCTTGTTAGTTCTGTCACTGAAGTAGACTATCACCATGCAGCCATTAACTGAATGCTGAGGAGGTTTGACTCAAACTGTCCCACATTCTGTCTTAAGGTAAAAGCACATCTGGAACATAGCTGCTTTAGAACCTCTTTCCTCTGTTTGTGTTGCCTGGTCTGGCTGAGGTTAATGTAATTCTCCCCATTAATACAAATTCACTTTTTATATGAAAAAACATGGAAAGGATGACATGGATCACATCACTCTATGCTGTACATACTTCTCTATCTTGTGGATGCATGACAAATTAAAGACTGATCCAGTTATCAAATGCAAATCGAAGAGCCAATTAGCCTGCACAGGCAACAATTCAAATCTCTGTGCCTGATGTACATTTGTCACCTTATCTCAGTCTGGAAGTTCTACTGAACATTTATTTGGGTAGCATATTGGCATCTATTCCTGTTCCTTGAGAATACTGAGAATGCTCCTTTAATGCCAGGATAGATAGATAGATAGATAGATAGATAGATAGATAGATAGATAGATAGATAAGTAGCTAAATTAGAAATCTGGGTATTTTAAGTTTAAGGAGACTGTTCAGGATGACAGAAGAAAATGCTTGTAGTCAGGAGCTGCAAACAAGCCATTTTAGACTGGATCCAGTTAGAAACAGCCTTGCCCAGTCTTGCAGTCAGGCACATACAAATATATAAAAACACATTCAGATTTCTCAGCAACAGAGTCCTGAAAAACAAGATGCCTTGATTCAACTTCCTCTCCTTTTGGCATTTTTTAGCAGTTCAGTTAACAGCCTGGTTCCAAATATCCTATAAAAAGTGCTGTGTGGGAGCTTTTCGAGAATAAGTTCCTCATTCAGAATTGATACTTCAAAATAGGAATAATCTAGTTTTGAATTTTTCTGTGCCTCAGTTTCTCACCTGTAAGCTGCAAACATCCATGACCACCAGTCTTCCACAGTAGTTTAATATTTATACATTGAAAACAATGTAAAATTCTGAGACAGTTGATGTACATGAATGTACAAATGCATACACCCATAACGCATGTGCTCACACAGAAAGGGAAGTCTGCTAATAAGAAAACAGGAAAAATTTTACTTCAAAATCACCTTTTTGTTTCAATCTGAGAGAAGTTGAGTGTACTCTGTTTCCTAGTAATAATGAAACATCTTTTCAGCATGCCCAACAGGGCATATATTTTTGGACATGAAGTAACAATGAACTATGCCAGCAGCAAGACTGAAGCAATCAGGACATTGGTGGTGGCCCTGGAAAGAAGAGCACTTACCATTGTAAGCAAACCAACAAAAATATTCTGTCCAATAATGTATACAATAAGGAAATAGTACCAAGCAGAATGGATGCTTAAACTACTCAGAGTTGCATTCTATGGACTAGCAACAAAGGCATTAATCAAAGCATACCTGCATGAACATGAACTCAGCTTGAAGATCACAATGAATACAAGGGTACTACGCACATACAAAAGAAGAAAACACAATAGATAGAACAGGTAGGTAGCAAATTTTTGTTTATTTCGTTTTTTTTTTTTTCATCCTTTCAAGATCTTTCCAGACCTTTCTTTCTACGAAGAATTCATAGTTCCCACATATGTGAAAATCTCAGCAGATCTGGGAATCTGAAGCTGGCTCCAAGTCAAGATGTTCCTCATTTTTAAGAATTAACTCTGCAGCCTGGCATCTAATGCTTATTCCTCATTATTGATCAGTAAGAAGCTACAAGGTGTTCTGCCAGATTCATCAGTTAAGTCCTTCCTAAAGAAAGATCTACCAATCTCTTTGAAAGCTGCAAGAGAACAAATATCACTTAAAAAACATTTCCATAATCCAGCCTCCTCTTACTCCTGCTACTCATGTCATAAACACAAGTTCATTTCCTCTCCTAGATGCCAGACACTAAGAACAAGATGTTTTTAATAGTCTACACAATGTGTCTCAGGTGACTTCCTAAATGGCCAGCCCCACAACTCCTACTTGATATCTAAATGGCTATGGGTAGCTGCTGCAGGCTCTACCGCTACTCAGGGACATCCAGTTCTTCTTCTTAAATGACCCATTGACTTAATTTGGTGACCACACATGAATAAACAGTCTGTTGCATCACCTAGTTGCAGTAAAATAGAGTGGCACAGGGAAGAAGGAGAAAAATGTGCTTGAAGGTTTGAACTCGCTGTTTGATTGCATCCAGGCTTTCAAGCACACTTCAGTGGTGGGAGTGTATTTAACAGCTGTCATATTAAGAGGTCTGACAGAGGTCAGGGCTGAGCTGTGACTTGGGCAGCAGCACAGAAAGGGGTCTGTCAGGACAAGTTTTATAAGTGTTCTCTTTCCTTGCTCAATTGGTTACTGCCATAGTTATCAGCTGTTAAGGACAGCAGTTGGCCACGGCTAAGGATTCAGGATCTGCTATCTCCTAAGAGCAGGTTATATCCACAGCACCAATGCTTGATACTAGCTGATAATTGGTGTGTAAAGTTTTTTTTTGCATTCAGATACAACAGGTTGCCCACAACTAATGTGAAGTCTTTGAAGTTAAACCACTTTCTAAATTACTTGCTGTTAATTAAGATTTTACTAATCAGGACAGAAATAGTTCCAGAGTAGTCTGAGGGTTAGTAAGTCAATATCCTTTTGAACTAAAAAAGTGGAGGCATTGTGGCTTTAGCCAGAAAATACTTTTCAAAGACCATACAAGTCATTTTAGTGCCTTCTATTAAGTGCTGACTGTTGAAGTCCAGCATTGATAACAGGAAATGGCAGGAAACAGAAGCACGAAGTCAGCAGTACAAGCTAACCACATTTTGATAGCACATGCAGGAATAAAGGCCTCATCTTTAACTAGATCACAGACAACTAAATCTTCACCTTCACCTGATTTTGTGTATGTGTGTGTGTAACATCATGAGCTTCACACTTGGATTCATTTAGACACACTGATTCATTAGGAAGCCCATGACCTTAATAAATTTAGATTACCAGGAAGGGGTAGTTTATACCAGCCTCTTAGTCATAGAAATGACTCATGATATCCACCCACAGTAACCTTTGTTCAGTCTCTCCAAGTGTGCCAGGGCTTGTCAGCCTTTCACAAATGGAGTTCTTTGATTCCCTCAATGAGAGAAGGACATCAAGGAAGTCTGGTTGCAAGAACAAGCTCCCTACGTAAGAGATAAAACAATAACATTGACCTTGAGAAGCTGAGGACTTGTTTTCTCCAAGAACATGATGTACTGCTGAAGGGAAGAGTCTCACATGGCCTAAAGTGAGGTAAGAGTGCAGGAGGGGGGAGCAGGTCTTGTTCTCTTCTCCCAGACTACCACACTGCTTCTTTGGGAAAATACTCTTAGAGGAGATCCGCACGCAGAGAGACTTAGAGAGAACACAGGGATTTTGTTCTAATTCTGAGCATCTGACCACATTCAAAGGGGAACAAAAGTACTGAAGCAAATATGAAGATTAATTCCAAATGCAACCCCCTATATATTTGTTTTTCTTCCCACCTCAGGGACTTGCACCATGGTTTCAAAGCTATGGCAGGAGAGATTTCAAACTCCCTTGCTAACTATTTTTGGAGACCAATACTTAAGGCAGATATAAAAAATTATTTTAGTAATGCATGGCTTTGAGCAGAAGGACAAAACCACACAGATTTGAAGCTGACAGAGTCTTGTAAACCACATCTTGACAGTCTTTCCAGATTATCAGGAAGCCCCTGGAGGACATTTCAAAATCTGATATGGAGCACAGGATACACAGGCACCATAAGATATTACTCCTTTAGAGAACAAGATCATCACAAATAAGAAAAACTCCATTCAAGATAGCTAGTTTGGTAAAGTTCTCTTTTCCTCTGGCTCCCTTTTTACATGTGTATACTGCTTAAAACCACTCTTAGCATCTCCAAATGCAGCCTTAGAAGAGTTTGTCTCAGCATATTACTCAGTGTCATGCTTCATCTCATATATCCCAACCCACCAAGCAGCCAAGCCATCATCATGAGTTCAGTTTTCAAGTAGGTCATGGGAGACTGCAGGACTGTCCAGTCTTATAAACTGTTCTTTTTACTTTGCAAAATGAGCAGAAGACATTGCAGCAAGAGAATGAGGTGGTAGAGCTTGCTTGCTCTGGGGCAAGTTGATCCTCTGAATCAGTTCATTAATTTGCAGCAATCTGAAGAACTGCTTCATCACCTGGCAGTTAAAAAACCGTTTCAAAGTCATATAAGGGAAACTTATTTAATTTCAATTTTGCCATTAGAGAAAGAGCTAACTTTAGAGTATTTTGTCATGCTGCTGCTGTGCCACCAAATCCTCCCAAAATTCTGAAGTCACTGGAGAAGCTAGAATCTGAGTGGGGCTGTTGAAAGATGCTCACTGGGAAAATCTGCATAAGAAAATATGCAAATATATTAGTATTTTAATGTACTGATTTTTTTCAATTAAATGATTCATGCTAAAAAGTATTTCTCATCAATTTGAAACAATGTTCACTTCCTTTCAAATCAGAAGAAATTAAAATAAATATAACCCAGTTTTCCTGTTTATCTTCTTAGTCAAGGAGAGGGAAGAGGCAAGGTATGAAAGGAGGAACAAAACAGAAAAATTAACTGTTTCCCTTGCAGCTCTATTTTGTTTTGAATCAAGAAATTTTTTTTTCATTCAAATAATTTCATTAACCATATCAGAAAATTACACAAATTATTCCCAGCAAAATGAAAGCCTGTCAATTAGATAAAAAACTTCTGACAGGGAAATTTCTCTATTATTTGTGTGTTCTTCTGATCTTGATTTTGGAGATTTAACTCAATCTAAGTTCTTTGTTTAGAAGATAGTCTAGTTATTCACTTACACCTAAATCATCACAGCACAAACTTCATACTCTCATCCAGCCTCTGGATGAAAAGCTTTTTCATTTCCAAAATCAGGTCCTTTTGTCCTCATTGTCATGTAGTTCGTGCCATGCTTGTACATTTTAAAGATCACTTTGCTCAAGACAAAATTACATGCTCAGGACTGCAACACTCATTCTGCCACAGCAGACATTTCATCTCTTAGAAATGATGGTCTATTCCACTGCCCTGAATATCACACACCTTGACGCACACAGCAGAGGCACAAAGCAGAATAACACAGAATTCAGGGAAGTATCTCCGGAGAGGTGGAGCAGGGATCAGAATGAGCTTTTCAGGAATATTACACTATCTCTGCAACCTTGGTTAGCTCTGCAGGCTTTACTGCCTTACAAAATCTCTTGTCCTTCTACCAGTACACTGCTGTCAATTCAACAAATGTAGTGTCTTTATGGCCATATATAGAGCTCTTCTGAAGGCTCTGACTTTTGACATAGTATGAGTACTTGAAAGTTGCAACTTTCATTTGAAAAGGAAGAGAGGAAGAAGAGAGAGAGGAAAATGAAGAGATAGAAAGAGAGAAGGAAGAATATAAATGGAGG